>OX459049.1:25432964-25836474 GCA_949775005.1 Orthosia gothica
TTAATCTCAAAAACAGTGGCTCTTAGGAAAAAAAGTATTAAGTCATTTTTTATAGATAATTATCTGATCTACAATTTTTATCTGGGCTAATTTTATGATAAAACTTACCGTTTTGCTGAAAATCGCGAAAAACCCGTTTTTGTGACCTTTGACCCTGAGTACATTTTTTTCCAGTTATCGGATCGATGAGGACTTTTTGATTTCATTTATAATGGTGTTTTGAACAATCCTACCAACTTTCAGCTGGGTGCGAATTATTGTAACTTCACTCCTATTTTTGGTCTAATTTAACCGGACTATGTAAGCCGGTTTGACGGTCGCCGGTCGGCATAAATAAATATATCAAATCGCCATATACAAATGTTCAGAGAAAAGTGGGTACATTGAAAAAACCCAAGTAAAAGAAGGGGATATTTCGAGGCAGATAAATATATATAATATCTGAAGACAATCAGTAATTAGGTTGTCCAATACGCTGTCAATTAACAGACTTTTCAGTCTCAGTTCGTGTCACGTCAATCAGACAATCCATACGTCAAGTTTTTGCCGCCAAATAGCAGTACATTTCACGGTCAATTAAAGATGACATTACATAGAACACTGAGCTGTAATTAAACGATGACATACATTCATACAGCCTGCTGACAATATAATGAAGCAGCAGCAATTAAGTTGTAACACATTGTGATTTGTGATGCCACAGTATTTCTTGCTAGATATTCCCAGACATTTGTCAAGATAACAAGGGTATAATTGGCAACACGATGACCTTGGATTTATTGCTAGAGCTGTAACATGAAGCGAAGAAAAGGCTACCGCTGACAGGTGCGACGATATTATCGTTTCAATAGAAATATTTTTTTTACACATTTGTTCTTTATATTTTGTAAAGCGTTGTCGCATTGTCTCGTTGCCCCTGTATGTGGAAATCGCAGTGGTGGCCCACTGTGACATCCACTTACTAACTGGGCCAGCGTGGTGTATTACGGCCCATTCCCTCTCACAGAGAGGAGGCCTGCACGCACAACGGACCAAATGCGAGTCTAAGTGCGGAAAAGGGGTTCATCTATCTTATCCTATATGTGAAAGCCTTTATTCTCCCGGCTATTGAATTTAATAAAAATAATATTTTCAGACTGCGACAATCTTTTTATTCCAATTTCCCAGTAAGTTTCGCGAAACGAGTATACAAACATATTTTAAATCGAAAGTATTTACCAACTAAGTAGCCCATACATTCTTATTACAGCCTATATAGGATATAATTGATAGTAATCTGGCTGTCATCAAGGCCCATATAAGTATACGAATTAGCTCTATAAGGCGGCGGAAATCTCCATTTTAGTCCAGTGTGTGTATTAGTGGGGCTAATATGTTTAGAAGTGTACCGCAAGTACGTGTGTAGGTTATGATTAGTTATTTATCCTAGATCTGTCATTCCATGTTGAGTATCTGTGTCAAGCTTTAACTACAAATCATCGTGTACTACGACGATAATTGTGAAATTGAACGACTTGAGTCTTTAGATATCTTTAGAGCTACTGGTTATTGGTACGGTCTCCTAACGTGAATACTACAATTTATAATTATTATGATTTTACTGCTTTCAAAACGGTGAAGGAAAACATCGTGAGGAAACCGGCATGTCCTAGAACCAAAAATTCGAAGACATGTAACAGCCAAATTCACACACATGTGACATTCACCAAACCGCACTGGGCCCGCCTGGTGGTTTACGGCCCATTCCCTCTCTCAGAGAGGAGGCTTGTGTCCCAGCAGTGGGAACATTAAAAGGCTGATGTTGTTGATGAATCTATAACCATTGGCATAATAGCACAGCACAAGGCTTAATTGAGTAAAATAAATGATTGACAACAGCTTACGAGTTGATCTGCTGTTGATTTTCAGACATACTTAAGCAAAAAATTGCAAAATACCACCACAATACAATAATGGAATGAATAAACTCCTGCTACCTAATCCATGTTTTTATGCAGACGATCAAACTTCGAGTTTTTGTCGATCCGAAATCGGCGCCGGCCTTACTTTTTGCGTCGTTTACCCGATTGATAGCAAAAAGAGGTTAATGTTTTTCATGCGTGCACATCTCGGATTCTCTGCATTATGTATTGTGTGTCCGATTCAATTCGATGAGAAAGCGGGCCACGGATTCATCTTCATTATTTGGCAATTCACGCATTTCATATTTTAGAAATTCATCATAAGATTGAATTGTACTTGTTACGTTTCTATAATAACTTACATAAAACACGTCAGTATTTGATGATAAAAGTCCAATTAATTAATAAGATACAGACGTCTTGAAAACTAAAAGTTGTCGCTGCAATATTATGAAAACAGCCCCTAAGTTTTCTTCTCAAACAAAAATAAACTGAACAAGTCACCAAAAAGAACGTAATAAAAATCCACGGCTTTTAAAACTTCCTCTTCAAGTGCGAATCCAAATTAACTTTACAATTTACGTTTCCCGAGTAGACTTGTAAAAAGTTGACGCCAACGTAAACTGTGGCCCTTCCATCAAAGCGGCGTAAAACACAGGCGGCCTACATTCACGAATGGACGCAAAAAGCAGCAAATGAAAGTTCCTAATGAGTTTTCTTTTACGGCGGAAAATGGGAAAGACGTGGGCGTTTATTTGCATAGTAGGAAGTGACGGAATGGTAACTATATACGCTTAGCACCAGCGATAGAATGAATTTTCAATTATTTTATCTAAGCAAAGTGATATTGGGTTTTCTATCTAGAATTTCTCAGTAGCTAGAGTCTGGACTTCTGCCCGGTTGATGGCAATAGACTCCCCACATGGGACTTAAATTTGGGGATCTTTATTTGCACTGCCTACCCTTGCCGGGAATATAGGCGTGTCTTATGTTATGTATGTTATTTTATCTCGATACAAGCTTTTCTATCTTGTCTTAATCCTATTACACCATGTTAAAGATAAATCAATGTTGCAGCGGAGAGAATGTGTCTGTAAAAGGAGTGATAAGTTCTGATTTACAGCAGCACACAAGCGCAGCATAATTTCAGCTAATCTTATCTAAAATATGCGAGTGAGATACATTTATCTCCCCTGAGATAACGATATTACAGATGAAAATGTAATGTCCCATATTTTCCGCGTAAAAGGATTGTCACTTTCATACCAATGCATGCATGCAGATTTTTCCTGATGGACAATGGCTTTTATCTGATCACCGAATAGGTAGGTAACCTAATGCTTTGCCAGCAGATTTATTCACAGCCAGCATTATCGGCAGGACGGGACTCGGGACTCCCATATTCTAGTAAACGTTACTTGCCTTTTAAGGCGCCACGTCTGGGAAGATATTTTTAATAGCCTACGCTGTGGTGTGTGATGGCCTAGGCTCCTGGGCAAAATCCGTATTTCTCTGCTTTTTGTTTGGACGGAACCAATCCTATTCGTCCCACCATCATCTTCATGGCTTTCAAGCCATAGCATGACATAACATAATCAGCCTTTTATTAGATATTCCCTGTGCTGGGACACAGGTCTCGTCTCTGTGAGAGGGAAAGGGCCACCACCCGGGCCCAGTGCAGGTTGATGGGTTTCACATTTCTTCGTGTTTTTTTGGTCCTAGGACATGCCTTTTACTATGTTTTCTTTCACCGTTTTTAGAGCAGTGGTGATGAAGTCATGTACCTACACGAAGTAAAGTGCCTGCCTGGGTTTTAGCCCATGACTTACGACACGTAAGACAAGGCTGTTACCACTGGGCTACCACTGCTTAACTGGAACGATATACTTTAAAAAAAAATACATTACAACCCCTTCCCTCTTGTCCTCAGGATGGCACGACGCCGCTCATCCTGTCAGCTGCGATGGGTCACACGGCTTGCGTGCGCGAGCTGCTGGCGCAGGGCGCCGACCCGGCCTGCAGCAGAACGGTATTTATTACCTGAGTTACTTTAATTTATTGATACCAAATACCAATGCACTGTTCTAGATCTAACATTCTTTAAGATTGGGTCTTTTTTATAGGCGTTAAATAACCTTTTTCGTTGTTATCGGAGAGAAGCCTTCAAAAGGCGCCAGGACTTTTGGGGAAAAGATCAGGGTGTTTTTAGTAAGGTATTTTTACCTTACTAACCACTATAAGGTAAAAATACCTTACTAAAACCACCCTGGTGATCACCGGAAGAAAGGGTTAACCTCTTAAAATACCACCAGAGAATCCCTTTTATGGTTGTATAGAGAATGGAACATCCAGGGGTTGGCCTGTTAAGGCACGTCCATGGGGAAACTAGGTACTCTAAGAATAAAAACATACGAGGCGTTAAATTACGTAGTCTCCAAACGGAGACCATGCCCATATTTTCCATGAAAGACCTTTTCACCAGACCGCGAAAATCTATATATCACGTAGTGATTTGATTCTGTTGACAAACCCTGAAACCAGTTATCATGAATATATGACTATAAGTCATTGGTCACGGTTATTATCAACCAGTGAAAATGACAGATAAAATGAAATAAGAGTGGAAAAGCATGAAATGTTTAAAACAGATTTTTGAGAGTCTTGAAATCTTTAACGAACAGTGAAGATCACTTACAATCATATAACCCTCGTTCTTATCTCTCCGACACTTGGGTTTTCAGACAGGAACGAGCGCGCTGTTCTTCGCAGCGCAGGGCGGCTTCCTGGACATCGCGCGACTACTGCTCGACTCGGGGGCTGCCATCGACGCGCCGAGCATGGTAACACATAAAAAAAATCTGGATATCACTCTCCCTCTTTTATAACTCCTTCTCTTCTTATTCGTTGTCTTCATTGCTAGAGGTTGTGCCCGTCTTGAAAAGCTTTGACGAAATGCTTCCAAGCCACTCTGCCTTCGGCTTTACTCAGGGCAATGGCCACCGTTTATAACTACAGAAAATGTGTAATATTCTTAGATAAAGAACCAACCCCGAATCTGGACCCGGACTAACCTTAACTGGAACATAGAGCGACTGCTGGGTAGGACAGGTTGTTAGAGTAGTACAACACGGTCAAATACGGTACACCTCGCTGGAATGCATCCCCGCTTTCTGGTATCCGCGCGGCGCTCCGCGTTCGCCTCGTGCGCCAATAGTAAGAGTCGAACGTCAGAGTGACGTGACAGCGCTAGGTGCACACTTATTTTGACCGAGTAGTACATTAGCTATGTGATGGTTTCAGGACGGCGGCACACCACTGTTCGTGGCGTGCCAGTGCGGCCACCTGCCGGTCGTCGACGAGCTCATCCGCAGGGGAGCCGACGTCAACTCTTCTATGAAGGTAAGAACCATGCCCCACCTTTCATCCTGCGCCACATTTTTGTCTGTTCACGTGATGATCTTATGACCGTGTTGCCGTGTGCCCGTGGCCGAATACTGAACCTTGTAATGGATTTAACTAAGAAGAGTCTGTTTGTGGTGTAAGTTACAACTTTAGTTTCTTGGCTGACTACATTCCCTGTTTTCTTCAAATGATGAAATATGAAAGTCACTTTGCTGCCTCTATTTAGGTATGTATATAATTGATGTATGTCTTTGGATAGGCATCTTCTAATGCCCTAGGTTGGGTGCGGAATACCCAATTTGCAACGTGAATTGGAAACTGTTTAGTTGGCCTTGTGATATTGTGTCTATTAGACCCGCGACCTTCATCAGATCGTCGCACCATCTTCCCGCGGTCGACCTCGACAGCGACGTTCTCCCTCGGGCGTCCTTCGGGTGCATTCGTGCGGCTTGACCAGCCCACTTCGAGTTCAGTCTAGCTGTTTGTTCCCCAACATCCGCTAAATTGTCTACACACCTAAAATATGTTCCCTATCATTCCAGGACAAAGCGACTCCCCTATTCATCGCAGCACAGAACGGGCACGAGGAAGTGTGCCGAGCATTAGTGACGGCGGGAGCCACGGTGGACGGCGCGCGAGCTGACCGCGCCACGCCGCTGTGGATCGCGGCGCAGTGCGGACACGAACACGTGGCGCGCCTGCTGCTGGCGGCCGGCGCCCGGGTGGACCATGTGCGACAGGTGTGCTGTGTGGACAGCTATACATACTTATACTAATGCCCTACAACGTAGATAGACGGTACTGCAATGAACTACAATGCGATCGCGGAGTTACGTAGCTCTTCAGACAGCTCTCCTACAGCACGGTCAACTTAACTGACGTTCGACTCTGGCTACGGCGACAAGCGCACTCGGCACTGAAGCACTCAGCTCAGCTCAGCTCAGTTATTTGACCGAGTAGTACTATGTAGAGACTGAAGAAAAGCTCCCTGGTGAGCACCAACTGCCATGACCCTCCTGGCAATCTCTACAAGTGAACGCGCACCTATCCGCGTCGAACGCGCCGCACGCATTGTATCCACTTCTGTACATCTTGAACTATATTTTCATACGGATACGGATCATGTTGCCGCGCCGCCCGCATCGCCCGCCGAGTCTGATGACGTCATCCGCACGCGCTGGTGGAACCCGTATACCTACAGCATTTTGCTGAAATGCGGCTCGTGCGGCGCGGATAGGTGCGCGAGGCTGCATACGATTTCATATAAAGATTTATAAAATGCGATGACTGCGGCGCAGGTAGGTGCGCGTTCACCTTTAACCAAGTTTAAAACCAAGAAGTCCACCGCAGGGACAAGTAAGTCGGATGGAGGCACTCCAATGAGCCACAATGCGATTGTGGAGCTACGTCTTAAACAGTGTCTCATCTCTTGTCGTGCTCTCTGTGCTACACAGCTACACCCTGAAAGACCTTAACGAGGCCAATGAAAAAGCTGTCGACGTGGCTTAATTCTGATAAAACATATTTATTTTGGAATCATCAATATATAAAAAAGAACAGAATCAAAGTTACACACGGTTAGCTTTCAACCCATGAAAAAAAAAGAGGAGGTTCTGAATTCGACATTTTTTTTTTATCTACGACCACGCATAACTTTTTATAAAGTAATAATAGATAATAAATAAAATAAAAAATAGAATCCACCCCTAAGTTAAGTTAAGACGGGCTGGCGTCCGCAACTCTACGTATAAGCGCGTATTTTGCGTACGGAATAAAGAATAATAATACAAAAATAATAATAATAATCCACCCCTAAAGGTATTTTTAAGCAGCGATTGAAAATTTGCTAGTAACTTCATTTTGTTAAAATGTGTAGTGTTAAGTAGTATCCTTATTGTCTAAATAATAAGCCACGACATACCCTAGCTTATATTTATAAGCTCGGGCCACAGATATAATTATGTTACCAGGATGAACTAAGATATTTAATTAATATTTATGTTAAAGAGGTGTTTTCGACGCCAACCAAATGGTACAGGAGTTACTTATTTTATTTTTATTTAAGTGTAATATAAAGGTTATTTTCAATTAAGTATTTAATACTATGTAAATTTTAATTTAGATAATTGAATAAAGTATTGTTTTGGCAAACTATATCACAAGGTAGGCTATATTAATGCATCGAAGAAAGCTTTCATAACTTCACTGTCAAGTAAAGTTAAACCACGTTATAATTAGCAAAAAATAATGACTCAGGCTGGTAAATCGTATAAATTCTCCACAGAGCAATAACTGATAAATAACTTATGTGTTTCAGGATGGTGCTACGCCGCTGTTTAAAGCTGCACACAAAGGACACGCTGCTGTGGTTGTAGAATTGCTCAAATTCAAACCAAACCTTGGTTTGCTACCCGTAAGCATATTTTTTTTTTTATTGCCTGACAGAATTAGTAGCGACATCTAGTCTGTAATTTAGTAAAACTCTTGGTAGGTACTTCAAGCATTGTGTATTCTATTCGCCGCTAGATGGCGTTGCTACCAAGTTTGGTGTTTGTAATCTACTCGCTACTAGATGACGCTGGTAGTAATCAGTATTTTCGTGAAATTATTTTTGTTTGTAAATCTTTTTATATTAATGAATGAGTCTACTCTTGACTATTTATGCCGTAGATGCGACAAAGCAGGCGCTTACCAGATAGTAAGTGGTCGTCAACTGGCAACTCCTAGTTTCATTTCAGCATCAATGTAATATCTTCTCTTTGTATTCGTTGCCGTCATTGCTGAAGCTCGTGCCCGTCTTGGAAAGATTGGATGGTGTCACTGACGAGCTGCTTTGAAGCCACTCTGTCTTCGGCTCTTAATGTGTAATTCTGTACTATTAATTCCAGAACGGACAGTCAGCCCTGCACGGCGCCGCAATGTTTGGGCAACTGTCGTGTGTGCGCCTACTAGCGCGACGCTCACAGCTGAGCCTGCGCAACTGTGGCGGCCTCACCGCGCTGCAGGCGGCCACCGCGGCGCGCAAGCTGGACGTGGTGCACTACCTGCGGCGCCTGGAGCTGGAGCTGCGCACCTGATAGTGTCGTAACTGTGTAGCTGTACACTGGGCGGGACCCGCGCGGGTGCGGCCGGTAGCGACAGTCGCACGTCACAGTGCCAGGTGCACTTATTTTGATCGAGTAGTACATGTCTGTTGTTAGTCGGGTGTATAGTCTGAAAATCAATTGGAAAGCTGTATCGTGCGTGGCCCACAATTGGGTTGAATGCGTGATTTTTCACAGTCCAGTATATTGACAAGTTTTGATTCCAGTATTTGATAATTTTATCGCGTGGCCAAAAATTACAATTGTAGCTAACAGTCAATTTAACAGAAGTATTTTTTTCTGTTTAGCTGATTTTTTCCAAATAAAAAATTTCGCTCATGTACCTATTTAATTTTTGTATAAAAATGTTGATGCATATAATAATATAAATGGGTGAAACATTATTTTAAGTGGTCACACTCAACTAACAACGACGCTGCATTTGTTATAAATCTCACGTGGTAATCGATCTGCATACAATCTCGTATTCTTAAGTATAGTTACTAACCGATATTTAGTAAGATGTACTCGCCGCCATACTTGTATAGCTTTACCCACTAGCCTTACGCAATACCTCACTCAATACTGAATATATATTATGGACACTAAATAAACGGTAGCAACAACCTATACAAAACATTTCAAATGATATTTCAAAGTATTTTTTTTGGTAGACGATTCCAAATTAAATTTGTTTTAAACAAAATTCAGCCACGTCGACAGTATTAGCGTTAGCCTCCTCAAGTTCTTTCAGAGCTGCACTCTGCAGATGTTGTTGCACAGACACACAGCCCACAGCTGAGACATTGTGGTTCATTGGAGTGCCCCATCTAGTTAAGTTGTGCCAGCAGCGGCCCACCTGGGCTCGTCGTCGATTTAGAGATTGCTAGGAGTTGGTGGAGCCGTGCCAACTGCTGGAACCTTGCTTCATGTGCAACATAGTCAGATTATAGGGGATTTCCGAGGAGACACTGTTTAAATAACTAATACTAATGTTATAAATGCGAAAGTTATCACGCCAGAATGGATCCGGATGAAATTTAGCACAGAGATAGATTACAATCTGGAATAGCTATATATAGACTTAGTTTTCATCCCGGTATAATGTTGCCTTGATGAAGCCGCAAAAACTCTATCTCTTTGAACAAAATCCAGAGATAATGTAAAGCAAATTCTTATGTTACCCTGAGAATAATTATGTTGCTACCGTTTACATTAAAATAAAAATTGGGTTTATCGTTGGTGCTGATTTAGTCAATAAGCGAATATGTAAACATGATTTAATTTTACACTAGTCAACGTTGTCGCGGTCATATCTACGAACCTAAAATCCTTATTTTAGATAGCTGTATTACTAAAATCCTGGATTTAAAATAATTTTCATGTTATAACGAAACTACTTGACCGCGATTCATCATAATCACTGTAGCTTAGTCGAAAAGAATGTATTTTTCATACAATCACATACACTAGTTCATAAGATAACTGTTGTATTGTTGTACCGTAGAATAAGCGAAGTATTTATTTAATAATTTGTATCATACGACACGACTTGTAGTCATCGCTCAATTGTGTTTTAAATTGTATCAAATTTAAGCGATATCTCGGTATTGAATCTCATGAAGTGTTTTGATCAAAGCTCCATCTACATAGTGGGTTAGAATTGCCTGCTGAATAGAATTATTTGACACAATGTTTAATCTTTTTCAAATTTAAAATAATACTTTCATCAGGCAATTTAATCACCCAGTAGAGTATGGTAAAACAGTATTTTATTGATGATTTCAATCTTGTTTTAAGGAGAAAAATACCTACTAAATTTTGAACAGCACTACATAACTCGGAATCTGTTTAGTTTGAACATGAAAAGATTTTTTACATTATTTTAGCTGATAGCAAGTTCCTGTAGCAACACAATATAGTTCCATATAATGGTCAATTATTTAAATTTAAAGGTTTTAGGGATATTTTACCAAATAAACAATCATTTATCTTAGTTAATAAACATTGTATTAATACATAGCATAATACATGTCGGGTTAGAGATCAGTTTCAACATTGTTGTTATGTTATACAAACAGTACAGTTGTTTTTTTTTAATATAATGTTTTACTTACAAATTGTGTTTTCTTTTGTTACCAGACAAAATGTGTTAATATTAAAACTATTATGTCATTAGACTCTTATCATAAAATAAACAGACAGTATCGTATCCACGAAATTATCTTGCTAACTGCAAGACTGTCAAATACAACTTGTCTTAAAATAATTATTATTCAGTCGATTGTAAAAAAAAAATTGATATTCAGTCCATAATACAAAAAATACTATTAATCAGTCTGACACACAAAAATATAAATTCATTATAATCAGGTACATGCATACCCTAGTAAAATAGTAACGTGACCTTCCCAATGAAAGACACTTTCCTTAAATTCTTAGTGGTCAAAATCTTAATAAAAAATATTATTTATCAGTTCATTAAACAGTCATACAAATATAAATTCTTAGTGGGCAAAATCTTTATAAAAAATATAATTATTTATCAGTTCATTATTACAGACGTTATTCATTGTACAAATATAAATTCAACATAATCAGGTACTTAAATACCCTAGTAAAATAGGAACTTAGTAACTTGACCTTCCCAATGATAGGCCCTTCTTACACATCAACCCTAACATTCTTAGTGGTCAAAATGTCGATGTTCATTGCAAGCTAGTCAAATAGGTTTTTAAGAATATCAAGGAGATTATCACCAAGGTGCTATTTTGAAAAACTTAGTTTATAAGGAACTTTAGAAGATAGATAGAAGATACATTTATGGTTTGCTCGCGAATATGTATCCTCCAACTGCACAGCATGATTTTCTTCTTGTTTAAATCTTTTTTGAGTTCACTTCTCAAGCAGTCGGTTTTTGAGATTTGTTAATTAACTCCTTATAAAGTGAGTGTGTCGAAATAACGGCTGATCTCAGTGGTCTCACAGTGGTGGAGCATTTCCTTGGCGGCCACCACCACGTGCCGCGCACTGGGCCGCTCGGCTGCACAGCTCTCCGTGCAGTAGTAGAACAGGCTCAGGGGGTGCCAGTACTGCTTGCCGGGGAGGGCCAGGGGTAGTAGGGGGCGTGTGCCTGGGAATAGAGAGCATTGTTACTGTGTGGATCATCATCAGCCTTTTAATGTTCCCACTACTGGGACACAGGACTCCTTTCTGTAAGAGGGAATGGGCCGTAATCCACTACGCGGGCCCAGTGCGGGTTGGTGGATGTCACATGTCTTCGAATTTTTGGGTACCAAAGACATGCCGGTTTCCTAACTATGTTTTACTTCACCGTTTTGAGAGCAGTGATGATGAAATAAATTACACAAAATAAAGCGCCTGATTGGGTTCGAACCCACTACCTACAACTTGTAAATTGTTTCCGATACTTCTGTGCCACCACGAACCTAATGCGTACTCGCCAAACTTCTTGGTCGCCCTGAAGTTGGCTTTCCGATGGGCAAGGCACGGCGCGGTTATGTTTTTGTATGATAGTTACTACTGTGAAACCATAATAGTTTTATTTAGTCTAGTATTATATTATCTGTGATTTAGTGTTAAGAAGTTTGGCGAGAACTGTAGTAGGGTAAGCTTCATTATGTATTATATAAAATACTGAATGTTATATTAAAAAAACATTGCACTAAAATATTAATGATTAAAAATACAATAATATAGCTAAGCTGATATCAAATTTTACAGCACAATCACAAATAAGCTACTGTCCTAAACTCACCGTATATATCACAGAATAAATCAATGAGATTGTCAAGACTATCACCAAGATCATAAAGCGAGGTATCACGCTTGTCTTCATCTTCCTCGGGCCGGTCCTCACGGAACTTGTTGTGAGGCGGCATCAGCGCCATCATCTCCCACAGTGAGAGGCCCAGTGCCCATATGTCCGTCTTGGATGTTATCTCACGCCTGTGCATCACTTCCGGAGCTCTCCATGGGTCTGCACCTGGAATTTAATGAGAAGCCAAACCTTTTGGTTTCATTTTGTAGGTGTAGTTTCTAATTACTTTAAGATTTAAGAAAAGTTTTGTGCAAAATTACATTGAGGTCTTATTTATTCAGGATTCTAAATCCTATAATAACATGGGTCAATTCAATACATTCCATTGATTATAAACATTATGATGTGTGATATGTGATCAATTGAAACAAATGATCAAACAATGATGATCAAACATGTGTGATCAATTGAAACTGCAAACCTGGCTTCAGACAATTTATAGGTATTTTAAATATTTTATATCACTTAATCATGGGCTGTAGGATTATGTGTATAAAAGTGAAATAAAATATTTTAAATTTGAATATAATTATTATGATTACTGAAATTAAAACAATTTATCCCTATTTTACATAAAAAAAGCAAAATGATAGACAAAACACTGGTGTGTTGACATAAAAATGTTATTTCTGACTGAACAATGATTATTATAAATTCCAGGTGGTACCTATATTTTAAAACAATTATATAAACCCTACAGTATGTAATCTATACAGTAGGGTTTAGCTTAAAAACCCTCCTATGATTTTTAATACAACCAATACCTATTAGTATTTATCCATAAAATAGAGAAAATACATTGTCAGCTTGTACTGTGCCACTACTGCTACTGCAACATATTGTGTTCTTGGATGTATTATATTCTATACCCAATGAAAACGTCCCATAAACACATGTCACCAAGTGTTTCGCTGTCGAGCTATGGCATCTACTCATGCAGCAAAGGCACAAGCAAGGCGGGATGGTGTTTTCAGACTTATACTATATCCCTTAATATCCAAAAATACTTAATTATAAAAATAACTTACCAACATAGTTAGCTTTTCTTGCCTTTGTCTTGTCAAACACCCCATTCTCATCAAGAGGCAGGGAGACCCCAAAGTCACACAGTTTGCAGATCACGAAGTCTCCATTAACGAAGATGTTGTAGCACTTTATGTCTCCATGCAGAACCTGCATCTTTGTGTGTAGGTAGTCTAGGGCACTGGCTATATCTGCTGCTACCTGTAACATGGATTAAGCGGTTATCATTTTGAACTAGTCACTAGGGCGAAAAAACAAATGATATGTGAAACATTATTGTTTTGAAGTGTACTTTATACCTTTATGTAGTATAGTGTGTTGTGCTTTCCTGGGTGCATTGTCCTCACATATGTGAAATTATTATTGTATGTACTTATGTACCTAAATATTGTAAAACACATTATTTAAAAAAAAAAGTAAGTATGGAGTTTCTTGTGCATTCTTCTCCATAACAAGCTACTTGCCGAATGCACGGTAGAATCAACTTTTATTCCATGTAAATTTAAATTGTGACATTCAAAAGTGCCACTTGGTGGCCTAATTGAAAAAAAATATCTTTTGTCTTGTCTTGAAACTTTAGCTCAGAGTATATCTCTTATTAGTACAAAAGTCGCTGTCCATGTCTGTTAACGTCATTTCTGTTTCTCTGCAAACTTCTTTTAAGCTACTTAATGGATTTGGATACACCTGATGAGTCAAGACTAGATGAAGTTGTCTGAGGAGATAGCTCCAAGGCATTAATAAATATTTTAAGTTATGCCGCATATGGCCGCACCCAATGGGTCAAAACTGGTAACCAAGAAAAAGAGTTTGGCACAGGAATGTGGGGTTTGGTACAAGAAGAGAGAGGCTTATGCTCAGCAGTGAGTGACATCAGGCCATGGATGATGATAAAGTACCAACAAAAACATGACTTGTGGCATATCTAGGTACCTAATACATAACTGTGAAATTCTCAGGGTTGCAAGTTGCAAGTGTAATTGTTTCAAAGAGTAAGATACAGATTCTAGCTAATGGCATGACAACTGTCCAGACAAACTCATTGTTAAAATAGTTAATGATAAGTTAATTAGGTCTAAGGTCATTTTGTAACGATGAACAAATAAGCTTATTTAGATTTACTGTACTTAAAAATAAACTTTTTAGAGTATAATGACTTACTTTCAATATTTGCTTTGGCAAGAATGGTTTACCATTATCTACGATTCTTTTTGCAATCATATCACCAAGTTTTAGATCACAGTCCACCCCCGAGTACAGCACTCTTCCTCTATTAAACCCACAGAAACCAACGATGTTAGGGTGTGACATGCGCTTCAAAAGATCTGATTCTGCCTTTGTGCGCTCAAATAAACTATTCTCTTCCACGCGTTTGCTCATTTGTTCATACTGTTGACTCAGGCCTTCGAGGGCCATTTGAGATTCTTTCAGAGATTTCACACGAATATATCCTGGACACTGAGGACAATTTACTCCTGCATGACGGGTTCTGACCAGCTGCATTGCACTTATACCTAAAAAATTAAATACAATAGGGTTTTAGCAAAACTTTTAACCGCAGCGCAGAGAACAAAATGTGATATCACTTTATTAATTTACCTGTTCCATAGCCAAGTTTGTTTAAAAACGGTGAAGAAGGTAGAGAGATTTTGTTGTTACTAAACGGGCCTTTGTTTTTGATAGGCGTCTGGGACTCAATACGTACACCTAAAAATTATGATACATGCATGAAACACAATATCAACAGCTTAATAAACATGTGGAGAAGCGTCAAACAAAACGTGATTTTTTTACCTGTTTCATGGCCAAGTCGTAATAATGGTGAAGAAAGTAGTGAAACAGGCGTCTTGAACTCGACATGTACACCTAAAAATTAAGTTATATCATGGTTTTAGCATACCAATGGCACATTCAACAAAGAGGAGAAGCAACGAAAAACATGATATTTGTTTACCTGTTCCATGGCCAAATAGGTTGAAAAACGGTGAATATGGTATTTCGATATTATCAAAGTCTTTATTTTTGATAGGCGGCTTGGATTCAGTCATGTTTCTATTCATTTGAAATAATTAAATTAAAACACACGTGTTACTAACAACACGTTAACTTTCAAACAAACAAGGCGCAGGCGCTGAGAGTTGAGTTTTTTTTGTATTTGAGTTGTCTCTTCTCTATGCAAAATGTGAGGACGGACGGCAACTAGAATACGGTCAGCATGTCAGATTCTTTTACTTGAGAACGTAAATAAACTAAAATCAGCTGTGGTGGTTGGTTAACTCAGAATCAGATCAAGTAATGGTCTCAGACAGGGAGGGAGGCACAGAGAAAATAAAACCAAATAGTATCTTTGACATAACTAGATAAATATACTCCTACTAATCTTTGAATAAAACTACAGGGAGGTTGGTGGTAAATAAACGTAGTGTTATTTATTACTCACCACAGAGTAGGTACCTAAAATAATAACATTTTAATTTTTTTAATAACTGTGTGAGTGGTGGTTATCTATACTTTCGTTTTTCATTATCTGTCTAATTAAGGGTAATGGGTTAAAACCTTAGGTTAAAACACTTTATCTAAGGTTTTAACCTTAGTTCCCATTCTACCCGATTTTATAAATGAAAGTCTGAATCCAAAATCACTTAGTGTAGTTACATTTATTTTGTAAAACTAAATTATTCATCATGACTATCAACAAAAATACTATCGCAATCTAAATCTAAAAACTCTACTATATTAATGCCGGACCTCAGATGAAGTCATCTGAGTGCCCGACGTAGATGGCCGAGGGCAAGTAGCACGAGATAGACGTTAAAGACGTTGATGGCGATGAATCAGCCATGCAAACCGCAGACTTTTTCGAATTGATAAGATATCCAGTTGATCCTGTTTGATTCCGTCATAATCGAGGGCAAAACTTCACAGGCCAGGTAGGTAGGGTATGTACTTACAGGGTGGTGGTACACTTCTTCAAGAAGGGCTTCAATACCCGGTTGAAGAAGTTTAGGCCCATCTCACACGAGCATGAGCTAGATTGACACGACACGATTCCGAAGACATTGCGGACGTCAGCCTATATGAGATTAAGATGGCTCTGAAACAGGTTAAGAACAACAAGGCACCGGGTGATGACGGCATTACGGCCGAACTCCTGAAGGCGGGTGGAAAACCTTTACTTAAGGCCCTTCAGAAGCTGTTTGATTCCGTCATAATTGAGGAGAAAACGCCAAAGGCATGGTGCGGGGTTACGGTGGTACTCTTCTACAAGAAGGGTGACAATGCCCTACTGAAGAACTATAGACCCATCTCACTTCTTAGCCATGTCTACAAGTTGTTTTCAAGAGTCATCACGAATCGGCTCGCGCGCAGGTTCGACGATTTCCAGCCGGATTCCGAAAAGGCTTTAGCACCGTAGACCACATATGTACGCTACGGCGGGTTATACAGAAGATCGAAAAGTATAGCCTGCCTCTCTGCTTCGCGTTTGTGGTCTACGAGAAAGCCTTCGATTCGATCGAGGCTTGGGATGTACTGCAGTCTCTCCAACGGCGACAAATACATCGAGGACTACCGATACATCGAGGTGTTGAAGTGTTTGTGCAAAATCGCTACCATGCCAGCCCGACTTTAAGATCAGACCTCGAACCCTGTCCTTCTATAACGATGTGTGAGACAGGGAGGTGTTTTCAAGGTTCTGGACTGGAGCGGGCTAGGCATCAAAGTCAATGGCGAGTACATCACTCACCTTCGGTTTGCCGACGATATAGTGGTCAAGGCTGAGACCATGGAGGATCTCAGTACAATTCTCGATGACCTCAGTAGAGCTTCCGAAAGAGTGGGTCTTAAAATTAACATGGACAAAACCAAAGAGTTATGTTGAATGTCCATGTGACCCACTCTGCTGGGTAGCGTTCGTGAGGTTGCGTGGTATCTTCTCGTCCATCTTACCGCAGTGACTCAAGACAAAAGCTAAGACCAGTGTGTGACTATTGCCAGCGGGACCTAAACGTGGTCGCTCACAATGGGCCTCATCAGAATGCTTAAAGTCACCCAAAGGGCAATGGAGAGGGCTATTCTCGGCGTTTCCTTGCGTGATCGAATCAGAAAATAAGACATCCGTAAGAGAACCAAGGTTACCGACATAGCCCGATGAATTGTCAAACTTAACTTAAGTGGCAGTGGGCAGGACACATTGTTCGCAGAACGTATGGCCGATGGGGCCGAAAAATTCTGGACTACCGATCGGGAACCGAAGACTTTGCGTTGGAAGGCCTCCCACTAGCTGGACCCATAACCTGGTGCAGGTGGTGGGGATCTGCTGGATGCGAGACGCACGGAACCGGTCAATGTGGCAGCGCATGGGGGATGGGCCTATGTTCAGCAGTGGACGTCTTTCGACCGAAATGAGGAAGATATCCAGCGACTTGCTTATATACCCATAAGTGTGTGTGTTTATGCCAAGGTCAATCAGGTTAAAGTAGGATAAGACTGCTAATAATCAGTACAAGTTAATCAGCATTTATTATTTCTCGTAGTAGTACCTACTCTACCAATAACTATGAACATAACAGTGGCGACGAGGATGAATGGATTTAATGAAAATGGATTACATCCCACTCAACATAAAGTCAATGATACTAAAAAGAGTCCGCGGCCTACTGATGTATCATCTCTACGCACCTTTTAGGCAACAGACGCATCACCAACTGGATTTGGAGCTGTATTATCACACATCATGCCGGACAAAACTGAACGACCCATAGCATTTGCATCAAGATCTCTGACAAAAGCTGAAAAAGGTTACAGCCAGCTAGACAAGGAAGCAGCAGCTTTAATATGGGGTTTAATTCTTTCAATATTGCTATGGAAGGAAGATCACACTGATTATTGACAACCAACCATTAGCTAGAATTTTACACCCAGAAAAAGTTACACCTGCAACTACAGCTATCAGATTGGTACATTATGCCAATTTCTTGGCAGGCTTTGATTATAACATAAAGCTAAGGAAGACTACAGAACATATGTACAGTCTAAAACTGTACATATTTTGCTGACGCGGTGCCGTGCACCATACGTGCGTCATTCCAATAATATTATAAATACACATGAAACACTTTAAATCAATGAGTACGATAACTGCTACGCGGTGACTAACATTAGAGAAAGGAATCGTCAACAGTATTACTTGTAAACACAAAAATACGTAATAAATCTAACGAAAACTGAGTGATCTTTTCTCTTCGTGCTTCAACCTCAACAACAACAACTCTGCAAGTGTACGAACCGTACATTTTTTGGTCCTTCGAGCCGGATATTGGTGCCACTGTGTCTCTTTACGGTAGCGAATCGGTTTAGCTGGTCTCCCAGAAGCGGGTCGCCCCAGCTAGATTGAGAAGTCGCATAATATCGTGACAGAGGTGCAAGGGTGCTGAGTTCCACTGACCATTTCAAATCAAGTAAGTCAACGATTTCAAGATTTGAAACGGAGAAGACTACAAGCAACGCAGTAGCCTTCGCAATACAACGCAACGCTCTCCTGCCACAGTCAACGACGTGTCAGCAAGCATCAACATGGATATGCTAGAATTGCAGTCAACGTGCTTCGATAACATCAAAGCATTATGTGTCAACTATCGCAAGGATTCATCATCACGAAAATCTGTGGAATACCTGAAGAAACGCTTGTCGTCGCTAGAAAACCAATGGCAAGACTTCGAAGGCAGGCATGCCCAACTGTTGCTCGAACTAGAAGATAAGAACATAGCATATTTCAAGGACGACGTCTACGAAAAAACTAAAGAAATGTTCTTATCAACTAAAACAGACATAACCAGCAAACTGACGACTTTGAGCAAACAAAACGTGAAGTTCGACCTAGGTGGGACTTCAGAAGATGACGACAGCAACATACAACTCTTGCTTAACAAGCAAGAATGCAATTTCAACGCGATTCACCGTGTCATCTCCAAGATTGACTTAATCACTATATCGGAAAGATGGGAACTGGAAGACCACTTCGCAACCTTGAAATCGAAATGGGAACCCATCGATAAACTTCATTGGGAAATAGACTTTCAACTGAATGGATCCAACGAACATTACTACAAAATGTTCACGGACATTGAACAACAATATGATGAGCTAAAGAGGAAAATCCATGCCAAAATCTGGTCCACCGTCCACTACCAGAAATCGACACCTAAGATCGAAATCCCTGAGTTCTCCGGCAACTACAGTCAGTGGATCTCCTTCAAAGACCTATTTCTGGAAGCTATTCACAAAAACCCTATGATCAACAACGCGCAGAAAATGCAACACTTAAAGACCAAGCTGCGAGGAGAAGCTGAACGCTTAGTGCAGCATCTGACCATTAGCACTGAAAACTATAACTCATGCTGGGATATATTAATTCAGCGCTACGACAATCGTCGCCTCCAGTTTACTTCATTTATGAACAACATGCTAAATCTGCCGATCATACAACATGCAGACGCATACAATTTGAAGAAGATGCATGACGTCATTACCGAATGCCTGAACGGCATCTCTAACATCGGTATTGATACTTCAACTTGGGACCCGATCATTGTGCACATCATGTCACAAAAACTGGACTCCAGTACTTTGAGTGACTACATGAAAGAACTTCAAGATCACAGAGAACTACAGAACCTCCACGACTTCCTGTATTTCCTCGAAACACAGTTCATGGCATACGAAACGATGAAATCAGCTAAAAGGGCGAACCCTACAGCCACAGAAAAATCATCCAACTGGAAAACATTCAACAAGCAAACCCACATGAAGAAACATAACTATAACTTCAATCAAAATAAAACAAACAACTATCATGCTATTTACGGTAAATGCCCATTCTGCAACGGAAGTCACGTTCTGCGCCAATGTGACAAATTCCTACAAATGGACTTTGGCAAGCGAAATGACACCGTGTCGAAACTGCAGCTGTGCAAAAACTGTTTATTCAGCCACGGAAATGACGAGTGCAAATCCACGAAAATGTGCAAAGAATGTAACTTGAAACACAACACACTATTGCACAATCCGGACAACCAAACCATAACGTCAGCGACTAGAAAAAACAATGTTGAACAACGCCCTTCATCTCAACAACCAACATCTAACCATTTGTCTAAAGACAACATGGAGGTTCTACTGACTACGGTCCAGCTGAGAATAAAATCTGCAGATGGGATTTATGTAACACTACGTGCGTTGCTCGATCAAGGCTCACAGGTGAACTTGATAACAGAAAACGCTGCACAAATATTACGTCTTCCTCGGCGCGGGATCAACGCATCAGTATCGGGAATCGGCTCTGTTTCCAGAGAATGCAGGGGAAAACTGAAACTTACCTGTCAATCGATTCACTCCGATTATAACTTTGAAACTCAAGCACTTATTATGACGAAGCTAACAAACAACCTGCCTATGAAAACGTTCGAGAAAGGTGCATGGAGTCACTTGAAAAACTTGAAACTTGCAGATCCTGACTTCAACGTATCTCGGCAAATCGACCTATTACTAGGAGCCGACGTATACTCCGAAATTATCCTAGGAGGTGTATTGAAAGGCAATAACAGCTCCCCAGTTGCACAACAAACGCAAATTGGGTGGATTTTATGCGGAAAGATGAAACAAACGTTTAACTGCCACGTTACTGTAGTCAACTTAGAGGATTTAACAAAATTTTGGGAGAATGAAGAAATTCAAAAAACTAAAGATATCCCCAAAGATGACCAGTGTGAACAATTTTATAACGAAACTGTAAGAAGATCATTTGACGGAAAGTACATCGTCAAAATGCCTCTAGTTCCAGACTACAAAGAGAAACTAGGCAAGTCTAGAACAATTGCGGTTTCGCAGTTTCTACAGTTGGAAAAACGGCTAGAGAAGAACGAAAAGCTTTCCTCCATGTACAAAAAATTCATGGAAGAGTACGCGGATCTGGGTCACATGAAATTAGCACCTCAGATACCTACTGACGTCTACTTCTTACCGCACCACGGGGTCTTGAGAGAAAACTCGACAACAACAAAGTTGAGGGTCGTATTTAACGCCTCTCAAAAAACTACGACTGGCGTCAGCCTGAACAACGTCATGGAAAAAGGCGCCAACTTACAAAAGGACATTCAGGCCCTTATACTGAAATGGCGAACGTATAAATACGCATTTACGGCTGACATTGAAAAGATGTACCGCTGCATTTGGATTTCAAAAGAACAACAACATCTACAGAGAATTGTATGGCGGGACTCACGAGATCAACATCTTCGCGATTACCAGCTCTGCACAGTAACCTACGGGACCAAATGCGCACCATGGCTAGCTATGCGAACATTGAAGCAACTAGCCATTGACGACGGTCACAAACATCCGGCAGCTGCCAAGACACTCATAGAAGAATGCTACGTAGATGACGTCATTAGCGGCCATAACAACCTCACAGAAGCGAAAAAACTGCAAAACTCCTTGATCCAACTGTTAAAAGGAGGAGGTATGAATTTACGGAAGTGGACAGCCAATGACCGCGCTATACTGGAAGACTTACGCAAGGATCAAATTTCAACTCAAACCATGTTTGATTTTAAAGGGGAAGAATCAAGCGAAACGTTAGGCCTCGGTTGGAATCCAAACAGCGACAACTTCCACTTTAACTGGCCTGTGGAAAACTCCAAACAACTAACAAAGAGATCTTTACTCTCAGCCATATCAAGATTTTACGACCCATTGGGTTGGCTCTCCCCAGTAACGGTCAAGGCCAAACTACTATTCCAGAAAGTCTGGATGAGTAAACTTAGCTGGGATGACATAGTGCCCAGCAACATTGAATCTGAGTGGCTGAACCTAAAAACAGAACTGCCGTTCATTAATAAAATAACGATAAATAGATGGATTGGCGACACACAACAATGTGTCGAATTGCTAGGCTTCTGCGACGCAAGTGTAAAGGCGTACGCTTGCGTTATTTACAGCAAGGCGTTCAACGAACATGGCCAACCCATCGTAACTCTACTTGCTGCTCGAACAAGGGTGGCTCCACTGACTCAGAAAACAACACTACCAAGACTGGAACTGTGTGGTGCTCAGCTACTAGCTGACTTGATGGAGAAAACCAAGGAAACATTCTGTGGATATAACATATCAACACGGGCTTGGTCGGATTCTCAAGTGGTCCTCGCGTGGATTCAAGGCGAAACATCAAGATGGGAAACTTACGTAGCCAACAGAGTTACAAAGATCAAAAACGTCATTCCTGCAGCTCAGTGGCATTATGTCAAATCGGAGCAAAATCCAGCAGACTGCGCCTCAAGAGGTCTTTTGCCAAGCAAACTAGTAAACTTCAACCTGTGGTGGCAAGGCCCAGAGTTCTTAACAAAACAAGATCCGCCGGCAGATATGCCTTGCACTTTCCAAACGAATTTTGGCGGCTTAAACCACGCTAAAATCACGCAAGAAAATATCGATCATAATATAATTATCAATTTACTGAGCAAATGCAGCTCATTGACACAAGCAAACAGGGTCATCGCATGGATATTACGCTTCATTACAAATGTGCGCAATAGGACGAAATCGGAAACTACGTACCTAACAACAAGTGAACTAAGCGCAGCGCGCATTAGTATCATAATTCAAGCGCAGCGATTGCAGTTCAATTCTGAATACAAACAAATCGTTAACAACGAAACAGTATCAAAGAAAAGCGCAATTTGCAAATTGAATCCTTATGTAAACAAAGCGGGCATCATCTGTGTCGGAGGTCGTCTTAAACACTCAAGATTAACTGGGGATATGAAGAATCCAATAATCGTACCACATAAAGGAAGATTTACACAACTTCTTATAGAACAAGCACATTCAGCCACATTACATGGAGGAGCTCGGCTAACGCTGACTTATATTAGACAGCGTTACTGGATCGTTGGCGGCAACCGGGCTGTCAAGAACCAACTTCGAAGATGTGTACGCTGCCATCGCTTCAACAAGACAGATAGCTATCAACTGATGGGTGACCTACCACCGCAAAGGATCACTCCGTGCCGCCCTTTCACGCACACAGGAGTAGACTTTACCGGTCATGTGGATGTTAAACACAACAAGGGTAGAGGCGTAAAAACTTCAAAGGGATACATAGCCATATTTATATGTATGGCGACGAAAGCTGTTCATATTGAACTCGTATCAGACCTTAGCACAGAAACGTTTATGGCGGCCTTCCAAAGACTATGTGCAAGACGCGGCACCCCGAAACACATGTACTCTGACTGTGGTACCAACTTTATCGGCGCTGCAAAGGTGCTTCGTCAGGAATTCGAAGAGTTCAAACAACTACTGAAACCAGATGTTTTCAACGAACTGGCCAAATTGGAGGTGGAGTGGCATTTCAACGCCCCCGCCTGGCCAACTGCTGGCGGTCTGTGGGAAGCTGCCGTCAAGTCTATGAAGCACCATCTGCGACGAGTACTGGGGGACCAAAAACTAACGTACGAGGAGTTCATAACGATTTTAGCAAAAATAGAAGCCTGCATGAATTCAAGACCTCTGTGCCCGCTAACTGAAGATCCAGAAGAGTTCTACAACTGCCTAACGCCTGGACATTTCCTTACAGGAAGCCCAATATTGTCCATGCCACTCTCGGATTACAGTGACGTAAAAAACATTGATTTACGCCGTAGATGGCAGCTTACCGAGCATATGTTTCAACAATATTGGAAAAGCTGGTCAAACGATTACCTTACCACTCTACAAACACGTAGTAAGTGGAACAAGCCTTCTAGAAACGTTAAAGAAGGCGATGTAGTACTGGTGAAAGAAAACAATCTACCGCCGGGAAAATGGGCCCTAGGTCGGATTCTGGAAACACATCCAGGATCTGATGGATATGTTCGAGTAACTACTGTTAAAACTCAAGCAGGAATCATAAAGCGCCCAATAACAAAACTGTCGCCATTACCATTGAACTCTGAAACTGAGGAAACCAAAGAAAACGAAATGAAAAATAAGCCTCCACAGAAATCGAAAAACGAACGGCGGAAGAAGTCAAAGAATCTTATCTCAACGTTACTAATAACAATGTTATCATTGTTTACATTTGTAACGGGATCTTATACCGCCACCGATGGCACGCGCGGAGCGCCGGCGGCGACCACTCAGATTACAAGTCTGGAACGCGAGCGGCCCATATACTATGACACCGTCGGCAAAATGCAAGTAGTGCACGATGAATGGATACTAATGATGTACTACAACCTAACAAACTATTGGGATGGGACTCGTCGTACTCAAACTTACTTCGAGAATATTCACAACTTATGCCAAAAAACGAATCTACAACACTGCAGATCAACCATGGAACAATTAAATCATGAACTAGAACTTCTAAACTACTACAACTCTATACTTATAAATCCCCACAAACACCTGAGCAACAGGAAGAAACGGGGTCTAGTCGACGGAGTCGGCTACATAGCTAACAGTCTGTTTGGGATATTGGACCAACAATTCGCTAAGAAATATCAAAACGATATTCAATCTCTGCAAACCAATGAGAACTACTTACTTGAGTTATTAAAAAATCAAACAACGATTGTGGAGCTTGAGAATCAAGTATTGAAACAAACTGAAGACAATATTCAGCGTCAATTCAACTCCATTGATAACTTTATCAATCAGACCAATAAAAATATAGCATCCATCGAAACGGAAATGGAAATACTTTCGGCTACTACCTACCTCAACTCTGCTTCGTTAACGACGTACCTATTGATCAACAGCTTGAGGACGTTCCAGGAGATGCTGTTTAATACTCTAACTAACGTCTACCAAGGTCATGTAGATGTCCATCTGATAAGTCCGGTGCGTCTGATTCAAAAATTAACGGAAATATCCGGAAGCCTTCCGAAATCTTTATCGCTACCAGTTGAGAACTACAAAGAAAACATTAAAGATATCTACAAGCTGATCAATGTGAAAGCACGAGTTACTGAAAATTACTTTCTTTTCGAAGCACATATTCCACTTGTAGCTAACGAAGATTTCGTAATATACCAAGCGATACCTTTACCGGTTAACAATGCTAAGGAAACTACATATGTGCAGTTATCAAACGAGTACATCGCTGTCAACTTCAAGAAGAACATTTACGTGTCTATGTCCAAAGATGACTTGAAACACTGCATGCAACAAAAATCGCAGAATTTCTTATGCAAGAAAAACCTGCCATCATTTGACCTACACAGCAAAAACGCTCCTTGTGAGGCAAAACTGCTATCGCATCAAAACAATGAACCTTGTGACGTCGAACGCGCGTCATGCAAAGACACTTGGATAGAGTTACAAACTCAAAACAGCTGGCTGGCGATTTGCTGCGAAACGTGTGCATTACGAATCATATGTAGCAACGACGTCACATCACAAACCATTGCATTATCGAGCATAGTGACATTATCTCAGGGATGCGTACTGCAATCCAACGACTTAACCATCTACGCTCAACGCCGATACAGCAGTCATATGAAGATGGATTATGAGTTTACAGCTCCAACATTTGATACATCTATTAACAAGATAGTGAACTTAACATATCGTTATGCTCCAAATATCCTTCAGTCAAAGGCTACGGATCAGGAAATTGTAACAATTGATCAGAAAATTGCAACTCAACGGCAAAATGAAGCTTCACTACCAACACTAACAAGTCACGACATTCATCAATATGCCATAAGTTACTCTTTGCTGGCGATCGCCATCATAGTCGTACTTGTCGTGGTTGGGAGAAATCGTTGTCCACACTATTGCACACACAACGCTAAGAACAAAACTTCGAGTCAACCTGAAGATATTGAACTTCAAGTTTTCCGCAAAACAGAGTGCCAGCAGCATGAAACCGTCGCAGCACAAACAACAAAGGACTTGCGGCGGGAGCCTCAACCTGGGAACAGGAACATCGCCTTTCTATTTGATTGATTAATTACTTAACTAACTTTGTGATGACTTTTCCTTTCTCTTCTCGTTGGTTTCTTCTTTTTGGGTTGCCAAGATGTACAGTCTAAAACTGTACATATTTTGCTGACGCGGTGCCGTGCACCATACGTGCGTCATTCCAATAATATTATAAATACACATGAAACACTTTAAATCAATGAGTACGATAACTGCTACGCGGTGACTAACATTAGAGAAAGGAATCGTCAACAGTATTACTTGTAAACACAAAAATACGTAATAAATCTAACGAAAACTGAGTGATCTTTTCTCTTCGTGCTTCAACCTCAACAACAACAACTCTGCAAGTGTACGAACCGTACAACATACAAATGCTGATTATTTTTCTAGATTGAATAACCTTACAGAAACGGGAAATGATAATCTAACGGATGATGATGCATTCTATTTAAATCAGATCTCAGAAATGCCAGTTACATTACAAGAAATAAGAGAAGCTACTAGAAAAGATCCGGATCTACAAAAACTTTACCTGGACATACAATCTGGCAGAAATGACCCAAAACGACTTCATGAATTTTCACTGCAAAATAACTGCATATTTTATGGCATAAGAATTGTTATACCCAAAGAATTACAACCCAAAATCTTAGAGGAACTTCATACAGCGCATACAGGGATTGTGAAAATGAAAGCTTTGGCAAGAAGCTATGTATGGTGGAAGTATATTGATTCAGATATAGAACAGATGGTAAAAGAATGCAAAATGTGTTGCCTGATGCAGAAAAATCCTGTGAAAGTGCCAGTACACTGTTGGGAATATCCTAAGGAGCCATGGAGCCGAATTCACATAGATTACGCTGGTCCATTTATGAACCAGTATTTCCTTATTGTTGTAGACGCTTACACTAAGTGGCTAGAAGTCATACCAACTATATCTATTACATCTACATCAACAATAAAAATACTCAAAAAGTTATACACTACATTTGGCTTGCCAATAACTCAAGTGTCAGATAATGGACCACAGTTTCGGTCAGAAGAAATGTTACGATTTTTGAAAGAAAATGGAATTCAAGCAAAATTCACTGCACCGTTTCATCCATCCACAAATGGACAAGCAGAAAGGTATGTTCAGACATTTAAACATAAACTCAAGGCAATGATTAATGAGGAAGGATCACTGCAGGACAAAGTTCAAAAATTCCTGATGACATATAGGAAAACACCTAATAGTGCTACTGGTTTAAGCCCGGCAGAGATGATGTTTAAAAGATTGTATAGAACAAGAATTGATTTAGTGAAAAGGGAAGATACAGAAAAGGAATGCAAGAATGATCTTCTAAAAGTACACAAAGAATTTAAGAGAGGAGACAGAGTACAAATTAGAATGTATGACAGTAATAAATGGAAATTCGGAAACATAGTCAACAGAAGAGGAAAATTACATTATGAAGTAAAGGTAGATGGAAGGATACATCAAAGACATGTAGACCAAATCATAGAAACCTCATGCATGAATGAAAATTATTGCTTACCTGATACTTACCGCTTCAACCCTAGACACCTGCAAGAGACCCTGGCTACAGGGATACAACCTGAAAGGAAGGAAACTCTGCAACCTAGTCCTCTAGAGACAAAGGATACTCCTCCTGAAGGAAGCCAGATGAGGAAGCCTAACAGTCCCATGAAGGAACATGAGCCAATTCCAGTACAGCATGAACCAGAACCTGTGCAACCTTCGGTACCCAGACAATCCCTAAGTACAAATGAACCTGAACCTCCTGAGATGGAGTTTCGTCGGTCACAGAGAATTAGAAGGAAGCCTGATCGATTAAATCTTTAAACAAGGGAAAGGAACTAATAACGTGGGAGAGACTGTTACACAGACAATTAATCTCATAGTTATAATCTGTGCCATAACGGACTGCACTATTCTAGCGTGATTTGTCTATGTACACATCGGGACTCTATGTCTATTCCGCTGCCATTATAAGTGTAGAAAATGTATCTCCAATAACTATTATAATAATCAGTACAAGTTAATCAGCATTTATTATTTCTCGTAGTAGTACCTACTCTACCAATAACTATGAACATAACAACTGCAGTAAAAAAATATCTGATTATGAAAAATCACAAATTCACACAGCACTTGCTCTCTAACCAGCGGCGTAAACAAGAGTGAGCGGAGGTGAAGGGGGCGGGTTGGGGTGCTGCGGGGAGCACTGCCTGTGCGCCATCTTATCTTATGGAGGGGCCGAGAAATAACTCGGACATTTCGACCCATTGGGATCTATTATGTTCCCCTAGATAACATAATCCTCCCCAATCTCGTTGAAAACTCTTTTCATGAGTTTTACAACGAGACTAGGATATCCAACCCCTAGGAGACTCATTCGCTTACCAGCCAGTGCATCGCATGTGCACAGAAGGTGCTCCATGCGTTCCGTATGTTCTCCACACAACCTGCACATGGGTGTCGCGGTTAGACCCATCTTCTTGAGCATGTCGTTGGTTCCAAAGTGCCCAGTAAAGGCCCCAAGCAGGTAGCGGATTTGCCCCCTGCTCATATTCCAAATGCATTCCCGCAGCCTAATTGTGTAAGTAAATTCGGCAACGGAAACAATCTGTTTCTTTCCCAAAAACACACACATACACAAAAAAGTTGAGTAAAGATTCAACTTTTTTGTGTATGTGTGTGTTTTTGGGAAAGAAACAGATTATTTCCTTTGCCGAATTTACTTACACAATTAGGCTGCTGGGCTTTGAACGTAGAGCCTAGGAATTTCTTGGAGTGTTGTAGACAGGTGACAGCCAATGTGTTCGTTGTCTTTGATCTGCAAACTCCATAAATGTGGCTTTGACGAGACAGGTCGAAATGCCTACACATGGACCTACATCTGGACCAACAAAATCATTTGCTGAGCCCTCTCTGGCCAGTTCATCTGCCACTTCGTTCCCATGGATTCCTTTGTGCCCAGGGACCTACATCAGTCTTACCCTGTTATGCGTCCCAAGCCTGTTTAGGGTTTGGATAGCATCCAGAACAAGTCTGGAGTCCACTTTGTAGGATACCATGGCTTTGATTGCAGCCTGACTGTCACTATGAATATATGTGTATCAGGGTGAACTGTACACATCTGCTTACCCCTTTGGAGCGTGAACAGACATGAAATTGCAGCAATATCGAACGATTTGCCGTCATTTATTGAAGAGTTCTTTTGTATATCTCCGAAGTTCTTCATCGGATCTTGATCAAATTTAAATTCAATTCAATTCATTTATTGCATCAAATATGGTAGGTACATTAAGTTCGTAAATAAAATATTCGGTAACACACATTTGTCCAAAATATAGCATGCAATAGTACAAGTTTATACACTTAAAATATTAATTAGATAACTACGTTATGTCAATTTATGTGTCCACTTAAAAGTTAAATGTATGTGTGCTTTAGTGTATAAAATTTACAGGGACACTTTTGAAAGAACTCATCTATCGAATAAAAACACTCCTGTAACAACCACTTCCGCAACGCAAAACAAAACTTATTGAAGGGTAGTTGAGTAATTGACATAGACAAAGCATTGTAAATTAGGGGAATCATGTAAACGCAGCTCCGCCGAAAAAGTTCTAGCTTTGGAACGGGCATTTCCAAAATCTAAATGTATAGGTTTCCTTTTATTTGTGTTATTTGTGGTGTTTAAATGGGACCACATGAGAAGCAAAAGTTTTCAAATAAAAAATAAATCATCAAAATCTGTTCACCTAGTTAGTTCTGAGATAAAACACATAAAAACAAAATACAGTCGAATTGAGAACCTCCTCCTCGTTTTGAAGTCGGTTAAAAAGTATACGAATCCATGATGAATTCGATTTTTCGTAAACGTTCATACACAACTATCGCGGCATGTAAAATGAGAAACTTCATCAGACTTCTAAGATCGTCACGATTATTGTTATCGGCCACATACAAAAGGAAGGTAATATAAAGCTTGTAATAATAATAAAAAAACCGGCCAAGTGCGAGTTGGACTAGCGCACGAAGGGTTCCTTACACAGATTATCTCCCTAATCTGTGATTCCGTACCATAATCGCAAATAATGCCAAAAAAAACACCGTTGTTGTATGGGGGCTTCCAATGAAATATTAATTTTCTTTTTTTTTGTATTTGTTGTTATAGCGGCAACAGAAATACATCATCTGTGAAAATTTAAACTATCTAGCTATCACCGTTCATGAGATACAGCCTGGTGACAGACAGAGAGACGGAAAGTGGAGTCTTAGTAATAGGGTCCCGTTTTTACCCTTTGGGTACGGAACCCTATAAACGCAAAACCTACCTTCTTGTTTGAGATTATATAATACCGCAAAAGTTAAATATTATGTTATCTTACTTAGCTAATAGACACTCTTGCCCACCATAATGTTATATTCACAGCAGGAAGGAAAAGCAATGATAATAATAGTATTGGATAGATTTGCAATGGCCACCGATTACTACAGCGACATAACACATTCTTGGTCGAAGAACTGGCCACAAGCAGCGACGAGTAAATCGAGCGCTCATGTAATGATTACGTTATATTACACTTGATTGCAGCTTGAATCATAATGTTCTTTGGTACTATGCTCGCTGAACTTGTACTTTTGATGTATGCGCGACGGTACAGCTTGCACTTAACACGATATGCCCACTGCAGCATATAGCATAATCAGCCTATAATGTTTGTACTGCTGGGCCTGGGACACAGGTCTCCTCTTTGTGAGAGGGAATGGGCCGTATTCTACCACGCGGGCCCAGTGCGGATTGATAGATGTCACATGTCTTCGACTTTTTAGATCTAGAAATGTAGGAGGACATTTTTAATTGCTAACGATCTATTCCTGCATTGTTTTGAAAGCAGTGTTGAAGAAATAAATTACACAAAATAAAGCGCCTGCCTCGGTTCTAAGGTTCGAACCCACGATCTACGACTAGTAAGTCGGAGCTGTAACCACTGGCCCTTAATATATATAATCGAGAAATATAAACAGGAGCGTGACACTAGACACCCATTATTCGTTGCACAACTACCGACACATCGGCTGAAAGCAGACACAACTTCCTGAAACCAGAAGTTTCAGGAGACCCGCAGCCTAATTGTGTAAGTAAATTCGGCAAAGGAAACAATCTGTTTCTTTCCCAAAAACACACACATACACAAAAAAGTTGAATCTTTTTTTTTGGGAAAGAAACAGATTGTTTCCGTTGCCGAATTTACTTACACAATTAGGCTGCCGGCCGACGTCCCATGCAAACTGTGGCAGGGCACTTTACCCCCACCCACTCATTATTTACCACCAAGCGAGCATCTTCCAGCAGGGTCAAATCTTCCAGAGTTTATCTGGAAGTCTTTGAACCGCCTCAGAACCCAAGAAGGAAGGTGTTACTTGAACCTAGGAAAATGGGTCTACCTCAATGGAACAGCAGCAGGATGTGCGTGTGGTATCGAGACGCAAACTATGCTACATCTTCTATCCTGTCCTCTGTGCCCCAAAACATGCAACCAGTGTGATATTGGCGCTGCCACCGAAGACGCCGTGGAAGTCGCTAAGTTTGGGCCAAATGAATAAGAATGACTGTCGTGCCGGCGACATGAAGCAGAAGAAGATAGCAGCATGTAGCAAATCAGTTGTAATTAGATCGGCTCGAGTCTATGACCGTTGCATACGTCGTAGTAGTAGCACTCATCCGTGAACCCACCACGGCTGGCCGTCACTGGACCCTCGTTTGGGGAGTACCCCCCACCACCGGTGCACCAGAACACATTGCACACCGTGACCACTCCAGGGACCAAACAAACACATGGGCGCCAGACGACCCCGTGTATGGCAGCCTTGGTTCCTCTGTGACGGGTCAGGTCAGTGGCCCCGCCGTCTACCACATTTCGGCCGCAGGGGATTAGGAAATCGGCCAACACTATACCGACAATCCTCCTCCCCTGCGGCCCCACCGTGTCCGCCATCAGACGGTAGCGACCCCCGTCCACGCTGCAGAAGGTAGGGAGAGCGGCGCACCTCAAAACCCGCACTCTTCTCCCGCCGCGGCCTCCAACCCTCAGCCGCGATGCCTCCCATACGACATCGCGGCCCGCCTCAGTTGCTATGTTGCGTCGTCGGCTTAATCGGCAAAAGCCCTGACGAGCGGCACTTCCTCCGGTTCCTCTTCGCTTCACCGTGGGTGACCTTGCCACGGCTACTACTGAGCCCCCCCCGCCTCGACAATGCGGGAACCCACCACCGGGGGCAGCCATCGGATTTTCTGGCATATCAAGAGATAGATAGAGTCCGCTATTTTGACATTTTACTAGATTTAGTTTAGTGAAACGACTTATCAGTGACATAATATAATAATATATTAGCATTTTGTCATATCCACTTTTAGTAGACTGTAGACTTAATAAACAAAAATATTCGACATACATACATAAACTCACGCCTTTTTTCCATGGGGGTAGGCAGAAACAACAGAACGCCACCTGCTACGATCGTAACATACTTCTTTTGCTTCACACACATTCGTACATCTAGTCATACACACACTCCGGACATCTACCGTGATTTGTGGTTTCCCTAGGGATTACGTGAAATCCCTGGTAACCTCATTAGTTATTACCCTGTGGCATATCCATGAATGACTTGTTTTACTATTGAGCCATGAAAATGTACTAGAGTTAGGTTATCTTTCCCCAAATCTTGTGCTACGACTGCAACTGGTTGCTCTCCACTCCATCTTACTCTTACCAGCTGCAGAGTCTTTATACTGGAGTCAGAGTTAACCAGTGCCATTACTTCATTATTGTTCGACCATCGAAACAATACTGATTGTATTCGTTTTAGGCGAAACTGTTCAACACAATAGCATTATTTCATAGATGAGCTCAGGTTGTCTCAGAAATTAGTCATTCATACCTCTGAAAACCGCAGTCGGTATGGATAGTGAATTGAGGAACGTGTGCTTCTCTAACCCCACATTTTACGTTAGGTCCATGTGCAAAGGTTATAGTTCAAGTGATAGTACCTATACTGTTGGCCTATCATTTACCAATATTGAAATTGCCAGTTTCCCTCGTCGATTCCTATAACGACTGAGGTTGAGCAGTGATACATTCTATTTAGCCTTAATTTGTGATTAACATAAATATCGCCAGTTTGCATAGTAAACACGTCAAAACCTAATTAATATTACCTATTCAAATTATGACGCGTATAATCATGTGAAACTGATTCGCGAAGGCCGCTCTCCGGAACTTGAGGAAGCATCGAATTACGCGGGAACAGTCGTCCTTACCTTAGCGATACAGCGAACGTTGCTCAATGGGAGGAAGCGGTGAGCGTGTTCGTCGCTGCTGAGGTGATGGCTCGACTGGCTCGTCAGTAATGGAGCGGTCACCGCGAAGCGCGGGCGCGCCCCGGACTGGAGCCAGCATGGGCCAGTGCCACACACTCAGGTAGGAGACAGGTTGGTGCACGCGCCATTGCTCGCGGATTGCGTTTGTGTAGTGTTGCGATAGCGTGAGGATGGAGATAGGTGCCTCCTTGTGCGCCGGGGGGTAAGTACTACTGTGGGTGCTGTGTTGTGAAATGAGGCCTGGCCTTTGTGGTGACAACTTCCAAACAGTTCGATTTTGAAAGCGAACCTTAGCTAGGTGATCTGGAGTAGTCGGAATCCAGATCTCAGGCATTTTTGACATCAAATGTATAGATGGTCACTTGAAACCTCCGTAACTTTATCATGCTCTCTAACTACCGTTCCTCTTATCTACCTTTGCTCATTGGCCATTAGTGTTGCCAAGTCCAGTGCATCCCTTTCGGGACTGAACTTATAGATAATCATTGGTTTTCAGACAGGGACGGTTACACTGACAAAAAAAACTGTATTTTTATAAGATTCAAGATAAAACCTCTTGCAGAAATTTACTAATGGTTGAATTTACCCACAAGTCTCCGAAGAGAACGTAGGATGTAAGAGTGAGTGCTTGTCAATTCGGACACGGTAAAAATTTCAAGTTCGAAAATCGGCACACTTGGCGTTCCGATCAAGGGCGAATCGGGACGTGTCACTAGACCTCTGGAAATCCGGACAGCTGGCAACTCTAGACCATTGACCATGACTAATGTCCGTACTGACATACCGACGAGGCCGCACTTAGTTTCCCAAAATTCTCATTCACGCGGATTTACATGAAATCTTGGTAGCGACTTAGTAGATTGGATACAGAATGATTGTTTGGCCTTAAAATTTCGGTCTGTCCCACTAGTCCCAGTGACTCAGTCCCACGATGGGACAAATGGGATTAATATGTTCCACTTGTCCCATGGGACAACTGACACTAACTTATTTTTTAAATTATGTCCCAATAGTCCCATGGGACAACTGACACTAACTTATTTTTTAAATTATGTCCCAATAGTCCCATGGGACAACTGATACTAATATATTTTTTTAATTATGTCCCATTAGTTCCATAGGACAGCAAGTACTGATTATATGAATGCGACGGTTAAAAAGTCAGCAGGGTAGTACACCAGGTGCATGTGAAAAGTAAATTTCACTTCACACTGCAGGAACCAATTACGAAGGAGAAATGAAAAAAATGAAGAAAGGTGCATATTGAGACGATACAGGCATCGCAAAGTCCCATTGACCCTTTGACTGACACTAGAAACCTGACTTTTCCAGCTTAGCGTCGAATCAAGATGTAGACCGAGATCTCTTACACTAGGGCTGATGGGGATGACAGTTCCATTAAAAATAATAGGAGGAATCGCGAATGATGGGTCCATTGGGGATTAGCTCTCTAATCCCCAATGGACCCATCATTCGCGATATTTCCAATCACAGGAGCCTGACATTTTGAGGGGTTTACAGACAGCCCAAATCTATCAGACCAGTCCTTGATAGCGTCCAAGTCTCAGTTCACATCGTCTATAGCGTCTGACAAACTCTCTACCCGCGCAGCTGCATAAGGTCATCGGCATAAAGATGATACGAACACCGAAGACAATGAGTTATAAAATTGATGAATTTTCTTCTTGTTTATTTTTTTTAGTTCGCTTAAGCAGGCGGCTTTTTTGTTTTTTTGAATAAACTTTTTTATTAATTTAATAATAGCTTATTTTTAGTCACCTTTACTAAAGTACACATAAGAAAGTTGTCTGTAGGAAAAAATACGAAATCACGCGAACAAAGCCGCGGGCGGAGTGCTAGTATGTCTATATTACATTATCATATAAACTATAATGCTAGACATATATAACGTGATACCCCCTAAGGTAATAGGAATAGCGGCAACTCTATTGAACGTTGACAACGCAAAATAAATAAGAAATTTACAAAGGCAGAAGTTTTTTTTTTTTGATATTGCCATGAAGTATTAGTAGACGATGACGACGATTGACGGCGTCGCAATAATAGTCGTTTAATCAGTACTTGCTGTTCTATGGAACTAATGGGACATAATTTAAAAATTATGTTAGTATCAGTAGTCCCATGGGACTAGTGGGATAAATCATCCCACTAGTCCCATCATGGGACTAGGCCAATGGGACTATTGGGACAGACCCTAAAATTTAGGGTGTCCTACCACTGCAAGAGTAATACCTGCTTTTCTTCCTCAAAATACGTATCTCTATGTAATACGGCTTTCGAGAAAAGAACAGAAGTTCGTGGAAGACAATAAGTACATAGGTAAAACAAGAGATGGTGCTCGTGTTTTACCTATTTACTTATTTTCTGAGTTCCATTTGCTTATGTTTGTGATACAATAGTGATCAGTTTCAATTATAAACGATGTGTCTAGCTCTGTTATTGTCATCGTTGTTTATTATTTATTTTTATGTATTCTTTATTATAAATTTGCAATCGATACATAAAGTTGATTGAAATAAAAATCACGCATTTTACTGTTAATTATTTCCATGACAAGAGAAGAAACTATACGTTGAAAAGCGATGACCTTGTGTGATCAATGCTACAGAAGTCCAGATGAACTATCAAAACACGGTTGGCGCAGTGGTTGAGCGATTGACTGCTGCGCTGCGTGTCGCGGGTTCGATTCCCGCACGGAACAAATATTTGTATGACCTACAGATAGTTGTTCCGGCTCTGGGTGTTTGTGTATGTGAGTTTATATGTTTGTAAACGCACCCACGATACAGGAAGAAATTCCTAGTGTGGGGCAACGTTTTTAAAAAAAAAAAAACAAAACAAAAGAAAAAGTTTTCCAATTGTTTTTCCTTCGGCTGTCATTATGAGCTAGGCTCAGATGCTTTGTGACATATTTTATTTATTCCTTGCCAAATTGAGTCCGCGACAAACTTCGTGATATCTTTCTCATCGGGTATGGCAGCTATTGTTCTTCTTACCATATTATTATTCTGACAAGTTATTGTTTTGTTTTCGGTATTATGTTATAATTGATTGTTTGATTGATATTTTCAAACCGACTGCATTGTATCGGCTCGTTTCACACGATTATGTCTGTATTGATGTTTTCCATTGGCATTGTTATAAATTTGGCAGAGTAAGAAGTAGGCACACACTTGAAGACTACGTAGTGGTAAGTCAGAGTGGCAGCGTAGTAATGTTATCATCATCATCAGACTTATAATGTTCCTACTGCGGGGACACAGGCATCCTCTCTGTGAGAGAGGTAGGCCTTAATCCACCACGCGGACTCAGTGCGGGTTAGTGAATGTCACACGTCTTCAAACTTTGGGTTCTAGGACATTTCGGTTTCCTTACGATGTTTTCCTTCACCGTTTTAAGAGCAGTGGTGATTAAATAATTTACACAAAGTAAAGCGCCTGCCTGGGTTCGAACTCACGACCTACATACGTAAGTCCGGGCCGTTACCACTGGGCCACCACTGCTCTTATAATAGTAATGTTATTGCTATTATTTATTATCTACTCTTAGCTAGATGAGACATCAGATATTTATCTAACGCGACTTAGTGATTCGTTAATGCTTTTGGAATGAGCAACATATTCCGTCACTTGCACTAGAAGCATCGCCGCTGTTGTAAGACAACATAGTAATGCAGTGCTTAGCTAATTACCAGCGTGTTGTCGCTTGCCAGGCCATTGCCACCATGGCAAACGGCTAATTGGATAATTGGACCTTGCTCATATTCCGTAGAATCAACTGCAACACTGATACCGTCTCCGGATAAGGCGTACCTTCGGGTACATGTGTATGCTTTTTGTGCTCAATTACACTCATCGTCCCGGTCCAGCGAGGTGTTACATTAAACATATCAGGAAAACATTCATTTGTAGCAACAAGTTATTAAAACATTAGTTTTAATTCACGGAACTTCTCATTATCACATTCAGCTCCAATTATTCTGATTGCAGTCAGTCATAAAGGGGGGTGAATAGGAATGTTTACAATTATGTAAATCGATCGGAAACGTTTCACGTTTCACAATGACTTGTAACTGTTAGGTCATGGAGCCTGCACGAGTGTGCGAGCGCACGCGACTACAAGGAATGCACCGGTGCCTGTAGCTACCAGGTGATGTATTCTTGACCCACTTTGAGGGATATCACTGATGTCCGGAATTGTCGAAAGTGATGTTCAAGGGTGCAGGCGAATCGTGTTTTTGATGCGTTTTGTTTTTTTGTCTAGTATGTAGTCCTAGCTTCCTCGTTATTAAGGCTTCTTTTACAAATTCGCTGATGTTAGTGTAATGATATAAGAACAAGTCATTGCCGCAGCCTTGAATGCACGTGTCTTTTTACCTTGTTTTGTAAACTTCTCCTCAATCATTGAGTAAAGAGTTGATCCGAGTTTCATCTTGTGCAGGACGCATTATATTACAAGGTTGTTAAAAAAAATTGAAGCTTCCAAATATTTATATGATGATGATTTTAAGGAAATCTGTTCCATTGAAATAAATTGTTAAAGAAATTATTTGATTCCTATTAAGTTTAACTCCTTTTTTCACAACATCATGGCGTGTTGTTTTGTCAGAGTCTGTACCTACATGTTTATTAGCATTCTGCTTGCTCTGATGCATTTCATCTAAATTGTAATTATAAATCATGCCAAAGGTATTCCCCAAGGCATCATTGTGCCCCGTGATGGGATGACCCAGTGTACTGACATCAAAAAGGTTATTCAGTAGCTGTCAGCATGTTTTAAATTGGATCGTTGCTTTCGTCAGCCTCTCGTAGCAATGCAGCTTTTCTTATTTTGTACGACTGAAAGAATGATAATTTTAAGCAAAATGTCTTCTTAAACGTTGATGTTGTCGTAGTAGTCTCTTAAAGTCTCTTGTGTATCCATCAGTTCAACATACGACTACTCTTGTCTCATATCTTCTAGCTAGATGATTCCAGTGTCAGCAGATCCACCTTCTAGACAACAACAGTCGCCAACGACCTTGAGAGAACAAAACGCACAGTCATTTCACACCCGCGCGACCCAAATGTCAGTAGCTTTTTGTACTTTCCTTATTATTCTATTACTTAAAAAAAAGCCTTAGATCAAAATTTAGATAATTAAATTGTCTTTGAGATGGTGACAATTACATTAAAATAAACGGTTTTGGTGCGATTGTCGTTTTTTGACTGTGATAAACGTAACTTTACGTTTTTTTTTTTAAATTTAACTTTAGAAATTAATTATATTATGTTATATTAATAAAACTCAATATTTTCTTCGATCTATTAAGAAAATGGTCCAATGTAACATATATTTTGCCAAAATATTATGACTAGCCGTTTCGACGTGATTCTCATTTTAAAATCAGTTACTCAGGGGTATCTACCCCTATATAGGGGTTGCAAAAAACTTAAGCAATAGAAAAGATTAACAACCTTAATTTTCTAGAAATTATAAAACAACCCATCTTCAGCCCTTAAGGTTAGCTCTAAAAAACATCAACAATCATACAAACAGAAGCAGCTAAAGAAACAAATAACAATGCACTAATAGTAGTTTGCAAAATGCTAAGAAATTAGAACAATATGGTAATCCGAGGAAATTCACGCATGACCGATGTTTAGGGGCGTAATAACAATATTTACATAGAACCAATGTTATTATGTACTTGGCGCAAGCACGACATTCGTGCCTGTCAATTTTCAAATTGCGATTTCAGGGCAACGGTGCACCGGACAGGAAAAGGATGTAATAAAAAACTACATACAAATTACATTATCATGTTATACACATCATGCTGTCACTGCGGTTGATTGTAATTACGAAAATTGATTTCTTAAGTAAAATTGACCAACTGTTTCTTTAAATTACAAAAAAAAACATATTTTTGAGTTTGCTGCCGTAGGTAGCCGAATTTTCAGTTTAGTCATTAGGTATGCACCCTTTATGGCATTTTCAACTTGGATGCAATCAGTAACATCAGGGATCGCTGACCAGATTTCAGTAGTTTAATAGTCAGAAATTACCGAACTGTAACAATAAATTATCGGTTAAAAACGGTGCAAGGAGTGCCTGATATGCAAGTGCGGATATTTGTAACTAAATGCATTGAATTGGCTAGATAAACAGAAACTAGAATTAATATTTGTTTCGGGATATTTACCATGTATAATTTGAATTTGGTTGAGAGCTCGATATTTCGGCACCGTTACAAGCGCCATGATCACGAGAACCACCAAATTCAAAATATACATGGTAAATATCTCGAAACAAATATTAATTCTAATGATTGTGAGCATGTCAGCTTAAAAACTTAAACAGCAACTGCTGACAAAAAATATCAAATTGAATGGTAAACGCTGCCGGACTCATAATTTTCTAGCGTTTTTCTTGTATTAGAAACCAATTGAGTGATTGCGCGTGAGCACGTTAGTAGCTATCATTATAGCATCCTCTACTTGGCTTGATTTCGTACGCGTTCATTAATCAATGTAAATAAAAGTAAACACATAGGTAATAACGTCAGCCCCATCAATTACCTACATAGGTACTTACATCCATGTTTTTGGTTGATAAAACGATTTCGTGAAAGACGTTAAGACTTGCGCACGCGTTCAATATACAGTTAGCGTATTCAAGTTATTGCATGACTTGTTATTTAATTGGCAACCTGTTCGATACAGTACTGCAGCGCATCAGTACATGCACTATTGTCTGCCCCTCGAAATACCTATGTAGGAGGACCCCACATAGTCGAGGCGGGGGGGGGGGGGGAGCCTAATAACTGTGGCTTGGTCACCCACGGTGAAGCGAAGAGGAACCCGAGGAGGGGCTGCTCGTCAGGGCTTTTGCCGATTAAGCCAACGACGTAGCGGCCAACTAGTAGGTTGCGGTGCCGCTTGGTAACAGGTGACATCGCAACTGAGGCGGGCCGCGATCTGCGCGGCTGAGGGTTGGAGGCCGCGGCGGGAGAGGAGTGCCGGTATTGCGGTGCGCCGTTCTCCCTACCTTCCGCGGCCTAGACGGGGTAGCCACCGATGTCTCATGGCGGACGCGGTGGGGCTGCAGGGGAAGTGGAGTGTCGGTATAGCTTTAGCCGCTCTGCCTATCCCTTGCGGCCGCAAAATGGTAGGTAGTGGGGCCATTGACCTTGACTCATCAGAGGGGGACCACGGGTGCCATACACGGTGTCGTCTGTCACCCATGTGCTGATTTGGTCCCTGGGGTGGTCACGGCGTACAGTGTGTTCTTGTGCGCCGGTGATGGGGGGTACTCCCCCGAGGAGGGTCCGGTGACGGACAGCCGCGGCGGGTTTGCGGACGGACAGCCGCGGCGGGTTTGCGGTGAGTGCTAACGTGTGCCCGTATTCCCGCCATAAGCGGCACAGGAGGATACCGTGGAGTTTTAGTGGGTTAGAGTTTCACATAACTGCGCTATCTCTCCGTGGTAGTGCATTATGCATGAGCATTTCTCCACGAGAATAAAAATGGTCCGTTAAATGAAAAATAGTCATTACATTCCGACATTGGAATAAACGTTTTATTGAATCTTGATGCATGACAACGTAAGAATGCATTTTCTAAGTTTGTTGAACATTACAGACATGTACGCTGGCCTTAAATACATACAAAAACATTTCATCATCATAATCATATCAGCCGAAAAACGTCCACTCCTGGACATAGGCCTCTCCCAAGCGTCGCCACTTTGACGGTCCCGTCCGTCTCGCAACCAGCCGATCCCTGCAACCTTCACCAGGTCACCGTCCACCTGGTGGGAGGCCTTCCAACGCAACGTCTTTCGATTCGCGGTCGCCACTCTAGAACCTTTCTGCCCCATCCGCCATCCGTTCTGCGAGCAATGTGCCCTGCCACCGGGCTATGTCGGTAACCTGGTTCTCTTGCGGATTTCTATATTTCTGATTCGATCACGCAAGGAAACTCCGAGAATAGCCCTCTCCATTGCCCTTTGAGTGACTGTAAGCTTTCTGATGAGGCCCATTGTAAGCGACGACGTCTCAGAGCCATCAACACTGGCAACACATACTGGTCATAGATTTTGTCTTGAGACCCTGTGGTAAGTTGGACGAGAAGATTTCACGCAACTTCACGAACGCTGCCCATCCGATTCGACGGTTCGACGGTTTACCTCTTTCTCGAAGTTGGCCCTACCTACTGGATCGTTTGTCCCAGGTAGACGGGTAGATATGGTTACTATAACCCACAACTTTGAGTGTAGAGTCTCCGACCTTGATAAGAGTGGGAGTAACATGGGCATTCAACATTACCTTGGTTTTGTCCATGTTCATCCTAAGACCCACTCTTACGGAAGCTCTACTGAGGTCATCGAGCATAGTACTGAGGTCCTCCATGGTCTCAGCCATGACCACTATATCGTCGGCAAACCGAACGTGAGTGATGTACTCGCCATTGACGTTGATGCCTAGCCCTCTCCAGTCCAGAAGACATCTTTCAGTGAAGCGGGGAACAGTTTCGGAGATATGACGTCTCCCTGTCTCACACCTCGCTGCAGCAGGACGGGTTTCGAAGTCTGATCCTGAAGTCGAACTGACATGGTGGCATTTTTGTACAAAAACTTCAACACTTCGATGTACTGGTAGTCAATTTGGTACCGTTGGAGGGACTGAAGTACAGCCTAAGTCTCGATTGAATCGAAGGCTTTCTCGTAGTCCAGAAACTCTAAACAGAGAGGCCATACAACTACTACTGCCCATAGAATCTCTCGGCTCCGGTAAGCTACGGTTTGGCGGACACGATCCTGATATCATCGGTCTTCAGTTTTGTGAGCTGGCTCTGCCCTATAGACAGATCTTTTGCAAAGACCTTACGGAGCCCTTATGCCGCTCAATCGCGTTTGTTCCTATCTGTACGGCACGCCTTGAAAAACTTAGACCCACCCGTATGGACAGCTTCCACGAACCCATCGCTGTATTCGTCCACGGAGCTCCCTAGGCACTTGAAACGATTCTGAAGTTCGAGCTGAAAGGTGTCAGGGTTTTGGATCTGAATTTGTGTTGGACGGAGCGAAGACTTCATCAGTCAAGACATTTCAAATCATTGAACATTTGCTTCTTGGTTGACATGATGAAGTCAATCACGTTTTTAGTTGCACCATCGGGACATTGCCAGGTCCACTTCCTGTGCTCACGCTTTCTGAAGAAGGAGTTCATCATGTAGAGGCCCTCCTTCTCCATAAAACTGGCCAGTAGAACCCGGTGATACCAATGTCCAACTCCAAATTGCCCCACTTGCAGCTCATCCTCGTCTCGTTTGCCCAGTTTCGCGTTGAAGTCCGCCATGACAACGGTAAAGTGAGTTTTGAAACCTTGCATGGCTCTAGAGATATCCTCATACGTGGTCTCAACCTCGTCGTTGGGGTGTGCCGAGGTCGGGGGGTAGACCTGAATGACCTTCAGCGAATATCTTGCGGATATTCTGAGTATAAGGTACGCGCGCCACCCTGGTTGACACACTCTCGATCTTCACCACGTTGTTCACAAGGGGCCTGTGGGCGATAAACCCGACACCACCCTGGGACTGCCGGTCACCCTCTCGGAAATAGAGCAGGTTACTGGATTTGAGGATTATCGAGTCCTCCCCTTCTCTTCGTTCTCCTGTTAAATTCTCAGCTATCTTCTCGTCGGTCCGGAGTGTTCGCGTGTTTTATGTTGCACGGTCCAGTTTTCAGTGATTATTGGGGTAGCCGGATCCACTATGGCGATTCTTTGCACCCCTTGCTACGCCATCGCTTCGACCGCTACCGCAGTCGAAGGCAGACGGGCTGCCGGGCTGTTTTTTTTAATTTGTTCATTTTTGTTTTGGGGTGTTTGCCGTAATCGCCACGCTTGGCAGACGGGTTGGCGATTGCTGTTTGTTGTTAAAGTGTACAGAGAACGCTGCTGCCCATTCCCTGGTGTGTCCCTTAGTCACTTCTTACGACACTAATGGGAATATATGGGATAAAACATTTAATGATTAAAATCCTCATATAATATTAGAAAACCTAGCATACCCAGGGCGTTCTGATTGATTTTCTGCAAAAGTCGACAAATTTAAATAGTTCAATCTTTGTACAAGTGAACAAAAGGAAACCCAACTTATTCGAGGGAGGGTGTTGAACATACAACCATCCGAAAATAGTCCTGCCGGCGCCCATGATTACCTAAATTAGGTACTTAGAAACCTACGTGTCGTCTGTAGTGAAGTGTAGGTGACACTATCATAACATGTTCGAAAAACAATTGATTCATAAGTGTAGGTATTATCTAAACATTAATTACGATACAATTTATACTTAAACTAACAGTGCTTGTACGTACGCTGTGTTTGATAACAGTCATTGTCCGGGCGCATCGGCGCGCTCTCTCGCAAATCGCCGCGGCCATCACTTCAGATACGATCACGCTTATCACCGCAAGACCAACGCCGCGATATGTTGTCTGGGTAAGCAGGCGAGAGCGACTCGCACCACGTACAAATTAGATTTTTCGATTACAAATTTAATTTTAATATTCGTAATCTCCCAATATGGAATAAAAGAAAATTGACAAAATGAACTCTAAACCGTAAATAACATTTTCCGTAACGTACACTGACCACTTATTTTCCTTTTCAGGTCATTCGTGATTTCCTTAGCAATCGCGATAGCAATATCCAAATCACCAGCCAGTGGTTTCACTTTAGCTCGGGATCTTACAAAACCTGATCTGGAAACTGGAGAAAGCAAACAGCTGGAAGTGAGATACGATTTGAAGACCTTAAATAATAATGGGACAATCTACAACAATACGAGAGAAGAGTCGAATCCTACAGTAATAGCAATAAAAGACATCAATAGTAAGCAAAATAATAGCGATGAAAAGACTACTAAAAAACCAGTGATTGTCAACGAGACTGATATACAAAATAATATATCAAAAAGTAATAACATCGAAGTTCCATCCGATTTAACGATAATAAATTCGACTGAAACAGCCAGTTCTGCTTTCAATACAACAGCACACAACACAAATCAAACTACTCAAACAGCTGGTTTTGCTTCCAACACTAAAGAAACGAGCACAAGTCAAACCAGTAAAACAGGTAGTTACGCTTTCAATACTCCAGTACCGAACAAAACTCAACCTAGAAGCCCAGACTCTGATATAAGTCAAACCGGTTCAACCGCATCTTTAGCCCAAACTTCACTTCTTACTAAATCTGTAATTGAAAATTCAACCATCACAAATATAATTGAGAAAAATGAAACAATAGCAGCAAAAGATAAGAATAATACTGTAGATATTACTACTATAGCAAAACCAGACACAAATACTACTACAAATAACGATTTTAGCACCGACATTCAACCACTAGTGACGACGAACGATTTAGCACACAGTGTAATAACATCTATTGATGATTCTGAAAGTAAATTTACAACTCAAAGCTTCTTATCTGATCAGAAAGCAGATCAAACAAATACCAAAGAAGAAAGTGCGAAAGCAAAGACTGATAGCTCACTTGATGCACCTACGACTACTTCATATGAGTCAAAGACAGAAGAATCAGACGCGACAAATGTGACTTTAGAAAACTTTACGGCTGAAGTTTTTGACATCGACTTACATACATCCAAGTTACCCCCTTGGAAAAAATATACAACCATTGATAGAAAACGCACAAGCACTGAAGACATCACAATGGCAGAAAAAGAGATGGCGCGAGCAGAAACTGCCCAAACTCTAATAAGTCTAGAAAAGACTAACACACCCATAACTTCATTAGATAAATTTACAAGTGATTTCATTGATGCACAAGAGTCAACCACACGTCAAATAGAAACGTCATTTCGGATCGAAAGTAGTCTTGCTCCAATTGCTGACACAAACACATATACGGCAAAGATAGATACTGAGGTTGAGACCGAACCAACGAAACTCGAGATTGTATCTAGAAGAGCAGGGTACAAAGACAACCGAGAGACGACAACTCCTAAGCCTGAAGAAGCCACTACCACAAAGTTATCGCTAACAGTGAGCATAAATAATAAAGATATGTATAGTACCATGTACGAAACCGGTGAAGTTGAGGTGGCAAGAAATAAGAATAGTAGCGTCTATGAGTCGCAAAGTCAACTGGTAAGTTAAGTTGATTAATATTTTATAATAATGTCTACTTTGTGACTTACGTTACCTATAATAAGGTTGTAAACGGAACGCGAGCCATAATAATCGCCATTTCAGTATTCTTGTAACCTTATGTCAAAGTGAAAAGATCCCATTTTAATTATATAATAGTAGTTACTTTTTATCCAAGCTTATATATCATATCTTTTTAGCCAATAATTCGGTCAAAGAATTATATGGTGTCAATGTTACCAGTTTTACAAAAAAAAGAAACTTTCTTTTATATCATCATCAACATAGGCCTCCTCCAGGCGTCGCCACATTGAACGATCCCGTGTTTCTCACAGCCAGCGCATTCTCGTAACCTCAACCATGTCATCGGTCCTCCTAGAGGGAGGCCTTCCAACGCATTGTCTGCCGGTTCGTGGTCGCCATTCTAGAACTTTTCATCCATCGGCCATCCTGTTCTGCGAGCAATGTGCCCTGCCCACTGCCACTTAAGTTTCGCAATTCTTCGGGCTATATCGGTAATTTTGGTTCTGCTGCGGCGATCACGCAAGGAAACTCCGAGCATAGCCCTCTTGAATTTAATTTTTTAGATACCTAATGAAGCATTTTTATGAATTTTTGCGTGCCTATTTTTAGGCAGAATGTACATGGTTCACTCCTATTTATTCTACCTGTCTTTTAATGTTACCTACATTCGTTACATTTAAATGATTTATTGATTTGTACAAACACTTCAACACCTCAATGTACCCGTAGTCGATAGATTCGCAGTCGATTTTAGGACCGGTTTCCCACCCGCCTTCAGGAATTCGGCCGTGATTCCGTCACTACCCGGAATCTTGTTGTTTTTAAGCTGTTTCAGAACCATCCTAATCTCGTACAGCCGGATGTCCGGGATGTCTTCGGTATAGTGTGAGTTTTGAAACCATGTATGTCTTTAGAAATATCCTCGTAAATGGTCTCCACGTAGCCCTGTACGACCTTCAGCGAATATATCAAGGACATTTTGAGTAAAAGGTACGCCAGCCTGGTCGACATACTCTTGATCTTCACCACGTCATTCACAAGGGACTTGTGGACGATCAACCCGACACCATCCTGGGACTGCCGGTCACCCTCTCGGAAATAGAACAAGTTACTTAGGTTTTCTTTCTTTCTTAAGCCAGATCTCGTCCGGAGATTATTAGCCATGCCGTAACATCGACCGCTACCTTAGTCTAGGGTAGGCAGGCGCGGTGGGGCCGCAGGGGAGGAGGAGTGCCGGTATAGCGTTGGCCGCTCTTCCTATCCCCTGCGGCCGAAAAATGGTAGGTGGCGGGGCCATTGACCCTGGCCCGTCACAAGGGGACCAAGGGTGCCATACACGGGGTCGTCTGGCACCCATGTGCTAGTTTGGTCCCTGGGGTGGTCACGGCGCACAGTGTGTTCTGGTGCGCCGGTGATGGGGGTACTCCCCAGAGGAGGGTCCGGTGACGGACAGCCGCGGCGGGTTCGCGGTGAGTGCTAACGCGTACCCGTGTTCCCGCCATAAGCGGCACAGGAGGACGCCGTGGAGTTTTAGTGGTCCCACATAACTGCGCTATCTCCCCGTGGTTGCGCAGTATGCATGAGCATTTCTCCACGCTAAAAAAAAAAAAAAAAAAAAAGGGTAGGCAGGCAGCCGCGCACTAGGGGCCATTTTTTATTTGTGCCATTCACGGGGAGCAATAATCGCCACACTTGGGCGGGCGGTTTTACGATCGCAGTATGGTTGTTACAAAAGCACAGATAATGCGGCTGTCCATTCTCTGGTTTTCCCTTAGTCGCCCCTAACGACACTCACGGCAATACATGGGATGGTGAAATTCTTAACGTTCGACACCACACGGATACTTTTATAAAGAGTCTACATAATAATACATTGGTCTTAGGCTTAATTGGAAAGCATTTTTCCATACAAATATCTCTTATATGTTTTCCATGTCAATTTTATATCGGGGTCTCTAAGGAAACAGTGACAACTGTCCTTTTAAAACAATTAACCACTCATTCATTTTTGCAAATATTTGCAGGCTGAAGATGCGATTAAAGAAGAGTTACTAAAAGAAGAAACGCTCAACAATGAAGAGAATGCAAAGTTTCTAAAACAAGAGAGAATCATTGATGCTTCTCCTGAGATTGTTACCGTCGACGTGCTTAGTGTAAAACCCATTGGTCAGGAAAAAAAGAAAAATGCCATTTTATATGCCGTTAGCCCAAACTACAAAGCCCTTAAGAAAATTGACGTTCAGCCACTAAAACAGTTCGTACGTGACCCAGATGACAACAGCTGGCGAAACGAAAGCATCAGTTCTTTAGGAATTGTATTCAAACCGAAGAATGCTTCAAAATCTTTCACGCAAGTTCTAAAAAACAAAACTGAGACAGAGTTAGGAAACATGACCGATAAAGACAGCAAAGATGATCTCCCGGACTTAAGAGTTAGGCTGGAAAAGATAGCTGAAGTAAGAAAAGCCAAGAAAAGGATTAACAAGTTTGGAGATACTGTGTACAGTGACTATGAGGAATCTAGTGAGAACACAAACCCTTCTACAGCAGATAAAACTACGCCAATGACGCCCTTCACGCCAACCATGGAGAACACCTTCAAGTTAAGTACATCCCCACCTTCTCAAACATCCACGACAGAGTTCGATCTCAGAAACGCAATACCAAAAGATCATTTCGATCTTTTCAAGGTCGAAAGGACACCATTAACAACAAACCCCTACAAACCAAAGAAATTCTATAACTTGGCGGAATACTACGACTCTACTGACGAGTATGACGCTGATTATGTGAATCAGCACAAAATAGATTTAAAAAAATTTACTAAACCAATGAAAACAACAGAGGAAATCGCAACACAACCTCCAGAGCTGCTACGTACACAACCGATGACTGAGTATCAGCCTGAGAGGAAGGCCACTCTCCAGTATTTCCCACCTACACTGAAAGTTGTCCAGAAAGTAAATATGAACGATTACGATACAAATTTTAACAGAAAAGTGAACTTGTATGATGTTAATAAAGTGCCTCCAAAAGACATGCTAGCCGTTTCTTTTGGCACAGTTTCGCCCATACCAACAGAAAAGTATGAACCATATAATAAAGTACCAATGAAGCCTACCTACAGTCCTATGTACCAACCTGACAATTTGGACAAGAACCTGTACTTAATGAACCAGCCAATCGTGTCCGAGCCCCCTCCAAGCGACGGAACTTTCAACAGGGCCTCGTATGTAATCAAACATTACCGGGACTTTATCAACGAGGCAGCGAAAGATAGCGAAGACGAACGGAACGATGATTATACGTATACGGAGACACCGGTCCGCGGCGTCACCGTCAACGACATGGCAAAAATGACCCCCCGAGACAGCAACCAGGGTGAGGAGGAGTACGAGTACGACGTCAAGTACCGCAAAGATGTTATGAACCGGTTCGTTGATAACTTCAACCAGAACAGCGAGAGGTTCAAGGTGGACTTCCCGATTTTGTACAACAGCAGTGTCGTACACAGACCGCCAGAGCACGGGCGAGTGGCGTCCTCGTCGGCGTTCATGAAGCGGCTGTATGAGGTGGGCAACACGAGGCCGTCGAACTTCTTGAGGCGGTCATGCGACCCTCACTGTGACAAGACAGTGGAGTTGTCTCCAGCGTACGAGCTGCATTACTACGTGCCCGACGAAGAAGAGAAGGAGCAGATCGAGCCGCGGCCGGCCACGCCGCCCTACCGCTTCAGGTTATGAGGAGCGTGTCGCATGATATTAGGTAATGCGTTAGTTAGGCGGTTGGGAGCTGTGCAGACTGTTCGTGTCAATAAATTACAATTTATTGGTGCCTATCGTACTTAACGATTGTCGAATGATCGACAGAGCGAATAGAAATTATATAAACAATAATGATATCGCGAATGAAGTACCTATTTGTTGTAAACACCTAATTGTTGCGTAAAACTGTCACATAATTGGGACTTTGATTCTTCACAAAAATCTAGATAATATCAAATACACATAGTAATCTAGCTAGTACACAGGTAGAACCTGAATTAACTATCTGTGGACAAGCAGCAGCCTAATTGCGTAAATGAATTCGGCAAGGCGAAGGATTTAACCCCATCATTCGACCAGCACCATGGTATAAAATCCTTCGCCTTGCAGGTTTCGTAACAAATCAAATGTAAAGTTGTATTGAAATGGTTTTTGTACTTGGCTTTTGTTTCAAACTAGTGATTATGTAGATACCTATTTAGTTACCGACCTAATTAAGATTAAGTATATTTTTTATATAATATTTACCCGTTGAATAGGTATACCTAAAACGAAAAGTAAACAAATTGTTCTCTTGCTGATATACATGTGTTTTTGCAAAATTGTCAAAGTTATAAATTTAAATGTAAGTAAATTTGATAATTATTTCGTGTAAATATTTTTTTTAAAGACAAATTGTATAGCTTTCCAAGTTTATACGCATGAAATAAAGTAAAACCGAAATAGTTTAATATTGAAGGCCTGTATTACATAGTAAGCTGTTGTGTAAATATTTACATTCGTAGATAACTGTAGCTTTGCCGTAGCGCTAGCGATGTAATAGCAGCTTGTAAGAAGTTACTAACATAATGTTAAAATAATGATTGATCGATATGCATCATCTCATGTGTCATTCTATGTCGTAAAGATATTCTATTTATATAATATCGACATTACAGCAGTTTTATTAAAGGTTTTTGGCATAGTTTAGCTCTTGGGAAACTCGAATGTTTCGCGTAGTTTGTAAAAAAACTTGTCGGAAATATGACGCAAGCATTGTGACTTTGTGTGATAATAAAATACATTTTTATGTAGAATCTTTGTTTTTTATTGTTTGTTGCCATGTCCTTGCCAAGTTGCCATATTTATTTATTTATTAGGTATATTCTTTATTGTACACCACAAAAATATAAATACAGGACAAAAAATCATAAAAACAAGTATACAATGGGCGGTCTTATTGCACAGGGCAATCTCTTACAGACAACCTTTACCATACTTCCCATACTTAGTCATTCAGTGAAATGAATCACTCTGAGCGCAAACAGAGTCAAACCAAATCGACAAACGTCTGCATGTGGTAGCGCAAATGCCGCAAATAAGCAACGAATTTTTATTAACATTTGCATGCTATATTAAGGCAGAATGTACATAGATCCTATTTTATAATGTAACAACTTATTTTTATGTACCTACATTCTAAGCAAATAAAGACCTATTCTATTAAAAAAAAAAAAAAATGGATGTGCCCTAGACGTAGCTAGAGAGGATTTACACTTCTAGAGTGCCAGCAGCTTTACTGCGTAATAAATTCGGCAAGGCAAAGGTCAAAGGGTATGAACAATCGACCAATCACATGCGAGATGTTAGACGCGTTGTGGATTTCCGTCTATGTGATTGGTCGAAAGTTCATACTCTTTACCTTGCCGAATTCACTACGCAATAAGGCTGCAGGGACTGATAAAGGAATTGATAGAATAGAATAGAATACTCTTTATTATGTACACCTTAGAGGTTACAGAAAGTATAGACGAAGAAAACATTACACTGGGTGACACAATGGGCGGCCTTATCGCTAAAAGCGATCTTTTCAAGACAACCTTTGGATGGATTTAAAAAATTAAAGGAATCACAGTACTGTAGGTAGTCTTTGGTGTACTATTTATATACAAAATAAATACTAAATCGTGGCAATGCAGCAAGCGTTATGGGCACCTTTGCCCCGGGAACAGTTAGGGGCGAGTTATTTGACTAGTTATAAGACAGATTTTTGACGTGTTGTGACTTTGACATCTAATTTTAATGTATAAACTTGTAATACTAAATTATAATTATTATTATCAAAATTATTATACAAAGACAATGTTTTGGAATCTTCAGTTGGTTGCCAACAAGGTGACCCTCTCGGGCCAGTCATTTTCAGTCTGGCTATTCATCCGATCATTCAAAAACTAAATTCAAAATGTAATGTATGGTATTTGGATGATGGAACACTAGGTGGTGACGTAGACACCGTTTTAGCAGATTTCCAATTCCTGAAAGAGCAGTTCAAATCCATCGGCCTAGACCTTAACCACTCCAAATGTGATTTTTTTCTTTGTGTGTGTGTTTCAGTACCGACAGACAACCGACCCTACAGGAATTCCATGCAATAGTACCGGAGATCAAAATTTTAGATAAAAGTTCACTGCACCTCCTAGGTTCCCCAATTTTGGCAGACAGTTTTTCGGCATTCATTGATGGCAAAATTAACCATTTTAATGATATTCCGGATAGACTATCAAAAATAATCTTCATTCGGCTTTTACTCTCATTAGGTATTGCTGTTTTGGACCAAATTTAATGTATTTTCTCCGCTCTTCCCCTTTATGGAAGCAGCCACTTCTCCTGGAAAAATTGAGGAAATTATTCGATGCACCCTGTCATCTATCTTAAATGTGGCCTTCGATGAACGAGCCTGGACGCAAGCCACGCTACCCATTTGCTTCGGTGAGCTCGGCATCCGCAAAATTTCTAGTATAAGCCTACCGGCGTTCCTGTCTTCGGTCCACAGCACTGAAACGTTAACCACTAAAATTGTATCCCTTTCACTGGTTAACTGTGAAGTGCCGTGCTCGACCGACGCAGTGTGCGCCTGGAAAGTGGCTTGCCCGAATACGGCGTTGCCCGAAAACCCATCTTCCCAAAGACAGTGGGATGAGCCGCTCTGCAGATTGGTACGGAATAAACTCATAAATACGTCCACCAATACTGCTGAGCGTGCTCGCTTACTGGCTGTGGGTGAATGGGAGTCGGGCCTCTGGCTACAGGCTTTACCGTCACCCAACTTAGGTACAATGTTGAGTACACTACTTTCCGGCAGCCTAATTGCGTAAGTAAATTCGGTAAACACATGTGTGTGTTTTTGGGAAAGAACCAGATTGTTTCCGTTGCCGAATTTAATTACGCAATTAGGCTGCGGATCGCTACATGTCTGCGCCTAGGCTCTCCCAGCGGCGCTACTCATCGTTGTCAATGTGGTGAAGCAGTCGACCGCCTCGGACACCATGGCCTATCCTGCAGTAGGAGCGCTGGTCGGATAGCACGGCACGCCAGCACTAATGACATCATACGTCGAGCTCTTGTTACCGCCGGGGTGCCAGCTGTTTTAGAACCCAATGGCTTAGCACGCGACGATGGGAAGAGACCGGACGGGATGACCATAATGCCTTGGAAGTAGGGTAGGCCTTTGGTGTGGGATGCAACATGTGTCGATACCCTTGCGCCATCCCATCTTCTTAGGACGGCGGGCTGTGCTGGGGCGGCTGCTGCTGGTGCAGAAAACCTCAAACGGCGCAAATTTAACAACTTTATTGGCAGTTATATGTTTGAGCCGTTTGGGGTTGAGACATTAGGTCCATGGGGTCCGAGTGCTCACCGAGTGTTTCGAGACATAAGTAAAGGTAGTCGACTGTTCACGTGACCAGAGGGCTGGCCTTTTCTTCAGCCAGTGGATCAGCATTGCCATTCAACGTGGCAATGCTGCCAGCGTTCTGGGCACGTTTCCCATTGACATCGATGTGGACGAATTTTTTGATGCGCAATGAGCCCTTTTCCTTCTCCCCTTTGTATGTAATTTTGTTTTGTTATTAGTCATAATATTAGAAATATTCAGTTGTATATATTAAATAAATACTTATATATATAGGCATAGTATCACATCACATCATCAGCCTATAAATGTTCCCACTGCTGGGACTCACGCCTCTGTGAGAGGGAATGGGCCGTAATCCACCACGCGGGCCCAGTGCGGGTTGGAGGATGTCACATGTCGGTTTCCTCATGATGTTTTCCTTCACCGTTTTGAGAGCAGTGGTGAAGAAATAATTTACACAAAGTAAAGCGCCTGCCTGGGCTCGAACCCACGAACTACAACTTGTAAGTCGCGGCTGATACCACTGGGCCACCACTGCTCAAACTACCTACCTACAACTATACTACTGGCATAGTATAGTTTTATTGATATATCAAGCAAGTATTTACCGATTCTGGTAAATAACCGACATTAGCTCTTAGCGCCGAGCGCGATGAGGTGTCTTGTAAGTCACCTTCAAACTTCAAAGCATCTCAACTTTATTGATTCTATCAACTTTAATAAAGAAAGTTATAACCGCACCGCAGTATCTCTACGTTGACATCGTGTTGGGGCTTGCATGCTCCAATGAACCCTAGGTCGGTAACGGTAGATTCTACTTTGCCGCGATATGCTTTTTTTGTATGGGATATTATCCAATGAATTCTCCCGCTCTGGGTGAACCGGAAGGGCGTGTCAGACTTTTCTGACTAAATCCCACCCATGTTCCTTCAGTTGCTTGAGCTAGGGCCGTGGTAACTCTTTTTCAAATTTATCTGCGACCCAGATAGGCATCGGTTCTAGCGGACCCCATCAGTTTTTGCGGACATCTCTTACGAGGCCCGCGTGAAACACTACGCGCCGTCGAATCAAGTCTGGTCCTTATCGGACGGCGAGCTACCCATTACTCGCCGTCCGCAAGCCCGCGCTTACGGTGGCCGGGAATCGGCATGCGACTCCCGACGCCCAGGGCATCTCCTGCGTTGGCTTGGGGCGTGAGGGCGTCTCCGTTGCGTCCCCCTCACCCGTACCGCCTCTTCCTTCGCGAGTATTACTGCTTCGCAGAAAGAGGTGACAGTTTCCCCCGTACCATGGCTTGAACCAGGGCCGGACGCGAGAGGTCGCCACCGCTGATCGGCTCCACGAGGACACGGCGATGCGCCGCCCAAGCGGGGCAGGCCTCCGCCGTATGCTCTACCGTGCCCTCCGGGCGATCGACACAATGGTGACACCCCTGGGTGTTTCTTGCCGCTTTTTCCTGAACAGGAACCTCCTGAAACAGCCATGTCCGGACAGGACCTGCGTCAGTCGCCGAGGACGCCGTGAGGCCCCTCAAGCCACTCCTCAAAGAGGGTAATCCTTATCGTCGCAATTGAGGAATGCCCAGTGCTGGATTGCGACAGTCGCACTCTCGCCATGAGATCCTGCCGGAGCTCTGTCCGCCGAGCCATGATTTGTCGCGGCAACGGAGTTTCGCCCTTTTTTTTTCATTTTGCATCCTCGCGCCATTCCTTTATTTGCGCGAGGACTTTTGCATCCAGATCCCATGGCAGCAATCCAGCAAGGACGCTCGCCGCCTCACCGGAAACCGTGCGGTATTCCCGGGCTAGTCGGATGGCCATTACCCTTTTGTGACGCGTTCACCGGCGGGCTGGACGCCGCCACAGGGAACGCGCCCATACCGGTGCCCCGTAAAGGGTCATGGACCGCACGACCCCCGCGTAAAGCCTTCGGCAGGAGGCGTTTGGACCCCCTAGATTAGCCAGGAGCCACTTGGCTGGCTTGAGTGGAGATTCGCAAGTGCAAACGTGCTCGGAGGAAGGAAGTTAACCCAATAAGATGCTGGTAGGGATTTTGACTGTACTGCCGAGATTGTCCTGATAGCCGTGGCATACCTCTCCACTTCTCAAGCACCTCCGTATATGTTGCCCCCTTGGCGCTACGTCACTAAAGTGCTAGCGACTGTTTATGAGGGGGGGAGGGGCATTCATTGAATGTGCAACCCGTGTAGATCAACAGTGGTCAGGCAGGGGCCACATTTCATACTACATGTCTAACAAGGCCTCTGCGAGTTGGTTTCGGCCCCTGGTACGGTTTTTTAAAGTTCCAGAACCCTAGGGTCTCGAGAATCTCAAAGATAGTAATAATATCTATTTAGAAAAGAAATTTTTAATTTGTGTGAGAGGTCCAAGAGAAGTGAGTCATATTAGTGTAACCCAAGTTCACACTCTTCAAACTTAAACCTCTGGAACTTTGCATGTACTTTATTTATTAACTAGCTGTTGCACGCGACTTCGTCTGCGTAGTATTAGTACTTCGTATATAATATAAAATTGTAAGTTTTCCATACAAACTTACACCCCCTTAAGGATGATATGAATAAAATGAAAATGAAATATATATGATAAGAACTATCCTATATCCTTCCCACGATCTCAAACTATCTCCATACCAAATTTCATCAACATCGGTTCAGCGGTTTAAGCGTGAAAAGGTAACAGAGTTATTTTCACATTTATAATATTACTAGCTGACCCGGCTAACTTTGTTTTGCCATAAAAAGACCAAACATTTATCTACCCTACCCTACCCGACCCTACAATACTCTACCCTACACTACCATACCCTACCTATATAGCCTATGTCCTTTCCCAGGTCTCAAACTATCTTCATACCAACTTTCATCTAAATTGGTGCAGCGGTTTAAGCGTGAAAAGGTAACAGACAGACAGACAGAGTTACTTTCACATTTATCATATTAGTATGGATTAATAATAAAAGTATAGATTGAAAGATACTCAACGTTTTCATTTTTTTTCAGTGTTTAATATTATCATTTAACTAATATTGAAGCGTGCCTAACGTTCAATATTTATAGTTTATGATATATATCATAACTCATAATATTTGATCTGGCTAGGATAACACATTGAAACAAACAGCGAATACTTTTTTAAAATACACTTTATTGACGTTCTTTATTGTAGAATAGTATGCAAACATCACTCGATCGTTCGATCATATTTTGTTATGGATTCTTTACAAGTCACTTTGAGCATAATCATAATAGGTATCGTTACAATAATATGTTCTATAGCTAAATCATACTTGCACATGTTAACTGTAGACGAAATCATATCATCGAGTGGGAAATGCAATTCTGGATCCAATAAATAATTATGTTACAATCTCATAAAAACTCAAATTAAAATATTTTTCATAGATGAACACATTTTCCTCTTTGGATAAACAAAAGAAAAACCAGAACACTGATTGGGTAATTAATTATATACAACAATAAATTGTTAAGGAAACTAAAACATTCTCCATTAATGTGTTCACTTTTTGTAAATATAAATAAAAACAAAAGAAAAAATATTCTGAGTGAAACTAAAATATTATAAACAACGTTAAGTATATTAAATTAAATAAAAGTAATTGGTACCATTCGACTCCCGCGCGCCACCTATCGGTTACAATGAACACCAATGCAGACAACTTGTAACATCTATAACTTTCGTTACATCACTATGGGCCTTTTAAGATACAAGTGAAAGTGGGCCTTATCTACTACGTCTTTAGATTTATTTCGCTAAAGTAAAAGTGATCGAGCCTCCGACAATTTTCTGAGTGAATCCAAGAGCCTTAGTTTAATATGGAATTAGCACCGGTTTAAGATTTAAAGTTTTTCAGAAAAGTATGCATTGGTATTGTCGTTTAGTGGTTAGTTCGTAAAATAAAAAGTGGAATATTCGTCGCAGCGCTGTCGAAGTAAAATGGTACGTTTAGGAACTTAGATAAGGTGAGAGTAGTCTAAGATTATTGCAAAAGCATGTAGGTAACGTTGTGATGGCTCTTGAGCTAAAAGCCTTCTGCTGATGAATGTTTAGTACGGCTGGCTGGCGATGTATCTTGTGGCTGTGCTTCAAAGTGAACAATTTATATTTACTGTTATAATTTTGTTCAACCACAATTTTCTGAGTGCCAGAGCGTATAAGTTTCAGTTTTTAAGACTGTCAACTTTAATTAACGTCGGCAAAGACACAAAACTACACAGCCAAAACAGCCCGATTGTTTTTAAAAACGATAAAAACAAAAATAATATTTAAAAAAATGCGAGATACATAAATAGAAGCAATCAGTAATGTAGCGGCGTTTGTATGCTATAAGTAGATAAGTAGGTACGTTAAATCAGTTACAATTACAATAATAATCATTTATAAGTATAGTTTTAGACTAAAAGCGAATATTTACAAGAACACGCCACTTTACTAGCTATATACCTGCCTCCCTGGCGGGCGCGCGGTACCGGCAGACCGACTCGTTCCAAATTTCAATATTTTCCTAATATTTTATAATTTAATTATATTCCCTAATATATATAAGTAAGCGTACATAAATTTTTGGTAACGAATACGAAAATTCCCGCACCCTTAATAAATAAGAATCTTAAGACAAAATACGCGTGTTTTTTAAAAGTCCGAGTTGTAACACTTAGCGTAGTGTGATCATTTACAATGTGAGATAAATACCACAGAGTAGATACGTACAGAAGGGTAACTCTACAGGGTGTAATGAAAGAGTGCGATCATATTTTAAAAACTGCTTCTGCCCATGTAAATGAACAACTTTCCCCAAGGAAGTCGTAGACTACCTCCAAAAAAAAATTGGATTGTCCCTACAAAGTTGTCGTCAGCTGACAAAAATATTTATGGGAGATTCAATTTTTGTTTTGAGAATTGACTATCTTTCTTGAAGAAAGTTGTTCCTTTACACGTACAGAAGCAGTTTTAAAATATGATCTCGCCTTTCCGTTACACCCTGTATACAGTAAAATGCACGCACACATAGATACGCTTCACGTACAGTGAGTGCACACGCACTCGCGATCGCTATTTGTTTGTGATCGCCGTACTTACGCGTATGTGTGTGTGCATTTTCATTCATAGCATGAAAACCCTAGACAAGAGACGTTCTTTCAGCGAAGGCGATAGTCGAAATGCCAAAATGTAAATAATTGTTAACGTGACATTTCGATACCGCTTGACATTCCCATACATTTTTGTTATTTTACGCTTTCGTCAATAGAATGTAACTATTATAGAGCGTCTCCTGTACATATCTATTCAGCGTCGAGACCTACCGTCCGCAGTCTCAGTTCCGTCCACAAGCTCCAGGTCGCCGGTGGCCGCGCGCCGCCTTGCCGTACAAACCTAATCTTTACATTAGCCAGTCTTTCGTTTACACTACTCTAGACTACTGCGCTACTGATGCAGCTGACACACGCACGTGTCGTGGCGCGGGATGCACCAATCATACGAGTCTATTCAAGCCTACGTCATATCGCAACGAGACTCGTAGCCAATCAGATGTGTAAGGCGTGGTGCCACGACACGACACGTAAGTATGTTGCCGCCTTAACTCCTAGCCTTCGACGCCGACACAAGGACTAATGTATGCCATATACTTCTTGGAATATTTAAGTGTAGCCTAATTTTTTTGCATCTTCTTGCAGTAGATTTTTATAAAGTTTTTAGATTGGGATATTACAATGTTAACGGTTTTTAAGGATTAAGGGAAGTAGGTCGAAGGCCCACATGATGGTAAATCCTCGTATCCACTAGGCAACATTTGACGCGCGACATGATGCACAATATGTTGCTCATCATGACGAACGGCAACGATTAACTTTGGTTTAGTAACGTTGTTTCGTTTCGTCATGTTGTGCGCCAGCTGGCAACAAGCGTCACGTGTTGCGCATCAAATGTTGCCAAGTGGATACGAGGGTTAACTGTCACCGCCTTCTATGAACATCTGCAATACTAGAGGATCACAAATGCATCGGCATCCTAGAGACAAAGTTCTCAAGTGCCGTACAAATAAAATAAGATGTTACCAGTTCTAAATTTCAACCTGCTTGAACAAATATTTCAGAAATGCGATATTTTTAAGATATATTAAGGTATATAGCACATAAAGTATATAGCACACATTCGTCCTACACAACCACGCAATGAGAACGCTCCATAACCGACCACTTGATAATGTGCAGCACTGAGGGTAGAGGGTAGAATATGGGGGAGGGGGGGATAAAGATACGACGTGAAGGGGTCAAGTTTCGCATCGAACTTCATTCAATATAATGGCAGAGTTGAACAGGAAACACGGTGCAAATCGTGAAGCAATGTTAGGAAACTAATAACTCAAAAGCCTTGTATCTATGTTACACAAAAATGTCCAATAGTTAGTTACTGCAACACGTTTTGTGTTTTTGGTATCATCTTGCTAGCTGAAATATGTTTTTAGATACACAGAATCAAGTTAGATCTAAACCAAAATGTTTGCTAGTATGTTGCAGCAACAAGGTTATTGTATTGCTGGAATCCATGTTGCTAGCAATATTGAATGCAACATGTTGTAATACACACATAATCAGGTTGTTGCAACAATATTGCGACACTTTGGTCTACCATAGACACAAGGGGTTACAAAATGAATACAGGCTCTATGTTTCAAGGGTTGTCTCAAAAACCGTTACGTAACTATTACAGTTGGCATTTACTGAAGCAAGAATACTGAAAACAGACTCAAAAGTCGATGAACTAAAACCTAGCGACGCGAACCATGTATCTACTAAATCCCCTGCTATGTACCGTTCTATTTCCTAGAAAATGGATGAGTTTGTATTGTCAATAGCAAGCCGTTACTTGTAAGGTTTAGTGAACTGTCTGTTTGAAAGTAAGATTGTTGGCACCTTTATTTTTGGCACCACTAGCGTCAAACGAACGTGAAGCTCGCTGTCCGTTTAGGTGTAACTTCTAAGTGAAGTGTTTTGAACTTGGCTTTGTACCGTGCAAGAATACGTTTTCAAAGTGGCTTATAAAGAAAAATAATCATGGACGAGATATTTTTTACACAAAGTAATAAACAATAATTTCTATTATGATTTTAAAGACGTTATTTATCCAGGTTCATGATCCTTATTTATAAGTTACACCTGTAAGGACAAAAGCGAATTTTTCAAGTAATAAAATAAAAGAATGTGTCAGCACCAAAACATTTTGCACATAACTAACGAACTAGGAACCGGTGCCGATGCGATGCTCTATGTACGACAATATACACAATAACACAACATACATAAGTATAGAAAAGACACTATTTACAACGCGCAAAGGAAAAACTCCCATACGACTAGGATAAAACTATTAGTATGTCATTCTCATAAATAAAACAAGAAAGATACAAAAGATATTATGAGATGTGCAGTAAAATTTAACTCAAATTGCCATATATTTTAGATTACACTTTAGAGAACGTCATCTAAAACAATATGGAACTTTATGTTAACCAATTTGACAGCTGTCAAAAATCACCGTCTCTTTCTGGCTTTACTTATTAGACAAAGACAGCAATAGTTTATCTTAGTATAGTTGATACAACCTTGTATAGACTTTTCATGTATTTTTTGTTTACCATTGTCAAAGTAACCTTTCTATATTTATGTATGTTGTTCAAAATACAATATTATAATAGCAAATTTTATACAATGCTGTACATACATACTAGCACCACTATAGCTTTACGTATTATAACCGAAACTTCACCGTTTGTATATAAAACCAAAATATATGTGTGTAAATGCAAAATATTTGTTTTTCATAATGGGTCTTGTACTGACATTTAGGTAAAAGAATATTGGAATTTTAACAAGCTTTTAGGAGCACTTGCACGAATACCTTAACTCAGAGTTAGTTGCTAACACGAGATTAAATTGATAATATTGTATGACAAACTGTCAATTTAACCTTGTGTTAGCAACTAACTCTCGAGTTAAGTTTTTCGTGCAAGTGGACCTTGGTCTTTTATATGTAAAAAGATACAAGTACTTTTTGCAGGTTTATTTTTTGTGGTTAACATCAATACAAAGCCCAGTACAAAGTTATTAATTTACATTAAAACATCACAAGTTTGGACAATTGACTTCAAACATGCATACAATATGTACTGGGACGCCTGTCACTCTTTCATTGAAAATGATATCTTATTCGCAAATTATTTAGGTTTCCTTTCCTATACTTAAGGGAATTTTAGGATGAAATGGCCGGCGAAGTGATAATGTTGACAGCCACAGACGTCCTTACAAAACAGAACCCTAAAATAAGCGTCTCATACAAAATCTTAACAAATTACGTGACTGCAGTCAACAAACGAAGTCCAGTATCACCTGTCGGTAGTAAAAAGTAATAATCGACGCGAGTACAGTACAAATTTCAACCTTATCTTCATAGTGAGTATGTTCAATTTTCCGTATACTTATTATTTATAACCACATCCATAAAGCTCTAAGAGGAAGCCTCACTATACATATAATTAAAAGTAAACGTTTAATTTAAATATTTTTTTCTTTTAAATATCATTTATAACATATACACATTCATACAAAATTCTACACCACTAAAGCGTACTCGATGTTCGAACTAAATTATGAACCGTTCCGAATCTTTTAACTTTACAATTTTTACATGTCTTCAAGTTAATTTTAACAATTTCATTTAAGAAAGCGTATCGATTAATTTAAAACGAACGATTCGGCTGATCGGATTTAGATTCACACTCGACTAGTAAGTTTTTTTGGAGGTGAAATGCAATATTAGAAGGTACCTTAACTCGTACGTCATCCACATAGTACTTTGATGAAGAACTTCAAAATTTATCATCAACCAAAATTGTGTAAATGGTCTGTAGTTTGAAATGAGGATTTGTAGATCTATATTCCATGCACACATATGATTCATCACAGTACTATGTAGAAGATGTATCGTACAACTGCGCCACATTAAGACTACACAAGACCTCCGCTTAACAATTTCGATTGCCTGGAACTGCCGTCAGTAAACTTGTGACCAACATGGAAGATTTAACGATGGACACTTGTTTATGCGAGGATTCAGTTATCATATCGGTTTAATTTTATATAATAACTAAATAGTGATGTCTCGCACACTTCTTAAGTTCTAATATTAAAGTAAAAATAAATAACATTCGGAAATTGGCGATCCCCGCTTAAACAAGCCTCGTAAGAGAGAGAATTCGCGGAATACATTCAATCGGTACCATACTGCAAAAATACACGATACGGCAATACAAAATCTCATCATAAGACCCATCATTACTACGTATAAATATGCGATTAATTCTAATCTATAGACTACTGCGGTGTTCCGTCGTGACGCAACGAGTCGAACGCTGGCGTCAGATCCGAAAGTATGCCGCAACTAGTTGACTAAAAACCTTGTTTAAATATCAATATAAGCTAAGTGCTCCGGAAGTATAGGATATACGTAGGACGATATCTGTGGGGCCGGGGCCGCTTCGTAGGGACTCGGTAAGCGCAGGTGTTGTATGACGTAACGTGACGAGTCCAGGGGATGAAGGTGACGGGAAGCGGGCAGTCGCACCGCCGCACGGGACTGAGCTGGGACCCATGTTGTTGGATGCTAGGAGCTGCGGTAAGGTACAGGCCACCTAGAGTAAAAGAGTAAAGGAGTGGGTCCGCACAGTACTGGCGCTGGAGTACTACGTGTGCTCGTAGGTCGCGGCGTCCTTGCGGGCTGTGCGCGGCGGTGCGCGGGCGCAGCTCGTGACGTCACTAGCTGGCCACGTGCGCGGGTCGCGGGGCGGCGGGCGGCAGGGGCGAGCCGAAGCTGCTGCGGAGAGACTCTTCCATGAGGCGGCAGATCTTGTCGCGGTCCGCCTGGAAAAACATAAAGAGAACTTGTTAAACGAATTGGGGGTAAAATTTAAAAAAGAGGGTTGTGGCTTTTTGTATAAAATTAATAGACTGGTTTCATAAGAGTGAAAATAAGCCTTTGTACACGTATGTGCGGACGTATGATGACTTTAAAGACATTCCATTGCGTGTACGTTTTCGCTCATTGCGCGTAGACGGTTGATACCAATTTCGTTTTAGGGTCAATATAGCTGATTTTAGTACTATTTGTGCTATAAAAGGCCGTTAAAATTGTAGTTGATATTAAATTTTACGTTGTACCTTTTAATAGTATATTTGATGCAAATGAGCAAAATTTGCTATTGTAACTGAGTTGGATGAGATGACCGAGCTGCAGGCGAGGCCGTTATGCCGCTGCAAACGATGTTTTGCTACATTCTTCCTCGAAGAAAAAACTCAATTTCATAAACATGAGATTTAGATCGCTTGCGCTACTTTGATTAACTGCTAGTTAATAGCTAGTCTGGTTAATTATGTAGGATATATTTTGTTATTTAACCTTGCGTTAGCAACTAATTCTGACTTATGTTTTTGCTACAAGTGAATCTTAGTGATAAAAATGTTGTGCTCGGACTCGCGGCATTTTTGCTTGTCGCGCGAGGTTAGGTTGTCGCGCGCCTGCTAGTGCTTGGAGCGCCCGTGAACAGCCCAGAGCGCCCACATACAGCCATTTACGAACGACGACCTCAAATAAAAGCCCACCGTGAGTACGCTTGAACTCATTGTACGTAAACGTGTGCACGGATACGAGTTCGTTCGCTTCCATTTAACAAATACGAATGGCTATTAAAATAGCAGTTTATGCAACGGTCATATAATAGGGGTTATTAAAACACAAGTGTGAGTTTATCACTCGAGGCGAAGCCGAGTGTGATAATAGTATCACACAGTTGTTTTAATACCTGATTATATGCCGTTGCATACACTGTTTTACCTTCACTCATACAGTTAAGAAAAGTGGAAATAAAAAATGTGTGACGGAAAATATCGATTCCCATTACGCAGCGCGTGCATCCATAGACAATGACACTATTTGTAGTTTTTTTGCATTTTCCATGCCATAAAGTCGTGATAGCAACTGAGTAATTTCCGTCGCCGCTTCTAAAATATCTAGCGGAGTAAAATTTTCTTCACTTTCACTGATATCAGTCATTTTTAAGCAATAATGAAAAAACTCATGAAATTCAGTACAGCAAAACGTATGAATGGCGCCAAAACCCAACGCATCACCGCATTAACCGCGCATGCGCTAAAGCGGGTGTTGCCACAGACAAGTAAAAATTGGAATCAAAACTTTTATAATAGGTATAAAAATGGCGCACCCCACAAAAGCTTTCCATTACAAAAATAATAATTGATGGAAACTACTTGGTGATATTAACTGCCTGGATTTGCCCTGTATTTTAATCGAAAAAAAAAATGGTTTTATACCATTATTTTGTTAGAGAAACAGTGGTATATCCATGAATTCAAAAGCTTCTTAATTTTTATTTTGTATCCCTGATAGGCAGCTATCAAAATATTTCGCTTTTTTTTAAGCTCTTTTATTGTGCCTATATATTCTACGCTATTCTTAATACTATACAATGCGTCATTAACTTTACTTCTGTTTTTATGAGAGACATGTTGCGGGTCCCATATGCAGGGATGCATTTGATAATATTCCAAAAATCGCATAACAAAGTCATTTTCCAATCCACTTAGGCTCGAACAAGCTGTAAACAAACTTCATAAATACTTATACACGTCCGCCGCTGACGCGCACCGCACACAGCACACTGCTGATGCTGAGCGAGCCATGTGTGGCCGGTAAACGAACATATTCGCAATCCTTTGATATGTTGCAAAAAACCGACAGCCGGGCGGATACGGGTGTTCGGGTATTTGGCGTATTTGTCTTGTTCGTGAGAATAGGCAAATATAGACGAATAGAGCTACTTGACATCGTCCTATTTAACACGAATGTAACGAACAAAGACGAAAAAAAATGCGGACATCGAATAGCGATGTGAAGTGCCACCTTGCCTGCCACTGCCACCAATAGATAAATGTATTAAGGAAACTAAACGTTATTTTATACATCATAGATGTTTGTCATACCTCATGTATAAAGCCGAGCTGCACTAACTCGTGCGCCAGCGCAGACGCGGAGTCCCGGCGCGACACGGCGCACGTGAGCTGGCGGTTCATCTTGTCGTCCATGCGCAGCAGGATCGTCATCTGAAGGAAAGTAAGCAAACAAATTACTGCCTCGGGGTTAAAGGCCCGTAGCCGGAGCCCTAAGTACATTAAGAAAGCTGTTCGAAGTACGAAGTAATAATAAAAACATTGGTAGATAAAGCACAGCAAAACAAATGCCATCAAAACAATAACAGAATGAGCAGGCAGCTTCAGGACTTGCTCGCTTCCTTGTAGACCCTCATACGTCGCTTATAATCAGGCAAGACCGAGATCAAGAGCTGTCTCATCTCAGGAATAAAAAATATTAAAACAGCCAAGTCTAGAAATATACCATTTTGGACAATTGTGAAAACTAAAGAAGAATTTTAGGAAATTCTTCTGTTGGGATGGAATTTAGCCATTTTTGCCAGTGGGAAATTCAATCAGCTCAACTGGGAAAAGCATAGAGTCTACATACATACATAAACTCACACCTTTTTCCCTTGGGGTAGGCAGAAACTACAGAACGCCACCTGCTACAATCCTTACATACATCTTTTGCTTTACACACATTCATACATCTAGTCATACACACACGCCGGTTATGGGTACTGCGCACTTGGACTTTCTGCAGAACATCACCTATAAGGTCTATGTATGTCTTTCAAGGGCGTCCCCTCCCGGCGTTTCCATTCACGTCTGACTTGTAAATACCTTTCGTTAGTCGCCTTTCAGTCATCCTCTCAACATGGCCAAACCATCTTAACATACTCTTTTCAATTTTAGTCACTACATCTTCTTTTAAACCACAACGTTGGCTTATTACCTCATTCCTCAATCTATCATTTAAAGTTACACCACACATACTCCGCAAGGAGCGCATTTCGTCTAGTAAATAAAAATATGTCGTGTGTTCTGGAAGTTGATTAAGTGTAATTTTCCGACGATGGATAGCGTAGACCTAAACATCATGTCACAGGCAGACTATTATTAGACAAGATTAGGGAGTATGATAAAGTGAATATGACCGAGAACATATTTTATAAGTGATGAAACGTGGGATGACGTATATTGACAATTTGGCATCGAAAAGTATAGTCTTCATAATTTTGCTGTTTCAAAGAGTTAGTGCAATTCTAGATGAAAATTGTTAAAGCGTTAATTTTTATTTTATGCCACCTATTAAAGCTAAAAAAAAAAAAAAAAAAAAAAAAAAAGCTAAAAAAAAAAAAAAAGCTAAATAAAGTTTTGCAAAAATATTTGTATTTATAATACGTTGATAAAAGTTATTGTGAAAGTAGCAGAGATGATGACACTTCATAAAGTTTATTTTTTCCGAAGTGTGATTTTAAACATTGTGTTATAAAAAATAAATTTTATTGTCTATGTTTATTTTAAGACCCACTCTTTCGGAAGCTCTGCTGATGTCATCGAGCATTGTACTGAGATCCTCCATGGTCTCAGCCCTGACCACTATTTGTCGGTAAATCGAAGGTGAGTGATGTACTCGCCACAATTTTGAGGGTTCGTCTTAATTGAAAGCGATCATCGCGCGAATAGAATAGAATAATGATTTATTTGCACAGAAAGTAGGTACAAGATACAGATGTTATTATAATATTAAGGGATCCTTATACTTTCTACCATAACTAAAGCATGCAAAACAGTTTAATTTAACAAATCAAACTAAATTAAAACAATACAGGCATAACACCAGCATAGTACAAGCACAATGTCAAAATAAATAAAAAATAAAGTTTATAAATATACATTATTAATTATTAGGAAGAATTCCAGTCGATAGCCTTATCATTATTATTCAAGTCATTCATCATCTTAGTTACGTTAATTTATGTGTCATGATCAGTCTGTATCAGTCTGTCATGATTGAATTAAAAGTTAGGAATTGGTACAGAAATGTCAGGATTAATTTAAGTATTCATCGTTTAAAAATTCGCAAATCGTGTAATAACATTTATTAGTCAACAAATCTGTCAATTTCTTTTTAAAGACTGGAATAGCCTGTGTTTTTATTTTATCATGTATTTTATTAAATATGATCGGGCCCATACATAAAACACTTTTCTTTAATAAGGCGGTGTCATAACTACCTACATGTAGCATGTTTTTATATTGCTTCCTTATTGGCCTGTTTCTATTATCGGATAATTTATTAAAAAGATACATATTTGATTTAACAAAGTCAATTTCAGGGACTTAAACATAGGTAGGCAGCTATCTGTTACTGTTAAATTACACATTGCCCTTAAACATCGTTTCTGAGCCTTGAACACCTGTTCTCTCAGGCTACAATTGCCCCAAAATATTAAGCCGAATCTCAAAGTCGACGTAACTAACCCATGGTATGCAACTAACCTTGTGGCCATGCTCACTTTTTTTGACAGGTTAAAAAGCACACAAAAGTACACTTAGTTTTTTGCACACTTCTTCTGCTTGTGGCTTCCAAGTTAGTAGGCTATCTATCATTATACCTAGGAACTTAGCAACTGTTACTTGGTCAACTTTTGTCCATTATGATATAGATGTAAGATGTCTGGTGCAATTCGTTGATAAAAATGCATAACATTCGTTTTTGTAATATTAATCAATAAATTATTTTGGTCAAGCCAGTTTATTTATATTCCTTTAACGTATTATGTATGTTCTCTTCATATGTATTTCTGTCCAGGCATTTAATCAAGGCAGTGCTTTCGTCAGCTAAAAGGACCATAGGATGTTCAATGTGTTGTGGCAAGTTATTAATGTACAGTAAAAACAATAAAGGGTCCAGCACACTGCCCTGTGGTACACCAAACCTAATTATTCTTACTTTAGATAGAAATTTAATCTCACTCATGGTTTTGAGGTATATTTTTGTGATCTCTGTATGCTGCTTACGGTTGCTGAAGTAGGATTTTAAGAGTTCAAGTACATTTCCTCTGATTCCTATGGCATTTAATTTATTTACTAAGGTTTCGTGATCAACACAATCAAATGCCCTCGTCATGTCCGTAATATGCGATCGTCACATTCACTTGAGTTTGGAAAGCGCTCGCTGTTAGTGCGATAAAGAGATTGGGTTTATCGTACAAATGACGCTTTCTATTAAGATGATACCTGATAGGTACGACAGGGAATGTTAACGAAGCATTGGGGATGTAAAGGGTCGATATAATTTTCTTTTACAGTGTTAGTACAAAATAAGTTGACATTGCGGTGTTCCATCCTGCACCAGTGCTGCAGTGCTGCAGTGTACTCACCAGCAGGTCGGCGGGCGGCGCGTCTTGGTGCGGGTGCGGCTGCGGCTTGAGCGAGCACATCATGTTGACGACGCGCCGCGTCTCCAGGTCGCGCGGCTCGGGCGACGCGGGCAGCGACTCGGCCGCGCGCTCCAGCGGCGACGCGGCGCGGCCCAGTCCGCGCGACCAGCCGTACGCCGTCAGCGGGTAGATGCCGTATCTGGGAGGTGAACGACTCATTTATTAGACACTATAACATAACAGTTCACAATCTCAGGACCCATTCATATTAATAACATTCCATATTTTATTTTATGATCAACAATACGGTTTTACCAAAGGGCGTTGCACAACTGACGCGGGTGTCACCCTAATAAAGAACATATTTAAGGCCTGGGAGGAAGCACAGGACGCCATTGGAATCTTTTGCGACCTCTCGAAGGCGTTCGATTGCGTCAACCATGAGACTATTGTTGAAGCTCGAGCACTATTGAATTAGACATACAGCCCTTGATTTACTTAGATCATATTTAAAAGCCAGACAAGTTAAAGTTCAGGTAAACGGCGTAAACTCACTAGGGTCTGAAATGACAATAGGTGTTCCTCAAGGCTCGATATTGGGTCCTTTCCTCTTTTTAGTTTATATTAACGATTTACCCCAATTACTACAAAATCAACCGAAGATGGTGTTGTTTGCTGATGAATGAATGATGAATACACATCTTTGATATTTAAAATAGATCGGCGGTCACGAAATCTTGATGACGTGAATAACTCCATTTATCAGGTCCAAAATTGGTTCACGGCAAACAATTTAGTACTAAATGAAAAAAAAAAACAAATGTATTAGATTCACATTGCCGAATGTTAGAAGTACCGAATGCGATATCATATTGAATGGCGAAAAGCTTGACTTTGTAAATCAAACAGTTTTCCTGGGAATCACTCTAGACGACAAATTGCAATGGGGTCCTCACATAACATCTCTTGCGGGTCGGCTAAGCTCAGCCGCTTATGCTGTTAGAAAGATAAGACAGTTAACGGATGTAGAAACCGCGCGTTTGGTCTATTTTAGTTACTTTCACAGCATAATGTCATACGATACTTTACTGTGGGGTCGAGCGGCTGACATTGAATCCATATTTATATTGCAAAAGAGAGCTGTCAGAGCCATATATAAGTTAAGTCACCGTGAATCTCTTAGGGAACTGTTTAAAAATATTAATATTATGACAGTTTCTTGCCAATTCATTTATGAAAATATTATGTATGTAAGGAAAAATACTCATCTCTATAATAAAGTCAGTGATAGACACAATTGTAATACCAGAAATAAAGATAAGTTAGATCAGCCTTCTTACAGACTAGCTAAAGTACAATCATCTTTCATGGGGTACTGTGTTAAATTCTATAACAACCTTGTGATATATTAAAACTAAATGAAAGTAAAATTAAAACTTTAGTTATAAGCACCCTTTGTAAACATGCATATTACAAATTAAATGATTATATTCAAGATAAGAATGCTTGGAAACATGCTGGTCATGCTCCATAGGGCAATCTTTGGTGTAGACAAAATCAAATTTGTTAATTTATATTCCCATTCATAGTTAATGTATTCGTTGTTTTTTTTTTTTTAGAAATTGACTCACACACTGTTCCGTTGTTGTTGAATTAGGTATTTTACCTATGTTTGTAATATTTGTAAGTATGTGAGAACCATGTTCCTACTTATCAAATTAATTAATTTTCCTGTTAATGCTTTTTAATACTTTATACCTGTACGTAGTATAGTGTGTAGAGCTATTCTGGGTGCATCGTCCTCACATATATTAATGTATGTACCTACGTATGTAAATATTGTAAAACACCTATTTTTTTTTTAAAAAGAGTAAGTATGGAGTTTCTTGTGCGTTCTTCTCCATAACAATCTACTTTCCGAATGCACGGTAGAATCATTTATTTTTATTTTTTTTATTTATTACTTGTAAATTTTAATTTATGTGACGTTCAAAAGTGCCGTTTATTGGCCTAATTGAATAAATATATTTGACTTTGAACATTTTTATCTTATTTAACACGTGGTACTAGCCGGCTAACGAACTAACAACGACCTTTTGTTCTGTGTCCTGCATAATTTGGAGGGGGGAAGTGAAAATTGACAGTTAAATTAATTCTCCAGGTCTACATCGAGCTTCATTGCCTCGGCGCTTTTCTGGTGGTCGCTACTGTTGATTCTGGTTTTCAGAAGTTACAATATAGTTTGGGAATAGTGCGGTGGGATTGTACCAAAAAAAAAGTAGTGTGAGAAGCCCTATATGTGTAAAAGGTGACTGGAACAGATAAGATGCAAAAGATTACGGATCAGTATCAACTTGGGAAAGATCTATGTCCAGCTGTGGAATGCGTTAGGCTGAATTAATAATCGCAGAATTAAACAAGTCAGGAAAGATAACAAAATTTAAACTTACAGAAGTCGTTAGCCTTACCAATACACAAATGTTAGATTCAGAAACAAATACCAATCATAAAAAAACATAAATATACATAATAAATAAACCACACATAAATTAGTAACATCAGAGCCTGTTTTTAGCAACACATGACACACAGGTGTAAAATTAAATACTATTTTGAACTAGAGCAGGGAGGCCTTTGAACAGTTCAAGGCCGTAAATTAACGTGTCGTAAGACAACGTCCTAATAGAAAGTGTTAATTTATACGGCAAACCTGATAGTATCGTCACACCGACAGAGGGCGCTTTCCAGTATGCTTATTCCAAGTTTTTTACTACACTCTACATCGACATAACGTAAAAGGTCTCTTATGTCAATTAGTATACAAAAAAAAACACGTTTACGTTAACGTGAACGAGCGTGAGTAAAAACTCACACTTAGGGCCTCGTTCACCACCTGCATTTAAAGTGTCGAATAGGCTAACCGCCAGTCAAAGTCACCCGTAACGTCATGTGCGAATTTCACGACGTTCGAGTAGGACTAATTATAAGATTAACTGACACATATCTTACTTGCCACGACATCTGCCCATTAGTGAGTTTACCCATCAGTTTTAAGTTGTCCGTTGTCATTTTGTGTAGATTATTTTACAATTTGTGAATAAAAATGGATTTTTTTGACTTGATTGATCATCAATTGGATGAATTAGAACATTCTACGACGCAACGAGTACCTAGGATTGGTGTATTTAACTGCTGTGTTGATTATTTTACGGGCCTAGATGTCACTCATTTTTGCTAGAATTCGTCTATTGAATTATGCAGTAAACCAACATAAAATAACCCATAAATCGCAATATGATTGATATTTTTTATTTTTCAAGTGGTTTTACTAATAAACTATCAAATCTACTGAACTTCTGAACAAAAGGCTATTATAACATATTAAAACCACATGCATACCAAACCAGACGAAAAAACAACATAAATATAAAAAAAAAAGATAGAAAAAGTGTTTATATGCGCCAGGCACGACGCATACCCTAAAAACAAAGTACAAATGACTATTGACATCTGGCAATGGCATTTGCCGAGTAACATTGACGTATTATTGAACGAATGTAACGCAAGATTTGTTAAGGCATTCACTTAACCAGTACGTTGTTACTCGAACCTATAATTTCGTTTGTGAAATTGACAAAAGATACTCGCAACTTTTACGTGCCACATAACGTTATCCTGGACTTAACTAATCAACGCTTTACTTGGAGATGGTGAACGAGGCCCTTAGCCCACAGTTTTGCTGTAATACGAACGCGACGATCGCGTATTCGCACGATGATCGCCTTCTATTAGGATGACGCCTTAGGCTTTTCAAGTTTTTGATCACATGTGAATCGTATGGTGCGTTCCCCACACCAGCGCATCTTATCGTAACACTCACTTGACGTCCTCCACGAACTTCTCCAGCTTCTCTGCGTGCGGCTGCAGGTCCTTGGCCGCCAGCTCCGTGCGCTCGTCGCCGCGCACGCACCACGCCAGCGCCTCGCCGCTGCTGCCGCCGGCCACCTCGTCTGTTATCGTCTCCGATATGTTCGCTGGAAACACCAGGAATAAGAATTTAGTTGGCGAGATTAGTATTTGTTTGGAGTTGGTTATGACGAAGCCTACGGTCAAGTTTCCACCTGAAAACAGCTCGCATGTAAGTTGCATTTCTGGTAATTATAGGTACTAACAATAGTTCCTAAGTTATAGGTAGGTAGGTATTAGGTATATTAACCGTTTTTATTGAAATGTTATTTCTTTATATTATTTTTGACATTTTTAATATTTTATTCGAAATTTATATTATTTGGTTATAATTAAACATTTTCGTTTATTGTAAAAAAATTAGACACTATTTATTTTTAATTGTTTGTTTATTTGTATTGTTACTAACAATAGTTCTAAGGTGTTTCTACTAAGAAATATGTTGTTCGATGAATAAAATAAATTAAATTAAGTTACGTACGGGCTACCAAGGTATAAGTAACGTGATGATCAACCGCTCGACCGTGCCCCGCGGTGCATGCAGGTGAAAATGCGGCCTAAAAAGTGGAGCTGGCGCAGAAGTCGTGATTACACACAGAAATCTTAATTTTGCAGCATTATTTATATTATAAAAGTTGGGTAAAATCTATCTATACAAATATTAATATTATAAAGCTGAAGAGTTTGTTTATTTAAACGCGCCAATCTCAGGAACTACTGGTTGGAATTAAAAAAATATGTTTGTGTTATATAGTCCATTTATCGAGGAACGTTATAGGTTATATAACATCACGCTACAACCAATAGGAGCCAAGCATAAATGAAAAATGTTGCTAAAACGGGCAAAAATCTTCTTTTTTGAGACATTCCGTTGCGTGCGCTGCGTAAACGGTTGAAGTTACGCAAATATCGTATATAGTGAAATTGATCCTCTTTAAAAGTTCTAAAAAAAAGTCCGCGACAGCATATGTCTATTTTTTAAGATTAACACACAATAGCAGCTTTTATGTTCTAAATTTTAATTAGGTCGCCGCCGCCGGTAGAAACAAAAGTTGGTTACATTCGTATAGTAGTATTATATTATTTCTTATTTAAATAAATAGTTCAACAAATTGGTATGTAGGTAGGGTAGGTAGGGTATGGTAGGTAGTGTAGTGTAGGTAGGGTAGGGTAAGTAAAGTAGGGTAGGGTAGGGTAGATAGGGTAGGTAAGGTAAGTAGGGTAGGTAGGGTAGGGTAGGTAGGGTAGAGTAGGTAGGGTATGGTAGGTACGGTAGGGTCGAGTAGGGTGAATAGGGTAGGTAGGCAGGAGGTAGGTAGGTAGGTAGCCAGTTGACGGGAGCGAAGCCGCGGGTGTCAGCTACTTTATTTATATATAGCAAGAACAAATCTTTATGTTAACCTTATTGGTTTTTAATTCAGCCACTGGCTCGTTTCTAAATGGACATGTTTGAAAACTTCCAGTCTGGAATACTTACCGGTGGTATTGACAAGCGTGTGGGCAGCCAAGAGTTTGAGGGAGTGTACTTCGAAGAGTAGCGGGTGGAAAAGAAGCTCCCGTGCGGTCGGCCTCTTCGCGGGGTCCTTGTTTATACACCTGCAGACACACGGGGGGTCAGTTCCGAGTAGGGGGAGACGACACACAGGCAGTCACCCGTACCAGGGGTTACTTAGGAGTGGAGTGCTCATGGGTATAAACAGAGGCTTCAAATGGAACTGGCAGGCAGTGATGCGTTGTTTTGAAACCGTTGAGTACTCACATCTCGTTCAAACCAAAGCTCCGCTGCAAGCTACAACGCAGAACGTTCCGTATATGCCAAATCTCTGCGGACATACCCATGAGCAGTTCACCCCTTCCTTCGTGCACCCATACAACAAAAGTGACTTACCGCCACGCCCACCTGTAAGACAAGTACCTGTATATAAAGTCCTTCTGTCGCGTCTCCTCCAACGATTCGACCGTTCGTACGATGTGCTCCTCCGTGACGTGGCTGCCCGAGTCGCCATTGCCCTGAATCTCAAGTGCCGCAGTCTCCAATGCGCACATTCCGAATGAGTAGATATCCATCGCTGGCGTCACCATTTGTGATGCTGATACGGGGGGAAATAAAGATGTAATGAATGCAAACATATGGACAACATAGTTTCGGTTGCTGTGATTCTTGGACAGGGACGCAGTACATGCTATACAGAAAATTGACATTTAGACGCAACGCACGCAGTCATAGGCACGGCTTGTTTACACGGTATTCATTGGGAAAGCAATGAACTCACTCACAAAGTCACGATTTCCACGCAAAATTACGTGAACGAGCCTATGCATATGTGTGCGAGAGCTGGATTACTATAAGGCAAGTTTCTGCATAGTACGTAATGAGCCTCGAGGCATGTTTGTTCCAAAACACTTAAGAAACTTCCTAAACAAGGAACAGGCAAGAGTCCGTAAAACACAAGCAGTCGAAGCTGTGTGGTCCTTTCTTAAGAGTCATGTATTAGTACAGGGTACTTACATCCGTATTCCGGTGCGATAAAGTGCATATTCCTCATGTTCTCGCGGCAGGTCTTGACATGGTGATGGATGGCGTCGGGGGCCACGGAACCGATCTTCACGAGGCCGTTGTGTTGGATGAAGATGGTATCGCACGTGAGGTTCCCGTGGACTATCGGGGGCACGCAGCCGTGGAGATAGCTGGACGGGGAATGGTCGGAGATGTATTGACGTGAACCAAAAGTCGAGGCCGACTAGATTGGGGTACACTTTCGAAACTATGACCAGCCTTACGACATGATTTTCAGAAAGATCATTTTATAATTAACCGTGGTGAATTTCGAGACAAGTGGCCTATCATAAGTCACAAATTGTCAAGGAAGGCAATAAATGATCCTAGCTTCCTTCACATTTTGTGATCGGTCCAAGATTGCTATTAAAAGAAGCCTAAATTCACGAGTTGCAATATCAAGGTTTGCTAGAATTATTGGCATCTTACCTGAGCGCCGATAAGATCTGTGTGCACCATCTCTTCCACGCCTGCAGCGGCAGTCGCTTCACATTCCGCTTGGTTCGTTTGAGGAACTGCTTCAGAGAGCCGCAAGACATGTACTCCGTTATGAATATTACCTGAAACGACCAGGCATTGAAACTTAGTATTCATGTATTTCGGTACTGAAGCAATTCCTGTAAAAGGTCATAGTAAACTGGAATAAGGACCATGGAATATGAGATATGGTTGGGTAGTGCTTCGAATAAAATCTAATCATTTAAATTATATGAATAATAGGTCGTATTTAAAATAACTAAATTATCTTATTTGCTTATGACATGATTGTGATTAGATTACACAGAAATAGAAACCTGTTAATTTTATCTCAATTTACATCATGTAGGTATTACTGGTCCTATCATATTATATCAAGAATTTATCTGCCAAGAGATGATATCATATTACAAATCATAGTAAGATATGGACAACTTTCATCAGAAAATTAAAATGTTCATTCAAGATCGGCAGTGAACGTCTTTCGGATGAATGCTGATGATGATGATCCTTAAGAATTGGGACAAGTTAGCAATAACAGTAAATTGACAAAATGATGGAGAGAACCAGATCGAGAGAGATCGTAAGGCGAGTTCCAAAAAACACCAGCGATTTAGGAGAAATTGCTAGTGAGGACAACGTTGGTAACAAAAAATGCATTGTGACCTCTTCCGCTGTCAAGAGCGAAGCCAGAAAGAAGCAATAATAGACAGGATAAATGACATTCCATCTCACCCTAGGCTTATCGTTGTGTGTATCCGTCCAGTAGCGGTGGAATTTGACGATGTTGGGGTGTTCTAGCCTGGTGAGGTTGTCGAACACCATCTGGATCTTGTCCTCCTGCGCCTTGAAGTTCTTGCGCTCGGAGAACTGCACCTCGTTCCAGACCACCTCGACGCCTTCCTCGGTGTCCATGGCCAGGTTCGCGCAGTCGATGCCTGGGACATCGCGTTGTTCCACCTGGAAAAAGGAGAAAAGGGAATTAGATTTAACCAAGAAGGCGTTTGCTATTGTCGTGTTGAGTCTGTCTCGAATAAATGTTTTCTGTTTTATTAGTCGATGAGGCGACACTTAGGGGATGTTCAGCAGTTCAGTTCTTTTGGCTGAAATGATGATTCTATTCTAAAAATCATTTATTCAAATTAGGCTAAGATTTAGCGCTGTTTGAACGTCAACTTTTGCAAAAGACATTCTTTCAAAACGCTCATCCGTTTCTACTTGCTAGTGTTATATCTGGGAAGGAGAAGTGACGGAACAAACTCCCTAGCAACTCAACTTTCTGCTAAGACATGTTTATATAATGGTTTTAATTTTATTAACAGATCAAGGATAGTTTTCTTTTGAGTGAAGTTTCTTAATTAAATGTGCTAGTATCACGTAATACGTAAACAGGTATGTGTTGGATCGTGTAATCGGCTCTCTACTTGGTCACGTTTTTCATACCTAGGTATGTGCTTGCGCAGTTATACATTGTAACTTTACATCTTATGTCATGTTTCTTTTGCCGCCTATAAATACCACTGTTAGTTTATAAATAAACTGCCGACAGTACAAGATAATTCGCTAACAACAGTTACTGAAAGCAATAGAGGCAAATTGTCGAGCACACGTATTCGAACTTCCTCCGGCCACAGATAGAGGACCAATCATTCAATTGAGCCCCGTGACAGCAGATTGGGGCAATGATGACGTAAATAACAAGCATCAGATGTTACGTGTAGATTCGAACTGATATTTTCCAGTCTAAACGATCTAGTCTTCACCGTCAACTTCATCATCGCTTACCATCAGGTGAGTTAGTGGTCAAGCGCGAGACTATTTTAAATAAATAAAAATAAACTTGTTTTAGTAACTTTTGCTATGTGACGATTTGATCACGTTTGCGGGCCAAATTTGGCCAGAGATCGCACCAGACAGAGGTTTGGAAACAGAAATTGGAGGGCTTTGCCCACCAGTGGGACACAAATAAGGCTTGCAAAAAAAACTTCCGTTGAGTAATAAATTTAGAATTTTATCAGAAATTGTTTAAAGGAACATAGACACTCTTTTGAAAGAAACTATAAATAAAAAAACTTTTTTGCAAAAAAATACTACCGACTTTCAAATAAAAAACTACAAAGTGAAAAATAACTTTATTTTTGGAAGTCGGTGTCTTTCTTTTTTCCCATTTTTTTGCGATATGGACACCGACTTCCAAAATTAAAGTTATCTTTCACTTTGTAGTTTTTTATTTGGAAGTCGGTAGTATTTTTTTGCAAAAAAGTTTTTTTATTTTTCCCTTTTTAGTTGTACCTAAATAAAATAGGCAAGTTGTTTAGTAAGGTAGGTACCTATAACGCCAGAATTGATAACCCGAATAATATGAAACTTGAATATAACCGGTGAAATGAGAGATCTGCTTACCCCTTTAGTGCGTACTGGCGTGATGTTATGTTATGAAATGGTATATACAATAAACAGACATGCGATTGCAGCAATCCCGAATGATTTGCTGTTATTTATTGAAGGGTTCTGTTGTATATCTCCGAAATTCTTCATCAGATCTTCACCAAATTAAAATGAGACCAATTTCGAAACATAATCTTTCAAACAAAAAAGAATTTTCAAAATCGGTCCACAATTGACGGAGATATCGGTGAACATACATAAAAAAAACATACAAGAAGTCGAACATAGAACCTCCTCCATTTTGGTAAGTCGGTTAAAAAATACCACTGAATCTTGTCAGACAGAAACACCGCACACATGTTTCAAATAAATTAGCTAATGATAACTAATCAATCGCATTCGATTAATTAAAATACTCTCGAATTAAACCTCTCTGTACTAATGATTGCGATTAATCGCACAGTCACCGAGTCGCTGTCGGAATCGTCGCGACAATCGACAAATGTGCAATTACCTTGTTATCGGTCAGTGACCCTCGCTGCAATTGTTTATAGCCGTTATCTCGGCGTAATGAATGGCCAATGTTTATTAATTATGACAAGTGTGCTATTTGCGCGCGCAGTTACTTTGCGTTGTTTATTAAATTTAGTTGCTAAAGCTGTTATTAACCTAGGGTTGTTTATTAATGAGTAAAGTTATGACAATCTTGTACATATAACATAACAACACGCTTGTATTGCTTGAAGGATTAGGCAGAGCTACACCCATCTATCTTCTACTATATCAAAATAAGTCGGGTTTTCCTCCCTGACGCTATAACTCCAGAACGCACGAACTGATTTCCACGGTTTTGCATTCGTTGGAAAGGTCTCGGTCTCGTGTAGTGTAGTGTAGGGTAGGGTAGGGTAGGGTAGGTAGTGTAAGGTAGGGTAGATAAATGTTTGGTCTTTTTATGGCAAAACAAAGTTTGCCGGGTCAGCTAGTACTTAATATAATTTGGAAGAGATAAGATTTAAACATCTAGCAAAACGCATCCAGCAAAGTAAGATGACAATGGATAGAGCGTTAAAGATGTCCCAAAAATAGTAGTAGTGTAGCGTAGGGTAGGGAAAAGTAGTGTAGGGTAGGGTAGGGTAGTGTAGGGTAGGGTAGGTAGTGTAGGGTCGGGTAGGGTAGGGTGGGGTAGGTAGTGTAAGGTAGGGTAGGTAGGGTAGATAAATGTTTGGTGTTTTTATGGCAAAACAATGTTTTCCGGGTCAGCTGGTACTTAATATAATTTGGAAGAGATAAACGCAAAACGCATCTAGCAAAGTAAGATGACAATGAATAGAGCGTTAATAGTGTAGGGTAGGGTAGGGTAGTGTAGGGTCGGGTAGGGTAGGTAGTGTAAGGTAGGATAGGGTACGTAGGGTAGATAAGATGTCCCAAAAATTAAGCTGCCTAAAACACAAGTCGTTATGATCAGCGAATATTAAGTATTATCTACATATTCTTCAATGTTAGCTTCTTTTATGCGCCGAAGCAATGAAGTTCGACGAAGTTCCGGAGAATGAATTTATATGTCTTGGATCTCGCAACGAAATTAATCAGAAACGAATATCGGAGGAATAGGAAAAAAAAAAAAAACACTTCCCTCCATATCAAGCAGGAGACAAAACAAACAAGGCCAATAGGTACAAAGGGTCGTTCTGAGAACTGAGATAAGCCCAGTTGCCTAGCATCACGGATAGAAATTATCATTAATATTAATGGGTCCTAACATTGCAAGCTGTTATTTTTGATTCCAATAATAGGTATGGCAAATAATCCATTCTAACTACTAGTAGGTAATTATTTGCCCTTGGCGATCGAAGGCAGTGCAGGTTTTGTTTTCCCAAAACACAGTTATGATATTCGCATGAAATGTGCCCGCTATGACTATGAGTCAAGATTCTTGAGACCAGTTATGTAAAACAGATAAATTTAATTAAAATAACGGCAAAACAAATTGCTGACCAGACTATTAACATAACTAAACAAACATATTAGACATACCAAGTACTGTAAAGGCTTTAAAATACCCAGATCCACAGAGTAACGAAATACAGAAGGTAAGCCCCATTCACACACAAACTGTTTATCTAAAGATGGTAATTAGCAGATGCAATCAATTAAGATCTGCGAAGATTAAGACTTTCACAACAAGTTGCTTTTCTATGCTAGCGTATTTAAATATTAATATGTTGCCTCGTGCTGTGCGAATCTCCTATGGACTAAAAGCAAAACTGATTGCGTTTAGTCGGCTTCATAAATGGTAAGCAATGCATCTACAGGACCTTTCCTTGGTACATTGCAGATGTCTATAGGCGATGGTAGGTTGCTTGCGTGTTTGTTACTCTATCACCCATATTCGAAGTCGTTTTCTGGACTTTATCCTACCTCAATCAAATTGACAGTTAAAACTTGTTTATTTGTTGATAATATCGTTCTCGCATCGAGTTTTGTCCGTTGTCATAGCAATTGCGTCGAGCAGAGTGGAAGAAGGTATCTTCGAAAGTACATGAAACATAGGTGCATTTTATGGCATTAAAAATACTATTGGGCTTTGGAGTATGTGTGAAGTTATTATCGCACATTGTACAGAGTAGATTTTCTGTGCACTATTTAATGATATCGTGGTCAAATATTAACTTAAGGACACGCCCACTGTCCTAGTGCGACTGCGCAGTTTGATGACGTCTCGGTACTGCGCACTGGCAGGATCTAACACATCTCTTGAATAATAACTGCTGTCATTTAGATGGAAATCTAATGTTTTGGGTTTTTTGTGGTAAAGATAGAATGTTACTTTGTCTGATGGTGTGGTTATTATGGATATTTTTATGCATTTCCTTTTGTCAAGTTCTCATACAAATCTTTTGATTATCTTATAGTTTTATGTCACATAATACGTTTTGTCTAATCCTGGTTATTAAACGAATCACCTGGAGAGGACATGCTGCGCTTACCCCCAATAAATTGCCATAACGTGAATGATGAAAAGGATTATCTGTTATGCGGTATGCCATATGCATTAGTCCTCATGCGTATGTATGTGATGTGGCTGTATTTAATTTAAGTAAATAAGTAACCCCATACCTACTTAGTGGCAGATATTTAGTCAGGAGAGGTTTATTCAGAGATAGAAAACAAAAACACAAGCAGATGAGCACTTTATGAACCACCTGTCGCCTCTTAAAAACTGCATTAAAATAGCTTCAGCAGTTCTAGTCGTAAATCTACGTGACACGTAGAAACGTACAAAAAATAATATGAAAAAAATGATGGCAGGTGCCGGACACATTTTATGAATGAAACACTAAATTGTACAGTTTTATTTTCGAGTGTTTTACGCAATGTTGCTAATTCTGTTTTGTTGTTTCTAGCGGCTTCATTGATAGTCAAGCGTGAGAGCTTATAATAACCCTATTATGACTTGTGCCTCGTTGGTGGCAATACACTCGCGCCCTAATACACAGGAGTTCACGGGACTTACTATTTGTTTTTTAAAAATGGGTTTGTTTATTTGTGTGTCCAAATTAATAATTTGGAAATAGTAAGTGTAAGTAGTGTTTATACCTACCACTTTAAGAAGTGTCCGTTTTTAACCCCCAACGAAAATAGAGGGCTGTTATAAGTTTGACGTATTTCACTGTGTTTTCGTGTATCTGTCTGTGGCATAGCTCCTAAACGGATGATACGATTTTGATTTAGTTTTTTGTTTGAAAGGTGACATTATCGGCAGTTTTCTTAGCTACGTTTGATGAAAATCGGTGCAGCCGTTCAAAAGATATAGCCGTTTTACTGTTTGAATCGGGGTATTTGCGCAAGATATCGTGTCGGTGGTTTTTAAATTTTACTTGTATTAGACATGAAATTGTTTCTGGAGCCTACTAAACGGCGACAGAATAGTCGGTAAAAGCCACGCCTCAGTAACCATGGGTACAGTAAGTAGGTATTGCCAGATACCTAGTCCGTAATTGGTCAATGTGAACTGTTTCAGATTTCACAAACAACGTGCCCTGTATCAGATTTCGCCTGGCTGACTGGCTGAGAATTGATTTAATGACCATCACTACGCTTACTAGGTGTTTTATGTACAAGTATTTTGTAATAAGATTTGTTTTCAGGTAATGAGATTGTTCGTAAAATACCTAACCACCGTAATCGCCACCCGTTGGCGCCACTTTGGCAAGAGTTCTACCACTCAGAAAACGTAACTATATAACTGTAACGTAGCTATTGCATCAACATGACATTTACCTCAATTTACATAATGTCGGAAAACGTATCTCACTTTGACAGGTGCCTAGACCTGACGTTTCAGTGCTGCCACCTGGAGCACGACATTTTTTGTTTACCATCCATGTAAGACATAATTATACTGTACAGAACAAGTTTTAGAGTTCCTTCTTTTGTTTTGAGGAAATGTTGCAGAATGCCTCAGGCTTTTGGACATGCCGCAAACACGCATTTTGTAATCTCAAGATTATAAAAGTGATTTTGATTGTATCGATTTCATTAATCTGTTTGCACTGGCGTCGATAATGTTATCACTAATCAGATTCTAGTCAAGATTTCCTTGTGTTATCGCAGACACTGATAGTGCAGTTCATGAGAGATCAATGACTAATTCGTTATCAATGATGAGGTTTATAGAATTCATGATTAAATTGCCCATTGTTTTAGTCAAGTGCCTAGTGGAATTACCCATGCTTTTTCCGCTAGTAAAATTCATGTAATTGATCATAAATATAAATTACTAACAAAATGGCTATTTTAATACTGTAATTTTCTACTCGAATAAAAGTATCAATATTCCATGAATCATGTGAGTTCAATTTCACAATTTCACTGTCCATACAAGCCTATCACGGACACTGCATCTTAGCAAAACATAAACTTTCGCATTTATTAACGAAGATAATCTAGTACTCGTTAGTTAGGCGGGCAATACACCGGCCGACAATTTAGTCGTACGGACAGCGCCATAAATCGAGCGAAGAAAGCGCTCGCAACCGCTCGTTACACTGGCGCGAGTAGATTTACCATCCGTCCGGACACTTGGGGTCCTGTCGGGACTTTGTCCAGCCTTTACTTGCACATTGGTTTATTTTACTGATTTATCGCTTGGATGGCCACATTTATTTGTTTTTAAGCTTAGCTGAAAACAGCCTTCATTTACCTACATTACCCAATGTATCTTCTTATTTTAAAATAAAACAAGAATTGAGTCTGTCTTCAATCTGTACTAAACTTCCCGTCCCGTCCATCCATCATCGGACTACATGACGTACGGCGATGCGTCATCGATACATGGTGGACATCCCACCCATACGCACCAAACGTTTTGGGAACACTTTTATTATACGAACAGCAAAAGAGTGGAATTCCCTGACTGAGTCTGTGTTTCCCGATAGCTACAACCTGGGAGTCTTTAAGTCAAGAGTGAATAGGTTACTTCTAGGCAAGTGTGCTCCATCGTCGACCACATCGTCGCTTACCATCAGGTGAGTTAGTGGTCAAACGCAAGCCTATTACAAATAAAAAAATAAAAAAAACTTTAATTTAATCAGTCTTAAAATATCATACGTTTAAACATAACAAACACATAGTAGTCAAGCGCGGGCCTATCAATAATAAAAAAACTAAAATATCCAGACTTTTCTTGAAAGTCCGGCTTTTTGTCAGGACTTTTAAATTTTCGAGATGGTAACCCTAGGCGCGAGTGGGCGATCGAGTCCGCTGCAATGATTTAAGTCGCAGATTTTATACGGATACGTATGTTTTACTGTCGGCCGGTAATCGCGAGGTGTGGCCGCAGCCTTCCAAGTTTATTGTTACGACGATATTTTAAATTTATATTTTTGTATGTCGTGCTCGTGGTGGCCCAGTGCCTAAGACCTCGCCTCGAGTGCTTGACGTCGTAGGTTCGAATCCGGGCAAGTAGCCATGTTACTTTTTCAAATCATAATTATGCACTTTCTATGTTTATCTTGGACATCGCTGACAACGGTGAAGGAAAACATCGTGAGGAAACCTGGACATTGGTTATACAGATGGGTCAAGTGGGCGGGGATTGCCAAATCCGAAACTATGAGGAATAGCGAAACAAAACTCTAAGGAATCACGAGGCTGATTTTGTTGTAAACCAAAACAGCATCATTAGAATTTTGAAATATCAATATTCTTCAGGAATGAAACCCGTTGATTTTGAAGAAAAAAAAACACGCTGTATTATTACACCATCTGATAGTGTCACTAATAGCGATTAAATTCTGGGCAGTAATGTCATACGGCAAACTTGAGGAAAGATCTCATTTTTAAGAAATGAATAAAGAAAAGGAGCCCTTGCTCTGCACTGGGACAGTTTAGGCTGGTGTTATTATTGTATATTCCACAATGAAAAGGGTTCGCGGTATTGCTCCTGCCATTACATCGGACTGGTAGTTAGATGGACGCTTTACGTTTCATAGTAGTTGTAAAATGAAATGGTTATTGCTATTGGAGACTGTGTGTGGCGTGGTGAAGGAACATAAACGGCTTGAATGAAACATGTATGGTTTTGAACATTAGTGGTTTACACATTTCTGTGGGCGCCTTAGTGAGGTGTACAGCACCTACAGAGAAGCCTGCTAAATTCGATATTTACCGAAACAGTTGAGAATTTTAAACAAAAGGATAGTGTCCAACCAAGGGGACATATTAGGAAAATAAGTATGTTGGTGGTTAAGTTACCATGCACCCTTGCGGTGCTCAAAAACACGAAACAGACCTTTCGTTTACGAGCAGATAATAACCGAGCCCTTAACTGGCTGAAACAACTGCCGCAAGATACCGGGATATGGCATATAGTGTAAACGACACAAAGGGATTTCTGCGGTTACGTTCATATTTTTCCTGAATAAAAGGTTTCCTTTGAGGACCCGAATTCTTGAACCTTTTTATTCATATTATTAAGAACCAAGAAAATGAGTCTTGGAACGTAGTAGATTCGACTGAAACCCATCAGATTTACGAAGCAATGTCAATGAAAACTAGTTTTTGCGATGATTTATGGATCCCTAAGGACAGGCAGAAAGCTAGACATAGATCAATGTTTTGTTTAAGCCCGTTTAAGCAATGCGATAAATAAAATCGTCTAGTAGAAAAAAATATATTAAAATATTGCTCTGAAGCAGAACTATAACAAACAACTAATTCGTGTAGCCTTTTTAATCTAACCGGATGCAGCCTACCATACCTACCTTACATGGAATGACTGTCAATCTGACCCACACGTCCCCGTAACTGCGTAATACGAAAACTCTTTAACACTACTTATGTAAGATATCCTGGCTTCAACCTATCCGTGACGACGATCAAAGATGTACTAAAATGGCTGCCGGGACCAATGGCTTAAAGTGAAGAGGCACAGAAGAGTCTCGGTATGTTAAGATCATACGACCAGATGGTCACATATCCACGGACAAACCTCGGCATGCGTTGCTTAACCAGAACAATACACAAAAGAACTGTGGCTGTGACAATAGACAACCAGAACGTTAAAAGCCAAGTACAAACTCCAACAACAGAGATACACATAATTTAATTTTAATAACATCTTCAATTTATCCATGAAAACGAAAATAAACAGAAGATATATCTTAATATAGCCATATTACCTACAATAATGACCTGGCACTAAGATAAGAGAGCACCGCTACCATTATCAACGAGGCTAGAATAAACAAATATGTAATTGAATAGTTATCAATGAGTTATTATAGATTAACCCCGGGGTCAGGAGTGAGCCTGGGGCTATAAATATGAAGACTAAGAGATGTACAGTCTTTTAATAATCGAGTTGAGTAATGAGACTTGCACACGAACGTATTAAAGAATGCTAGTTGTTAAATGGAGACGCATCGATCCGTGTGCTCCCATCAAGGGTCATCTTTGGGCTTAGAGCAGAACTATGGCCTTTATTATAATCTTACAGGTTTCAAAGCTTAACAGTTAAGAATTAAGAAACACTAATAAATTCTAAATCAAATGCTTTAGATACTCATGTTTGTAGATCATTCGCTTGATTTTGGTCACTGATTTAACTGATATTGGAAATGCACTGATTCAGGTCGATGCAGGTCGCGTGATCGCGTTTCTCCATGACTGATCATGGAGAAACGCGATCACGCGACCTTTTGGATTTTTCGAAACCTCAAGATAAATGTAGGTACATCCCTCTGTTATTCGAAGTTGGTTATTGTAAATTACCTTTTTGTTAGTATCGAACTCTACGCTTGCAATAGCGTTAGCAGGACCTCTTATGAATAGTTGAGGAAACAGGCTTTCAATAACTTTATAGTGGCCATTTATTAACTCTAATGCTTTCTGATATTCAAGCACGCTTCATTGGCGAAGTTTATGGTAATAACCTAATGTAATGGGTCGCATTTACTGAAAACTTGGCTTTATCTACGACCTCAGAGTAACTGTGAGTCTCAAACGCGATATCAGAATAGGGCCTTTAGGAAAATTCACAGTTATTATTGAATCGTTAGTTCCCGTCTACGTTCGAACGAACAATGTGTTTAAAAACATCATCATTGTACTATTCTGAAGGAAAACGATGTTTTTCCGGCATTAGCTCTTTAAATAGTAACCATCCGGAAAAATAAATGAGTCGAAATGGGCGAGGACATCACTTCACATAAATCAGTGATAATATTTAGGAAATTAGCTCTGGAAGTCCGGTCCAAAATATGTACGACAAAAACACTATTTTTTGTTAGCGTCGAAAACAACATTAACGGCATTATTTCATACATAAGATTGCATAAGGCGCAGTTTAATTATGTTAGTCGTTAGGTTTCTTCCACCATGCTCATTACGAGTAGGGCAAGAGGCAACGATAGTACATACTATAACGTGTACCTACAATTACTTTACATATATTATGTATGTTAATTTTTGTACAAAGTAGACGCAGAAGTTTCGCTCCATACAATGCTAAGGTTTTAACAACCTTATTAATGCAGTGAGCGCTATGTACGCCTGAATTGTAATGTGCATTAGTCGTATAGTTAGGGTCTAGCTACATGTTCAATCTTATTAGCACATTTTTTTTTGTACAAAGTGGTTGTGCTTGTGCGATATACCGTTTTGCCGTTTTAGCGCACATGTTTGCTTGTCCAAACAAACATTTCAAGAACATCTCTTCTTTTACCATCTCTCTTCTTAATAAGGGTAAGAAGAGAGATGGTAAAAGAAGAGTTGGCAGACTAACTGCTAGATGGATGGATGACGTTTAAAGACAGCGTAACTGGATAAGACTAGTCCCAGATTCGCATATAAACTGCTCAATAACACCATTGACTGCCCACAATTGGTATGTAAGTTAAATTTTAGGGTACCCCGTAGACCACCTCACAAACCCATAACACACTTAGCTCCACCTCTTCGTCGTACAGTGTTTGGTGCTAATTCACCTATACCCCGCATGTGCAAACTCATAAAAACGCAGCGACCTGGTTGACGTCCACGCAAACTCAATATCGACGTTTGTTAGACGTAATTAAGTCATATACATTAAGTCTTTATAATTAAATTAATAATTACAAGAGCAATATGCATGTGTTTGCCTGTAATTAGTTGCGCAGTTAGATTTAAGACACAATTACTTATATGTTCCTATCTGTATAATAAATGTAACACCTGTTAGTGAACCATAATTAAATAAATACATTACGCTAGTGAAGCAAAACACAAAAGAAATGAAGCTTATTCTCAGCTAAGGGAACAACACTGTCAATAATGATGATGAAACTAAGATAGCTCAAATCGATACTGCTTCACACCCTATAGATTTTAGTTGCATATAATAATAAGTATAGTATTAAAGGCATAGGCGTTGAAGTAGTAAAATTCCAAAGAGCAAGCTAGTGTAAGACCTTCCAATCTTCTTAACAGCAACAAAGTCATCCGTACGTGCCACCTTCTAAATGGGCCTTCTGCAACTCGTCAAGTAATGACAAGTGAACGAACTCTGCGCAGGCGCTGATAACGTTTATTAAACACGTATTACGCGAAACGATAACGGAACGTGTCTTTGTGTAGCCATTGTGCGAGAGAATGTACTTCGACTGACTGGATGGACATGATTTATTTGTGTTCGGATACCAGGGGTCTATGGGTGGGGGTGGATGTTTTGGAATTGATTGATACAAGACTTCAAAATAAACATAACTATATAAAGCTGTGTCTTGAGTTGACGGAGCAGATGGACCGACCTGATCAAAGACCGCTCTGCCAAGAGTATACCGAGGAAGAAGAAATCTATGTATTTGCCATCGTTACCATCAATACGAAAAAACTCAACAATGAAAACAAAAAAAAAAATGAGGTACAGCTAAGACTTCATCAGAAACTTTTCAACTGCAATCTGTTAATTAGTAGATAGCGACCACCATAAATCTATACAAAGTTAGCACAGAAACGTTGCACGCGCAAGCCACGATCAATATTTGCACGGAGCGAGCGTCGCGAATTTTACGAGGAGACGCGAAACAAGCACAAACCATGTCATGGTTTCCTGCAAGATGAACGTAATGTTTATATTTTACATGCATCATATTTGAGTCAAAAATGAGAAGTGAGTGAGTGGAAAATAACATTAAATTTGAGTCAACGGAGCTGAAAATCTTAGGAAGAAAGATGCCAGAGTCACTCTAAACGAAAGAGAGTAAGTTAAGTCACAGTACAGAAGAAGATAAAACTCATAGGAAGAAAGACGCCAGAGTCACAATAAACGAAAGAGAGTAAGGTAAGTCAAAGTACAGAAGAAGATAAAAATCATAGGAAGAAAGACGCCAGAGTCACAATAAACGAAAGAGAGTAAGGTAAGTCAAAGTACAGAAGAAGATAAAAATCATAGGAAGAAAGATGCCAGAGTCACTATAAACGAAAGAGAGTAGGTAAGTCACAGTACAGAAGAAGATATAACTCATAGGAAGAAATATGCCAGAGTCACTCTAAACGAAAGAGAGTAAGGTAAGTCACAGTGCAGAAGAAGATAAAAATCATAGGAAGAAAGATGCCAGAGTCACTCTAAACGAAAGAGAGTAAGTCACAGTACAGAAGATGTAAAAGAATGTGTAACAGAGCCATGAGAGGTACAAGTATAGGCGTTCTAATCAAAAACAAGACTATTAAACAACTACTTAGCCAAAAGCAATTACCATAAAAGAAGGCACCTAAGAAAAATAGCCACCTGCACAGACAGGGTGTGCCTTTAAACCCATAAAGCATAAACTAGACGCTATAGCCCAGAGCTTTCGCCTAATTAAATTCTTTAGCGTCCATGTTCGCAGAGTGCGGAACTCGAAAATATTGTAATAGGATTGCCCAACAGCACAAAATGATTGCTCTGCGTACCCTGCCTGTCCAAGCGACCGCATACAATATAATGATAAGCTCTATACGAAAGGGTTTCGCAGTCCATAATTTCGGTATTATCGTATTAAATCTGGATTATTCTGGATGGAGACATAAAAGGGCTTATTTAAATTGAGAGATTACTGGTATTTGGAGGTTTAGTTGTATTGAAAGTATGAGTGGAAAATAATGGTGAGGAGGTTTTTTGCATAGTAATACTAGGTGGTCTAGTTAGTTGCAAACTTACAAAGTTTTCGTTTAGTTTCGACAAAAATCGGATGGAACATTACCTCAATGGATGGAACATTTAGAATTTCTATATATTAATGAAGTTCAAAACATAATTATCATCTGATGATTGGCAAGTATACAATTTTGTAACGTCTAAATTAGATGAACTCGTTAAAAATTTAAGTAAGTTTACAAGCCCTCCAGCTCTTAACTGGAAGCGACTAAACTTGAAACATCAACTCATCCACTAAAGTTTCGACAGGGTCAGATTGAAGAAATTCAATCAAAATGAACTAGCGATAAAATCATAAGAAAAATATTCGCGATTTCTTGTTATTAGGGCCCCTTTTAATTGGCATCTTGATAACGCAGTAGGCACTGCGTGACAAAGCGGTTTGACTTGTTAATAAGGTGCCATAATGAGTGGAAATTATGTTTTAATACATCTACGGAATTCACATAAACAATGATGAATCATTTCTAATCGTTTATCAAAACCTAGATTCTATAGCAGATAAGTTACCGATAGTAATATAGAACAGTAGTTAATAGTGAAGTTACGTGTTTGTTCCAATTAGTTGACAACTGCGTGTGTAATCACGACATCGACATTAAGTCACTAGTTATAAAAATGTCTGATGTCATTTTCGTGTTTCTAGATAAATTGCTAAACTGCGGGGCGCATAAAGATAACTGCAACAAATAAAGTCCGTGAATAGAATTTTATAGCTCAACGTATGTAGGACAGGCAAACAGAATAGTCAGCGAACTTTAGTGCTAGCACACGACCTAAAACGGACAATTTGCAGGAACGATTTGGCAAAGTCTGCAATTTGGAGTGTCCGCGCCGCGCCGCACGCCGCCCGGGTCCGTGGAATTTAAATCTACAATATTCATGTTTCACATTCAGTCATCATCATTTCAGCCGAAAGACGTCCACTGTACGTAACATAGGCCTCCCCAAAGTGTGACTCGTACTTTTGTTCCTAAAATTATTTTGTCTTGCAAATAAATTGTGGTGAAATTAACACCACCTTATCTCCCACAACATTATATTAACTTAATTCCCACGAACGCGCTAATCCTCACGACACATCTTACAAGATTACGTGAAATTCGTCGCCTGTCTCCGACTCTCACCAAGTGCCTAAGGATCGTTGGCAAAACGAACGATCGAGGGAGAATATAATCAGACAGAGTTTCCTGCTTCGTTCATTTGACGAATTACTTGCTGGCAGAGAACGGGGAGAAATTGGACTGATGTTACATGTAATTTGTAAAAATGACAGAGACACGTCTGTGTCTTCTGTACCCTACATCTTGAAAGCTTTCTACCCCAAGTGCGTCATTGGAGATGGTAATTAATAGTTGTGACGTACGGTTCTGAGGAAATACGTCATGTCCTGTGTACCTTTAGCCTTTTCTTTTCTATGACTTAGTTCTTTCCTTTTATGTACGAGCTGTCTATAATTCTTCATATGGCATTATATTTTCCTTCTATCAGTTTTTCTATCTATTCGTGTTAGTTTGTCCTTATTCTACGTCGCTCTCTGATCAAGGCTGCTTTGTTACAAATGCGTCATTTATTACTTCGAGCATTTCTCCCAGGGGTCTCTCAGTCGTGTCGTGATGGCTCGCCAGAACATAAACATTGAAAGCGACACTGATTGAGTCTCGTGCAGTTTGCGTTCGTGTGGAGACAGTAATTAACTTGTCGCGTTGCCGTGCACCGAATTAGATTACACCGTGCTATGTCGCTACAATTTTTATTTAGAATTTTGTTGCAATGTTTTTTGCGCAGATGGGAGGAAATGGCACAGGCAAAGAGCTATTTACTTACTATGATCCTGATTTTATTATATAAGTATAAGCTTTGTCGTGTAACGCTGCAAGGAGGAAAGGCTCCTAAAGCTGAGCACAAAATACTCGATAATGACGACACCAAAAATCCTAATAATTAAAATTGCATGATATATGTCAAAGGGATACAACAAAATCAACGTTTACGCCTTATGTGATTCAAGAGCTGGTTGTAGCTGTATAAGTGTCTCGGTTCAGTAATTATTTGTCGATATGAGGGTACATTCAGCACTATCAAATACTAGACATTTTTTGCATTAGTCAATCACTCAACCAGCCTCGGCATTTGAAAAACAAACATGGATGACTTCATGCGACAATATGTACCAACTCAATGGGTACACAAGCCAGTGTACCTACTTTCGATTTCAATTCGCAAAACATTGTCGAATCAATACGGAAACTTATTGACTTCGTGAACAACCAATATTGATTCGTCTTTGTTATTTTCTGTTGAAATTATACGTGTGGGTAAATGTCACTTCTAAGTAGTATTTCCAAACTGCTAATATTTTTTGTACTTCTAAAGCCAATTATGCAAACGTTTTTTGCAAGTTTTTCACGCTCTAGCAGGAACTGGACTAGCAGAATGGAATAAAAATATTGACATAAATGACAACACGTTTTAACACTTATCTCAAATACACAAACATGGATATTTAATTAGTGTGAGACAATACAGACACTCGCTAATGTGTTAACATCTTACAAATCGTTTCACATCAAGACACTGCAAACATTCAGTTTATTATAGAATTGCAGATGATTTGGCAAGCGCATCAGCACAAAGAAGATTGCGCTATTAATCGCGTCCGCAATGATGCGTATCCAAACGGCATCATTAAAATTCGCACGATAACATCCACTGATACATACATCTTATAAACGGTCCAAATATTTGAGGGAGAAAACAGCCGTATCGATCGCGGATAGAGAATTATTCGACACGCGACATACCGAGCCAAAATTTCTTACGCGTTTAAAATAAAACTGGCGAAGGTCACGACATTGACCTCTAAATGACGTCGGCGATTGATCAACCCCAGAAAGAGGCACGATTCAATGTCAAGTGCGGATCTATTCCGATCGGTGCGTGTATACGCGCCGCACGCCGCGCGCCGTACGCCTGCGTCACGCGGCGTCACTCGCGGCCCGCCACGGGCACTCTTAGCCCGCTGCATGATACGCCCACCGTGAGATACGATGATTACAATTATCCTATTTATTAATACACGATAACGCGCACCGTGACGTTACAGCCCCGCACGCGTCACATGCCATGATTAATGGTGTCCGAGGTGAGGCGAATCTTATTATAAGCTCGTGACGTATGGCCGCGAAATCTTGTCTTGAATCGCAATTTTCCTTTGACAACTTTTCCGTTACGCACTCTTATCGAGAGAGCACTTGAGAACGTCATTCAATATTCTTTTATGCTGAAAACGTTCACGCGGGAACCTTGTTACATATTTTATCGACGTCACCCCTACACGAGTTGTACGTTACACCTTAAAGTTATTTTCTCTTTCGTTTGCTCTCAGAGGTAACTTCAGGGGTTCTATTTTAATCACAAGTTCGAGCTGACACAAACTGATCGTTCTCATTTACAGTTGCTATTGGGTATATTTGTCACGTCAGGGGTTAAAAGTTGTTTGTTTCGAACGATTTGGAGGTAGACTGAGGTGGATCTATCTCGGGGATGTGCGAGGTGTCGTCGACCCGCCGGCCGCCGCGGCTCTGGCGCAATATTCGCGACAATGCGCTGGCAGTGCTCCAAGCGCCGGATGGCGTCGATACATCGGCTGCACATGCAACACCGCCACACGCTCTCACCTCCAAAACTACGCAATCGACATCTTCCGTCCGATCTTCAACTTTAGCGTAAAGCATGAAGAAGGTTACAGTTTTTAGAACGGCAATATAAAGTTTGTACATCGGTAAATTAGCGAAAACGCCTGCAGCGCTTTGTCCTTTGATGTTACAAACGTCGAGGAAGTCATTTGGGCTTGTGGTGTAATATTACGGAGCTGCAATTTCATATTTAAACGTGCGAATGAAAATAGTTTTAGAGGCGGCACGTCGGCATATATCACGTCCCCTGCGGTTATATTACACCACTTGTGAATGGAACAGGAAGCAGATCAAAGCCGAGAGTGGCTTTATGACGATATCATGTAGCTGTACGTTATCAATTGCTGGGGTATAAAGTTAGCATGGGGTAGTCAACTAGCAAGTCATGCAAGAATCTTCAAAACTATAAGGAAGTTACGTGCAGGAGTTGGTCTATGCTAATGATGACCACGCAATGACGTATCTTATTTTACAACATCACGACACTTTTTTAAACAAAATCGTCATCAATTATGACTTTTATCTAATGAAGTAAGTAACAGGGCATGACAAACAGATTAACAGATGAATCTTCGTTACAGATATAAAAATCTTAAGTTACGAAAATGATTGAACGTCTTCACATCTGCTGGAAAATTTCGCAAAAAGAATATTTACGAAGTGGAACAAATCACTTATTGATCGCTTGGAGATAAAGCATTCGCGTTGTTTATTTACAGACGACAAACCATAATATTTGTAAAATTGTGCGCAGTATCGCCATTGGCATGACAAAGGTACTGACAAATGTCAACAAATAATGTATTATTATAGCCAATAAACATACTTTTTACGTGTTAAACTATGTTTTCCACACGTGAGATAATAGCCCTTATCAGGAGTATTGGTTTCACGGCGTTGGGTTTTCCATGAATGTCATTATAGAAAATGCACGGCGTCATCGGGTTTTTCATTTAATTAGTGAATGTAATTAGCGGTGCCGGATACAAAGGCGGAGTGGTCCATCACATCTCGTTGTTATAGGATCTGCTTATGGATTTTATTAAGACAGACAGCAGTTTCTATCTACATATTATATACTTGTTATTCCCCGCGGCTTCGCTCTCGTGGCCCACCCCACAGAACCCATTATTTTTTTCTGAACAAAAAGTATGGCCTTTGGCACTCAACAATAATGTAGCTTTCTATCAGTGCAAGAATTTTAGAAACCTAATCAGTACTTGCCGAGTTTGCCCATTACAAACAGACACAATATTAGTTAATAATTTTTTATAATGCTTAAATTTTATTACGACTTTGCCAGCACTGATCGCCTTTATCACTTAGATGTTTTGAATCTACTGTTCCACTAATATTATAAAGGCGAAAGTTTGTGAGTGTGTTTGTATGTTTGTTACTTATTCACGCTCAAACGGCTGGACAGATCTGGATGAAATTTGGCACAGAGATAGATTATAGTCAAGAATAGCACATAGGATTCTTTTTATCCCGCAAATATGTTCCCTCGGGATAATTCTTGACGTTCACGCGGGTGAAGCCGCTGGCAGAAGCTAGTAAATCATAAATTGATAGGTCATCTGTCTATTATTTTTCCGTCATAGAACGGAGTAGAAACATTTCCATCAGAAGTTATACCCCTTTCCATTAAAAGGTGAAGTAGACAGCTCTACAATCCAGTACATACCACATAGAACTATGGTATAAAACTCCATAGCTATTGTCTCTATACATATTTTCCAGGTCGTTCCATTTCGCCCGGGTCAAGGTGTCGTGTCGCCTCGCCAGATGGCCTGTGACGTCACATGATATGATAACCAATCAAAAAGTCATTTCTGTAAGTAGTCAGTACCGGTTACTATGTTTTCATTAGTCAGAGTGGCTTGGTCATTGCTAATAGAGGAATTTGAGTTTAGAAACAGAAAAAGAAAAAATATTTTTGACACGTTATTAGCACCACAAACAATGCCTCACCTCTTGTCCAACCCTTGCCGTGAAAGCGGTCTTTACGTACGAGGCAAATGAAGTCGTCGTGGTTGAATGTTGATCAAAATACATTTAATTTGGGATAATCGATAAGACGAAAAAGAAAATACGATCATAAATCATAAGTGACAGACTGCAATCAGCAAACATTTTCATCACCTCTTAAAACTCTGGCATCACTTAAATTGAGACATCTGGAAACAACAAGCTCCATTACCCATCCAAATGTAAGCAACTGCCGGGGACTACCCAACCGATTAGCATGACTCTTATTTGTTGGGCAACACAAGTTATTCAAGTTTATTCGAATAATTCTTGTACAAATTAATCTGAAGGCCTTCCAAAGTCCTCAAACAACCGTTATTGAGCCTTCATCTAAGCTTTGTTTGAGCCTTTCTTAACAACGGCAATGAGTTGACCAAACACGCTCTACGTATTTGTAGTTATATTGTGTTCCTTTGATGATAAATTCTATCGTGTGTTAAAACATCTGTTAGCAATGTCGATAGCTGTATGCAGGCATGCTAGGCAGCTCTGTCTGCGGTCGGTCGATCGCTCCGGGAGAGGCACGACGTTTGTCAATACCTCGCCTTTTTGTTCCGTTTGCAACTCAACTGCTCTATTCAAGGATAGGAATTGCATTAAGAGCAGACGGAGAAAGGTATTGTGTTGGTTCAGGACTTTGTTTAGGGATGCTTTGGATGTAGTTAGAAGTGTTGTTGAAGATAGTTTTAGAAATAGGATCCAATAAGACATTCTCAAATCTAAACGCCATAGTGACAACAAGCTCCAGCTAGACAAAGAATAATTCTATCAGCGACTCGATGGTCGAAATGTAATAGATTGATAACGTGACATTACATTTTTGACATATTACCATTCACTATCGCGCCGCTTTCGTGTATAGAACGTCACTTATCTAGAGCCTAAGAACATACCGAAACGGCAACAAATCGATGGTACAAACAAATACCATAAAGTAACAAGATACCCACCGTATTGACTCACTTATGATTCAATTTGCGGTGTACACAATCATCCCCGTCCCGGTGACGCGTTTCCCGGAATAGAACATCCCTAGTCACGTCGAAAGAAAGTAAAACGAGTTAACTATGAGTATGAGTCGTGATTCATATCGAGACGTGGGTATCTTCGTTCTGGAGACTAAGCCGCTGGCATTTAGATAATGTTTCGGAATGACATGTGCGATGTGTGAGCTCAATTAGAGCAGGAATGTTTTGAATGTATGACTAGTGCATAGCTTTCTTCTTCGGTCATTATGTTTGTCGTAGGTTTATTGAATGTGGGTAGTTTTAGTTTCTTTCGATGAGGTAAGGGTTGTTATTGGTTCAAATCATCAGAATTTTCTGCTTCGACGAACTTTCTTATAATATCCATATTTACATTGAACTAAAGAGCATAAATCACTTTTCGTTAAGCATTGGAAAGGGAAACCAAGAAATATAAGGCGTATTGACAAGAGATACTGAAAACAAATAGCGTCATTTATCTGTCTGTCTCTTTGAGAAACTACTTTTGTTAAACCAGTCGAACCAGACAGTTACTGAGTCAGCGTTTGAAATAATGCTGAAAGATTACCTTAGTTCAGTATAATACTAACCCATTTTCCGAATGACAATAATGATTTACGTGTGAACTGAGTACTTAACTTTTTTTCATTCATACATAAAAACTGCGTATTGCTTGCCAAAATTCTAAATACAATAGATAAAAGTATATTAGCCGCGACAGCTTCGAATATAAAAACTGAACGACACACTTTGTTAAAATGACGAATGTTTGGTATTGTGTAAGAAAATGTCGTATGCTTCTTTCGAATCATATTTCTGCGTCAACTATCATGAGTTGTGTATTTTAAAATAATCAACTGTAATACACGCATCTTCGAAATTTCTGCGTTTTTCATTTCGTTTACCAGTCTGGTATATCTTATTTCCAAAATAAGCTTATGTGGGTTTAGGAACTTTTCTGATGGCGCGATGAAATCTAAATTTCGTCGATCGGCGATATCGCGCACGTATTTTCTAAAAAAATGTCAAGTGTAAATTGGTCGATTTGCAACGCGTTGCGTCCATGTGGACATAGTTGCAATTTCGCTTAGTAAAAATCTCTTATCGGTGTGATATAAATGGAATCGCGTCAACCCATCAGGATGATCACTTATCCTTCTCCTTTAACCTCAAAAGAGTTCTTAAAAGTATCCTCTTTCAAGATTTTTCTATCTCTTTTCAAGCAAAATGCCACCAATTTCTTCCTTGTATGATGTTGTCTTGGACAGGATGTAACCACTTGATATCATCCTTGACAATTCATACACAGAGAGATGAACCGTTCTCTTCATTCTATTCTCGTCTTCTAAATTGTACAATTCCGCAACAAATTGCATATTGGCGCCGCGACACCTACGTGTCCTACGTTGTTAGTATGCCTGCCTTGCATTTATGTTGCATGTTGCATATGACCAGTATTTATAGCACGATTGTTGTTGTTGTGTTCTATCATAGGTAAATACGTTACGTAATTGATTCGCGTGAGTGATTCTATTTTAATTTACTACCTACGTTTATTTTAGATCTATTGACGTGACATGCGAGGGGCGTTAGCTTTTATATTTGTAATTGAGGCATAGAGCATAGCGCTCCTTGACTCTCAGGCTAGGATTATCAATATCATCCTCATCATCCGCAGCCCCACTTTTCTCAATGCCTCATAGGCCACTTTTTTTGCTATTGCTAATCCCCTTGCTCCTGTGTCACCCTTATCAGGGTTCTATTCTACTAACGATGGCAACAATGTCTAGGATTTCATCAAATGGCAATTCGATTTTTGCTCAGTCAATTTTCGGTATAATTGTGAGATTATCTGAATGACCAGCACCGCAATTTGGATAGGTTTGCCCGCGAAATCGAGCATTACGGGAAATTACGTGTCAACATTCTCAAAATCCCGACCCTTGAGCTAATCGTGCGTACAGCTAAGAATAAAACCGACAATATCCGAATCATTTTGCTTTGACGAGGTGTCCGGCATTTTAACGTAAAATGTCGGTGAAGACTGAATGCAAAAAAAAGTGAAAACTGGACCTTAGGGACAAACATGCAATCTGTACGTGTACTCAATGGGTTGCGTGTGCTGAATAGATTCTATAAATAAGAGCGAATTCATATCTAAACCGCACTCGGCTTGAAAGCTTTTTTATGCCTGGTTTTCCCGAGTTAATACCGCGAAGTATATTTTTTGATCATACACTTGAGAGCAATAAAATCGCACACCTTGACTTTTTTTTGTTAAGGCAGTTTTTTTCATGAATCTGAATAAATATTTTAAAAAACACACCCACTAATTGAAAGTCTACCTCATTACCTTTCAAATGATATCAAATACAGTCTAAAAAGATACCCATAAGAGGTTTTACGGCACAAAACCCAACAAACGGGTAAAATTACCCAATTTCGCTTAAGAAATAATGACAATCAAACTCAAAACTCTTGATCAAATTGTTTATTAATAAGGTGTATTCCCTCCCCTAGCCTTAATCACAGCTCTTAATCGGTTTTTCATGGACCGTATTAATTTTACCATGAAATCTTGTGGTATAGCATTCCACTCCTCTTCAATGGCAAGTTGAAGCTCTCGGAGGCGCGTAGGAGCAGGGCTTCTTGCTCGAACTCTTCTTTTTAGCTCATCCTAGACATGCTCAATCGGATTGAGATCAGGACTACGAGCTGGCCACTCCATCGCAGTGATTCCAACGTCTTCCATGTAGTCTCAAACGGTTCTAGCGACGTGCGGTCTGGCGTTGTCCTGCACTAGGACAAAATCTCCTCCCATAAGCCACCGCAAGCGGCCTCACATGTCCTTCGAGCACTTCTTCGACGTACCGTGCAGCCGTCAAACCTCTCGATCTCGGGCCGGTATTCGCCCCAGTGATGAATACAATGTCAGTTTTAGTGTCCAACATTATGCCACCCCAAAACATACACGATCCACCGCCAAAAGCCACACGTTCGCTTATGCAGCATTGTGAAAAACGCTCTGATGACCTTCTGTAGACCCTAGAGCGTCCATCATGACCATGTAATGTCATTCTGCACTCATCAGAGAACATAACAGACCGCCATTGGTCATACGTCCAATTTAAATGTTCCCTGGCAAATTGTAGTCGTGCTTGTCGGTGAGCTGTGGTCAATTTGGGACCATTTGCTGGGCGATGGGAAGTCAGTCCTGCTTCACCAAGTCTTCTTCTGACTGTCCACCGACTTATACTGACTTTGCGGACTTCTCGAAGCTCTTGTCCCAGTTGAACCGCATTCAGTTGCTGATTTCTTAAAGACCTCGACACAAGAAAGCGGTCATCACGCTCTGATGTTCTGCGTCGCTGGCCAGATCCTGGTCGCCGAATGTAGCCACCAGTCTCTTGAAACCTCTGGTACACACGACGAACAGAGTAGCGGCTCAAATTTAGTCGTCGAGCAACTTCACTTTGATTATGGCCTGCTTCGAGTAAGGCAATAACTCGAGCGGCTTCTGCGGGCGTGGTATCCATATTTTTCCGTATGCTTTCAGCAGAGATGTTATCACGTTGACCTTCGGTAAGCAAATGATTCAAAATTAAAAAAAAACGACCCTTTTATACCTGCGGGTAAGGGGTGCAAGTAGTGACAACGCTAACAGGTGAATTTGGCTAATTTGGTGTACGGCTGGTTTCTGTAAGTTACGTGAAGGTCAATGATTTTAATTTTGTGTTTTTTTAAAGCTAAGCTTGTATTCTTTAATTTTGCCTAATGATTTGTACTCAATATCTTTAGATTTAAGACAAAAATCAGTATTAAACCAAATTACAAGGGGTGTGCGATTTTATTGCTCTCAAGTGTATATTGCCACTTCGCAAATAAGCACAACAAGCTTTACTTTTTGCGTATTCTTTGTTTTAAACTAATTTAGTTTCCTGATTAATTATACTGATGTAAAGAAACATGAACACTACTTGGAAGCTAGTACTTTCCCTCTCACAGAGAGGAAGCCTGTGTCTCAGCAGTGGGAACATTAATAGGCTGATGGTGTGATGTGAAAGAAACATGCCACTATCTATTTTACTAGTACATAGATGAATTGGGCCTCATAGGCTAAACGAAAAACAAAGACTTGTTTGCGCTATCAAAGCCACAAGGAATAGCTTTTCCCTGAATGAAAGCCTAACTGTAATATTTCATGTGTCAAATAAAATGGATTCCTCTCACACGTTACATCTTTAGTTTAATGCCTCATAAACATTAATTTTCTTGTTTTGATAATGGTGGGAGTTTCAAGGAAAGACGCAGTAAATATAATCACGTGCTGGACCGAATTTAACTAACATTGTAAATAAACATGTTTTTGATAGCGAACGTCATGTTTGTAATGGTATCCTACTTGTTCACGTGAAAGATAAGTCAAGTAGGTCAGGTTGATGCAAAGTTAAGCTTTTAAATGCAGTTGGTAACCTTGGTTAGATATCCAGTCTGAACGATGTAGATAATGTCAACAATATCTTGGAAGGAAATGGAACGAGATTAGTTTGTAGCTTGCAAGAGTGATCTTTAATTAATTGAACTCCTAGTAGGTGACCTATACGTATTGAAACCACACAGAAACCTCGTACAATATCTTATTTCAACCCGACTTTACAGCTACAATCGATAGGACGGTCTAACAAAATAATTCTATTTCTAAAACATTTCAAACTTGTTCGAAATATGAAAACCGTATAAAAACTGCCAGAAGCATTTAAACCAAGACAACTTTGCCATTGCCACAGCATATGCCGGAGACTCAACCGATAACACCTTTTGTTTTTTATTGTATGTACCTACCTTTTTGTTTATTTTCGTTGCCAAGAATACTATGTAATAGTTTGTTCGCAGATTGCGGGAGGGAGTGTACACTGTACATTGAACTTGAAAAGCCAAGGGCGGTCATAGACGCTGAAATCTACAAGAAAATCTAGATTGTTTCTACATACTGTTATTATTTAAGTTTCATTAATTATTCTAGGTGTTAATAACAGGTATTTGAACTACTTGGCAGGTAGTTTGTGGTAGCGTAGCAATAGCAAATCAGCCCATACAGAAAAAAAATCGGAAAATACTGCGACACCGTACGTAATAAAAGGAAAACGTGCAACCGATCTGTATGAAAATGTGGTACAAATATACGACAGTGTTTTACGACGTGCTTCCAAATTGATACGTATCCGTGTATGCTGTGACGTCACTGAGAATTCGGGGCACCAAGGAAAAGGTTATGACAACAGAGGACCCAGTACCTTAAAAAAGGGGCAGAAGATGCTAAAACAAAAGACAATCATTAAAGAAATTGAACATTCTATTTTTACCCGACTACCGAAGGAGGGTAATGTGTTGATCAGTCTATGTATCTGCACAGCATAAGTTTTTCTTTTTTACGTCTTTTTAGTTCGCTTTTTAAGCAATGTTTAAAAAAAAAAATCTGTTGAGAATTTGATTTAGAATCTACTACAGTTCGTCGTAAACAATTCAGAGATTTTTGTAAATAAGTTCCTAAAATTACGTGTTGCACTCGCAAATTATTGCTCTATCATGTTTTCTTTATCATGTTTTGGCTTTAGACATTGTGTGGAGTAGGCTTCCTGTTTCTCTTTGAGTAAACGCCAATCCCTGAACGCTATCTGAATATGCATGAATCCACTCTCGAATAAATAAAGTTAAGTTCGCTTCGCAATCAACGCTGGAGTGCGCAGGTCGTTTGCTATCGGTTACACAACACTCATTAAAATTCGCTGCAAATGAATTAATTCGATATCACTCAATGTTTGGGTAAACTCATCTAGAATTCTTGAACGTCACTTGAGATGTTTCAAGCACCAATTAAGAGATTTATTATTTAATGGACTGGCAAATATATCAATGTAAATGAGCACTTTCTTCTTAGTAATACAAATGAAAGATAAATCAATGTACAAGAAAAGTAAAAGGACTTCAAATCCCAGGAACATCCCATTATACAATACAGAGAAACGTCAGATACAAGTCGGTATCGCTCTCGGTACAATTATATCAGACAGACAGACGGATCAGATGACACTATCACCGAGACAAAGAGAACATCTGTATTGCGATTATTCGATAACTATTATCGATTCAACGCTATCGGTATCGATAAACGGATCCTTTTGCTTTGAGCTGGTCGTAATGTATAAAACCGAGAGTACACAGATACAGATGCGTTTACAGTTGTCTTTGATGATATAATACATATTTGATATCGTAGCAGAATTTATAGCCTTTTGTAAGTAGCTTCATGGAAATCAAAACATAGCATATAATATGTCAAAGATCAATGTCACATAAAATGACATAACAAAAAGATATACGTATTTCATAATATTAAGTAATGGGAAATAGTAGTCTCCAATCCAATTATGAATATAGAAAAAGAAATCCAGTGGTTCAACTATGTAAAGGTCGTAAAACTACTGAACGAGTGTCAAAAGTGGATACAGTGAGCATCGTCTGTCGTGAACAATGTCGAGTAACTGGTGAGACGAGTTCTGGTGGTAGCGGTATAGTGCGTGAAAAACGAGTGAGGAAGAGGGTAGACAGATATGTCAGTTCGTAAATAAGGGCGCCCACACATAACTGCGATGCGATTTCTTTACATTTAGTACGTGCTAGCTCGCAGATATTTGCGATGCGATGCGAATTCGCAGTTTTGTGTGGGCGCCCTAACACCCACCCGCAAAGACTACTACTAGTTCTGGTGATCATGGCGCTTGTAACGGAGCCGAAATATCGATCTCTCGACCAAATTCAAAATATACATGGTAAATATCCCGAAACAAATATTAATTCTATAGAAAAAGAAGTTTATCTCTAAATATCTAAGTAAAAGCATTGGTGACAGAACTCCCCAAAGAACTTTACTAGCATAGACGTACAACCTACTTAATGACTCAACAATTAATTACTCAAACATAATGTAACCGTTAATTAAACGGTAGCTTTGTTACGAATCCATTCAATTAAGTAATTGAAGTGTTTATCATTTTTATTGCACGTATTCAATTATTTGTTTAAACCGTTATTACAATCACCGGCGAGAAAACCTGATGTGGTGTGGCTGTATTAGTAGCGAGAAAGAAAGAAGAAACATATACCTGAAGGAAAATTTAATAGATGGATACATTGTGTTAGACATGATGTGCATATAAAAAAGGAGACTATTGAGAGGATGGCAAATGAGAGATGTATCGCAGAATACGGCGCTGACCACGAAATTAGAATAAGGACAAGAGTATGATGGTGAGGCCATAAAGAAAAGTAAAGAGAAAATATACTTTTAAATAATCAAAACCAAATAGCAGGTAATCCGGTTGATGCGGCATAATTGGCAATTAGTGCTAAGCCTATTATAAATTTGTATGTTCCCTTTCCCACCTACTCATTTCATTGATCAACAACACATTTCTTGACAACTTTTTAACCCCCGACGGAAAATGTTTGTGTATTTGTGTATCTGTCTGTGGCATCATAGCTCCTAAACGGATGAACCAATAATGATTTAGTTTTTTTTCTTTGAAAGGTGTCATTATCGGGAGTGTTCTTAGCTATGTTTGATAAAAATCTGTTTAACCGTTAAAGTTGTGGACGTTTTACTTTCTTTACGAGCGTGTCTGCTAGATAAATTATGTAGTTGAAAAAGTATGAACGAAAAAATTTGTCGGGGGTTTGGAAATTTGCTTTGCTTGTTCATACTTAGTAATTACAACCTTAGAGGACGAAAGTAAATTGAAAGAAGCACAAATGGTAAAGAGAGCAGATGATGACATAGATGAACAGAAGACTGTCGGTCTATTCTGTGAACATCTCACTGTGAAAACTTAGGTGAAGTGAGCATGAAGTGAACAGTCTTCTTTCTGATGATAGAGATTGAAGGATGTGCCGACTGGGGTTTACCTGGGTTCGAACCCAGGCAGGCGCTATACTTTGTGTAAATTATTTCATCGCCACTGCTCTTAAATCAGCGAGTAAAAACATCGTGAGGAAACCGGCATATACTAGAACTAGAAAATAGAAGACACGATGATCAATGTTCGATTCGATGTGACTTCCACCAATCCGCACTAGGCCCGCGTTGTGGATTAAGGTCCATTCCCCCTCTCTCTGAGGAAAAGGCTGATGATTATGAAGCTAGTCTAGCTACTATAACCTGTCAACCCTACAATTGACATGTTCAATCTAGCACTGCTAAAACCTTAAGTACCTAAGCTAAGCCCGCTAGCCTAGCGACCGCACTAGATAACACAAATAGATAAGCGCAATTATCAATTCAATATGCTAATTGATAAGTTAATTAGACGCGAGTATGGAGGCGTGAAGCGTACCAGCACGCGACTAAAGTATAAAGACGTAACGCTATTTGTAAATATCGATTGCTTTGTTGCGTGGGGCTCTTTAGCTTTGTAACTACAGTGGAACTTTTTATAAAGTCTAACTTGGCAATACGTGCGGTGCTTCTGTTCAGACTATGTCCCATTTGCTGGAGTGCCACAAATATCCGTTAACCTGCACCCTAGATGACCTGATAAATCCTCCCAACGCTGCAATGAACTGCGCCCAAACAGTTTCTTAAAAATGTACCTCGACATGAAAAGACAAAGGGCCTCGTTCACCATCTCCATGTAAAGCGTTGATTAGTTATGTTCAGGATAACGTTATGTGGCACGAAAAAGTTGCGAGTATCTTTTGTCAATTTCACAAACGAAATTATAGGTTCGAGTAACAACGTACTGGTTAAGTGAATGCCTTAACAAATCTTGCGTTACATTCGTTCAATAATACGTCAATGTTACTCGGCAAATGCCATTGCGAGATGTCAATAGTCATTTGTACTTTTTAGGGTTCCGTAGCCAAATGGCAAAAAACGGAACCCTTATAGATTCGTCATGTCTGTCTGTCTGTCTGTCTGTCTGTCTGTCCGTCCGTATGTCACAGCCAGTTATTTTCAAAACTATAAGAACTATGCTGTTGAAACTTGGTGAGTAGTTGTATTCTGAGAACCGCATTAAGATTTTCACTCAAAAATTGAAAAAAAACTATAAATTTTGGGGGTCCCCATACTTGAAACTGAAACATTTTTTTTTTATTTCCATCAAACCCATACGTGTGGGGTATCCATGGATAGGTCTTCAAAAATGATATTGAGGTTTCTAATATCATTTTTTTCTAAACTGAATAGTTTGCGCGAGAGACACTTCCAAAGTGGTAAAATGTGTGTCCCCCCCCCTGTAACTTCTAAAATAAGAGTATGATAAAACTAAAAAAAATATATGATGTATATTACCATGTAAACTACCAGCGAAAATTGGTTTGAACGAGATCTAGTAAGTAGTTTTTTTTTTATACGTCATAAATCGTAAACCGCAATTTACCAAATACGGAACCCTTCGTGCGCGAGTCCGACTCGCACTTGGCCGGTTTTTTTTTAGGGTATGCGTCGTGCCTGGCGCATATAAACAAATTTTTCTATCTTTATTTTTTTATATTTATGGTGTTTTTTCGTCTGGTTTGGTATGCATGTGGTTTTAATATATTATAATAGCCTATTGTTTAGAAGTTCAGTAGATTTGATAGTTTATTAGTAAAACCACTTGAAAAATAAAAAATACCAATCATATTGCGATTTATGGGTTATTTTATGTTGGTTTACTGCATAATTCAACAGACGAATTCTAGCAAAAATGATTGACATCTAGAGCCATAAAATAATCAACACAGCATTTAAATACACCAATCCTAGGTACTCGTTGCGTCGTAGAATGCTCTAATTCATCCAATTGATGATCAATCAAGTCAAATAAATCCATTTTTATTCACAAATTGTAAAATAATCTACACAAAATGACAACGGACAACTTAAAACTGATGGGTAAACTCGCTAATGGGCAGATGTCGTGGCAAGTAAGATATGGGTCAGTTAATCTTATAATTAGTCCTACTCGAACGTCGTGAAATTCGCACATGACGTTACGGGTGACTTTGACTGGCGGTTAGCCTATTCGACACGGTGGTGAACGAGGCCCTAAGAAGACTTGGCGATCAGTTTATTGGCTCGTGTTTCGTAAATTACATTTGTGCTTGTTATAGTTTTGTTGTTTATCAGAGCTAAATAGATACCTTTCGTTCTTAAAGTTGTCATTTGTAGAAAATACGTTGCCTTCTTGGGTTAGAACATGGTTAATAGACTGCTAAATTGCAAGACTAATAGTTTACAGCCAAGAGCAAGTAGTTAAGTTCAGAACTGGTTTAAGTTACGACACTTAAGAGTAAGCTCGATGAATCCCTGAGGATGCGGTGATGGTCACCTTTATGCACAAGCTAGAAAGCCACTAATTATGTGTGAATAAACTATTTTAGGAATTTATAACAAGATAGTGGTGGCAATCAAGAGAGCAATGGGAAAGTATTAAAATAATACACGGAGAGCAAAACCAGTATTTGTTGCGTATTTTGCATCAACTAATAATGCTACAATAGCTAAACATACATATTCAGAGCCAACAACAATACACACAATGCAAAAAGCCAGGCAACACAGCGTCACACATATCCTTTGTTTTAGTTCGGCGTAAGACGGGGCGGCCTAACATCCATATTTAAGAACTCCGTAACCTCCACATCACAACACGAAGGTCGCGGGAAAATCCTGGAAAAGTTACCCAAAGTTATCATAGTACAAGATCCCACCGCTGAAATCTGAAGGTACTCGTTTTATTGATAAAACCAAATTTTCATGAATGGTACATGATAGTAGAATAGATTACTGCCAATATCTAGCAGAAATAATCTTTAATTAAATAATTTATGTTTGTTAATAATTATAATATGAAAAAACCCAGATATACCGATATGTTTTTCAAGTGAATCCAACGGCATTTGAAAGAAAGTGATGTATAAAAAAGGAAAAAATGGTTTCCAGTTTTCAGTTAACCGGAATCTGTGTTAATAGATAGCGGTGGGATCTTAGACTATAAACTACCACAGACTGTAAGAAGCTTCCACCGAAGTAAGCAAAGAAAAGAAAACATGTCTGGAATGGAAGGAAAACCGAAATAACTATACGCCTGATAATCTGAAAGGGTTGAGTCATTAGTCATTTATTCATAAACAAGTAACTTGTATCTGAATTTACACACAAAATTAGACAAATGCAGTATATAAACTAAAATAGATTACATTTGAATTTCATAGATTACATAAACTTGAGTCTGAGGAAGAATAGAATAGAATAGAATACTCTTTATTATGTACACCATATAAGTTACAGAACGAAAAAAGGAAGGAAGGAAGGTTCGTAAAACTGATAGACAAAGCAACCATTCTTAACAATGACTTGTTGATTCAAGTACATCAGTTAAACTATTACCAGAGAAAATTTATTCAATTACTAGATAAGACTTGGAGCACCAAACATACTAATATCGAGAGCCTTAAATTTCTTATCCTTGGGATACGTCTATTTTTAACCCCTGACGGAAAAAGAGGGGTGTAAGTTTGACGTACGACGTACGGGTTTGTGTATCTGTCTGTGGCATCATAGCTCCTAAACAGATGAACCGATTTTGGTTTCCTTTTTTTTGAAAGGTTACTTTATCGGGCGTGTTCTTAGCTATGTTTGATGAAAATCGGTACAGCCGTTCAAAAGTTATGGGCGTTTTACAGTTTGAAACGGGAGGTTATCGCAAGATATCGTGTTCAGTAGATTGTCGATCGAAGCGTGTCTAGTAGATAAATACTAGAAAAAATATGTAGCATGAAATAAAAATGTGTCCGGGCTTTTTATTTAATTTTACTTCTTCGTGGTCTTTGATTCATCTGTTTAACTGTGTCGTTGGTCTAGTGGCCGCAAGCGGCCGTCCTGCTGACCATGACCATGCTGGGTTCGATATCCGTGTCGACCATGGTTTGCTCGACTTAGACTAGAGTAGGTCAGAGGTGACAGAGACAGAGTCGACGATGGAGTCAGATTACCCAGGTTTTCCATTTGTATTAGCCCGGAGTCTGACCTTGGGGCAGGTTGATGGCAGTTGGCTCGTTCCATATTACATTGGACTAAAAACATAACATGCGAAATGATGGTTTCCTATAAATGCACCTCTGCCCAACCCTTTGGGGAATACAGACGGGATATTATGTCTGTGTTCACCCATCGCATTAGAGATCAAAATAGTAAGTAATGTACTTCGTATAAAATCACAATAAAACCTGCGCCACTCTACAAACAGCGGCATTGAATTGTGCCGTGAGAACCGTTTAGTCTTCTATACTATGTTTTATCGCGAATATATCGTGCAACAGCTCGGATTCTGTGCTACAATAAGCGTATGCTCTGATTCTATAACTTATTCCCACTATAATTTGGGGATATTGATAGTCAAGAGTGAATTGGTTTTTCCTAGGCAAGTGAGCCTCATCGTCGACCAAATAATCGCTTAGGTATCATTAACATAATTGTAATAATATATTACAATAAGTCTAATTAAAAAAAAAATATAGAGTTGGTAAAGATAACGAGGTTATTGAAAACACAACACCGCAAGAAGGGCAAGCAGAAATAACCGGTAGATACAGAAATCATTTCCCGATGTTAGTTAAAAAAATCAGTTTTGCAGATGTTGTCGAGAACCAATTGATCATGCAATATCAATTCGACAACATTACTCATATTTTCTCATTATTACATCAATAAAGCTTGCAAATTTTCTTCAGAAATAATTCACAAGCATTATCCTCAAAATAAAAGACATCGGCCGCGGCTCGCAAAACGCACCCCACACAAGTTTCCTATAAATCAGATAACGCGATAGTATCTCTTTCGGCCGATACATGGCTCTCGTTCCGTATCGTCGGAGTATCGGCCATTCGATCCTGCGACCGCGGACAACAATAGACGCACTTGCGAGCAGGACTCGGGTTACCAATGCTGCAGCACAATGCACACCACGTGACTGCAGTCGATTTATTGCCCCACATTCTGAAACATGTTTGTATGCCTTTTTAGCAGATGGAGTAGTTGGGAGTTCAACGTTCATAGTTTGACCAATCAATTAATTTTCCCAACCATGTCCATTCTACCTGGATGTAGCTAACTACCAAGCTTGTCTGTGGAACCTTCCTCCATAACCCAGTAACTGGGTAACACGATACCCCATGGCAAGACTGGCGTCAGATTGCCTGGTTTCTGAGTTCCAAAATTCACATGACGTCAAAACTTTTCACTTCATTGATATACGGATATTCCATATATTATGTATATCCGCTTGCAATTTATTCTTGAGTACGTTTAAGAGATAAAAAATACATAATTATCATGCATACAGGCAACGAATCTTGACCTACGACAACATCGTCGGTGCTCCATGGACCAATTGAAATTTGACCAATTGGTCATATATTTATATTCAATTTTTCTACCGACATTTTAATTCAAAAGGTCGTCAGTAATTAAGAACATAGATAAATAAGGCGTACTTGACTTAAATATAAGTCTAGTACAGAGGTGACAGAGACAGAGTCGACGATGGAGTGAGCTTACCCAGGTTTTTCCATTTGTATTAGCCCGGAGTCTGGAAATGGCAGTAGGCTCGTTCCATATTACATTGAACTACTACTTGACTTAAAGATAAGTCTTTAAGTCAAGAGCGAATAAGTTATTAGCTAGGCAAGCGTGCTTCATTGTCGACCAAATCATCGCTTTCCATCAGGTGAGATAGAGCTCAAACACGAGATTTTGTAACTGAAATGGGTACCAACCAGCTGCAAAGTTTACGAGATTAATCTCAATCCAGTTCCGAGAGTCTGGGCTACTAATCTGTACGAAAAACAACTGAAGATTGTAGAAAAGTTACGCAGCAATCCATCATTTTTACTCTGTGCTTCAGTTATGTATTTATTATATCAATAATTTTGTATAAAGGCAACAGCATTGAAATCCATAGGTACCAATATTATAGATACGAAAGTTACTCTAACTCTGTAACGTCTGTTATCTTTACAGATCTTAACGGCTGAAGGGATTTGGATGAAACTTGGCATATACCAGAACCAGGATTAAATCAAATCAAAATAGGTTATTTCAACTAAACCATTTAAAGGTACTTTTGAATTGCCACACAAAAAAAGATGAATCTAGTTGCACATTCGCAAGCATCAATAGGTCTCTATGGAGAGAACGTGCAAGAAACTCCACGGACACTCTTTATTCCATCAATAAATTGTAATTACAAGTATTTGGTTACATCATTCTTGTTGGATAATTGCATAAAGTATTATGTGAGAACGATCTAAAAAGACGTGCACGTAAATGCGTCTAGAGTAAAACCAACGACCCCAAAATACAACACGTAATTAAAAATTAGGACATAGGATCAGCAAGGTATAATGTTCCCTTTGGATAATTAAACTGTTTTCACGCGGGCCACGCCGCGGACAGAAGTAAGTTTGAAATAAAATAAATCGTAACTTCATTCACTGCAACAGTAGATCCTACAAATTATTAAATTCATTTCAGAGAAGTTGTTATAAAAGGTATGAATTTTCTAAAAAGATTAAGCGGTACATTCTGGAATCTTATTCGTACGGTTTCCACGTTTCCTAATTCTTCCTGTTGGCAGTTTGCCGGTTGCTGAACAGTCAAATGAAAGTTTTTAATGCACTTTTCATCTTCCGTTTGCCGTGATTTCGGTTCCAAGCCAGATTTTCATCTTTTGTAGCCAGTTTTTTTTAATTCGCTCACATTTTCTGCGTCAACGATTATTTATTATTATCAACGAATTTTACACAACAAAGGGTAGGTAGAGGAGCACCCACCCAAATTTCGCCAGGTATGTTAAGGTCCCATGTATTAGGGGGCCCGCTTATTATCAACGAATTTTACACAACAAAGGGTAGGTAGAGGAGCACCCACCCAAATTTCGCCAGGTATGTTAAGGTCCCATGTATTAGGGGGCCCGCTTATTCCCATCAACCGAGCACAAATCCAGCTTCCGGGCCATTGAGTTAAATGTACTAATTCTTCAGGGCTTGTGAAATCACCAAGACCTCATGCTTTATAATAACGCTTGCGACGATTAGACCAACGAATAACGAATCTTTTTGCTTAAATTTTGCCACCCTAACACGGCAGATAGCACCTTTACAACGACTTACACATTCGCCATATTGCACATTGTGACGTCATCAAAACCACATCGCGTGGCTTATTAGCATTTATATAAGTTCTAGATATGAACCATCGGGTAATATGCTTGGTTACACACGCTATGTAACTGACAGATCTTATTGCAGGAGAATCAGGACATTTCCATTCCATCATATTGATCATTCTAAGAAAGCAGTTAAAATTCGAAGACATGAAATATCCATCAACCCGCACTTAGCCCGCGTGGTGGATCACGGCCCATTCCTCTTACAGACAGGAGGCCTGTGTCCTAGGAGTGGGCACATCAAAAGGACGATAATTCTTTTTGTATTTGTCATAAAACATATAACAGTTGCTGCTTTTATCATCAGGGTGTCCATCTCGCTTGTTCACTTCATTTAAATCCTTTGTTTTCAAACTATTTTCATTTACTACTAGGATTAGATCTTCTCTTTCAATCAAGTCTCCACATTTTCCTGAAAAGTTGCCAGCCTACACTGACATTCCAGCGGGTAGCCACAACAGCCAGACAACATGGCGACCATACGTTCGTCGCATTCAATACCTTATGCAGGGCGAGTTATGTCCGAACGTGTTTGATCGACTTGTACAATGTAAATGCGCAATGGCCGAGGCGAGGGTTTCTATAATAATTCACGGTACGACTATTAGTGCTTGTGCGATGTGTTTGAGATTGCGAACATATTCGTAAGTGGGAGAAAAGTGGAGTGTGGATTGGGTAATGTTGAGTTCTGCAAGGTTTATTGGAATCAATTGTCACCAACGACTCGTGAAGATGAGAGTGTACTCTATGTGAACCTCTGTCTAAACTCTTCGAAAGTACAGGCGGGCGTGATGTTATGTATTGTATAAATCGTGATTCAATGCAATTTTAATATCTGATTAAACACTACGCTACCAAATGAACATTACGTTATTTTCTTACGTAAGCGCTGTGCTGACATCGAAAGAACTGATGACAATATCAGAAAACCAATAAAACGGATTTAGTACAAAGCGCATAACATATTGCTTCTCGACAACTTCATAAAAGCAGTATCTGTAACTATAAATCAATATAGTCCGTTCAGCAGACTATTCGAAGTCCATTTTCCGAGAACAGATCAAACAAACAAATCTGGAAACCGTTATTGTATTGTAATACACGTTCAATGAAATTAATCACAGGAATGACGTTAATAGTACAATCATGTGCGAAAATGTAAACTACCAAATTGTTCATTATAATACTGTTCATTTTAAATTCAAAATTATATACAATGATTTTGAATTTAGAGCATTAAAAACGATAATATGGTATTCACTAGAATGAATACTATTATAATTTTGAATTTAGAATGCTATAGCTTATTCATAATAATGCTGATGGTACCTACTCTGATAATCATATTTCGGAATGCAAATTATGAAGGTTCAATTAGTGGTTTGTGTTACATGATTACATCGTTTCGTCGAATTGTGGGGCTTTTATTGGATGCAAACATTCGCTTCGTATCAATATTACCAGGAATCCTACGCGGTATTCGCTTCTGGAATCTATTGGTGAATCTATTCCAAGGAATACGGCAAATGTGTGTACCCAATTAGGATACTCATTTCATTTCGCTGGAAGGTGACTCCTCAATTTTCGCATATTTCACTAAGCAGTGTCAACGAGGTACTATAACGACGAATCACACACACGTGTGAACTCACGAGATTCGAACGCTTCGAATGTCAGTTTCTTTTATAGTCCGTTTCTCAGAAAGTGCTGAAACCATTACACTGTATCGATAACTGCACTGGAAATTGAGTGACGTCGTACAATTGGATGGAGTGTAAAGAAGTGGTGCATTTGAGAGGTTTTAAGCGAGAACTTTGTAATGGAGCCTCGGAGGAAAATCGTTCAGAGAAATAATACGCTGGGAAATGTTTGCTAGTTTTTGCTTTGATTTTAAAGAATCCGTTCAATGGTACTGTATGATTTCCCAAGGCGCTATAGCCGTTTATTGGAAATATTCTGAGCTACACTAGCTCTTATATGAAAATAGAAGCCGAACTCGATCGGGTCAAACCGTATTAAAATTTGATATCATAAATCAATACCGCGAAAAAAAAAAACTGTGTAACCGACTCTGTCCACGCTTGTACACGAAACATGTTTTTAATGACGTACGGAACAAAATGAAAACGGTGTCGAATGCACATATCGCGATACGCGATACCCGGAGCAAAACGAATGGAGCAGCACGTTATCATAGCATTATATAAACTATATAATCATTAATCAGCTATTAAGTTATCGACGAACATGCTTACATAAGCGTGTGACGTAACGATGCAAAGGTGAACGACTTGGAAGATGGATTCGATGATAATAGGAGACTGATGTTTGTTGCAGTTGGGCAGACAGACATATACGAATGATGATTACTATCTACATGCAAAACATTTAACACCTGGTCGCCTTTTATCGGATGTTATAAACGATCAGAGTAATACGTCTCAGAGAGAGAAAGAGCACCTAATGAAAGGATTTTATCAAGTTTATTTTTAAGTTTTATTTTAATAGACTAATAATGAGAAGACGAGAACCAACGAGAACAGATAAAGCTTTGAACCAACAGTTTGAAACGAGACGACCGCTAAGGAGTCTATAAAATTCAAGATATAACAAAAATGGTTAGATACCGTATCCCCACGGATTCACCGCGCTGACGGTAAAATCTTTCTCCATCTATATTGTAGGTTCATATAGCTATACAAAACGTTTCCCGCTGCTTTTCCCGTAATATCTATATAGGCAGCTCATATATTGTTTCAAAGTGACGGAAAGTGCCACAGAAGTGTGCCATTTCATGCAAGCAGTAAATCTTCCAGTGAAATAGGTTACGTGGCTTGCGGGCGATAAAGTTGCGACGGCGTATATTATTAGTTGACAACTATTGTGAATTTGACATGCTCGTTACGGAAACTATACCTTTCAATAGAAAAGTGTTAATATGTCTGAAAAGCGGATGACTACTGCCTAGCGAGAATGGGCGTACCGAAGACATTTGTGACAAGACATGATAAATTATGTCAAGTCTTACAATTTGTCTTAAATGCTAGCACGGGTCAAACTTGTGACATATTTTAAAGGCGCAACATGCCTTTCTTGTTGCTGCCCGGCGAGCACGGCCAACTGTGACATGGCTTGAGTCACACATTTCATCGCAGTTTGGGCGATAGCACCATTTTGTCCTAAATAATACCACCGGCGGCGTGAGAAAATTTCCTGACGTTTGTTTGGGACTCATCGGGTCTTAATTGCTAATACGGGCGCACCCATTTTGTCACAAATGTCACATTTTGACAGATGATTTTGAAAAATGTATCACTTTCGTTCGGAGGTGGTGATAAAATTTTATAGTTGAAAAAAAATATATTTGCCTTCTAATTACTGCACCAAATGGCAATAAATTCATTTTGTGTGTATGGTGATCAATGCTTATCAATTAATTGAAATGTTACAGGATTATTAATTAATTTTATATTATTACTTTCTCATAATTGTAATTTTTTTTATTGTTGTTCTTATTTTTATTTTTTTATAATTATTTTCTTATATACCATATTCTTCTTACTTTCCACATTTTTAAATGTTTCTTAAATAAAATCCCAAAAAAACATTTAAAATATAAAAAATAGGGGCCCACCGGTATTGGTCCAATTATTAAAATTTTCACAATAATTATATCTTTCTAACAAACACTTATATGTTATCAAAGAAACAAAGAAAAATAAAGTGTGCATAAGTCTATGGTCGTGGGTCAAATATTAATTTATTCCCAACAAAATTAAAAAGTTGTTTAGCTATATGAACGGCATACTTTTTACGTATTATTTTATTTGGTCGTCTATTCAAATTATGTCGCACTATGAAGTCAACAACAAGAAAAGCAAGTCGCGCCTGTAAACTATGTCACATGGTTGTCCCGTGCAAGCATTTAAGACAAATTGTAAGACATGACATATTTTATCATAACTTGTCATAACCGTAGTTCAAGTCGAAAACAAAAAAGCAATGCAAAAAAAAAAACTTGTAATTAATGTTGGGATGCTGCTAACATGGGGATAGCAAAGGGGGGGGTCTAAATTTTGGTTATTTTTTGCCTAGGACATACCGTTTTCGAGATATCATTTTGGAAATATAGAGCGTTTTATGCAAAATAAAATAAGATACGGAGGCCCATCATTCGGCAACAGTGAGTCGTAGGGCTATGCTTCTCAGAATATAAATAGTTTTTATGGCCAAGGTTAAACCGAAACTGCAATAAAATTGGAAAATTTCTGAAAAAGAAAAAAATAAACGTCAAGAAGTTATGCCACAAGTCAAGAAAATAATTCACGTCGCCGTACTAGCATTTAAGACAAAATGAGTTTATCGCCCAAACTGTGATTAAAAGTGTGACTTAAGCGATGTCACAGTAGGCCATGCTCGCCGGGCTGAGACACTAAAAGATAAGACTATGGAAGAAGATGATACTGTGCACTGACCACAAATACATTGGGATAAGGACAAGAAAATGATGATATAAAGAGAAGAGCGTAAGGCAGGCTTGGTGGGACATACAGGTAGACTAAAGGAACACCTGCCTAGCGAGCATGGGCGTACCCAAGACATTTGTGGCATGACATGATAAATTATGTCATATCTTACAATTTGTCTTAAATGCTAGCACGGGTCAAACATATGACATATTTTAAAGGCGCAACATGCCTTTTTTGTTGCTGCCCGGCGAGCACGGCCTACTGTGACATGGCTTGAGTCACACATTTCATCGCAGTTTGGGCGATAACGCCATTTTGTCGTAAATAATAGCACCGGCGGCGTGAGAAAATTTCCTGACGTTTGTTTGGGACTCATCGGGTCTTAATTGCTAATACGGGCGCACCCATTTTGTCACAAATGTCACATTTTGACAGATGATTTAGAAAAATGTATCACTTTCGTTCGGAGGTGGTGATAAAATTTTATAGTTGAAAAAAATATATTTGCCTTCTAATTACGGCACCAAATGGCAATAAATTCATTTTGTGTGTATGGTGAATTGGTGATCAATGCTTATTAATTAATTGAAATGTTACAGGATTATTAATTAATTTTATATTATTACTTTTTCATAATTGTATTTTTTTTATTGTTGTTCTTATTTTAATTATGATTATTTTTTTATAATTATTTTCTTTTATACCATATTCTTCTTGCTTTCTACATTTTTAAATGTTTCTTAAATAAAATCCCCAAAAAACATTTAAAATATAAAAAAATTGGGGCCCACCGGTATTGGTCCAATCTATTATATTTTTTAGTAATTATTAAAATTTTCACAATAAATATATCTTTCTAACAAACACTTAATATGATATCAAACAAACAAAGAAAAATAAAGTGTGCATAAGTCTATGGTCGTAGGTCAAATATTAATTTATTCCCAACAAAATTAAAAAGTTGTTTAGCTGTATGAACGGCATACTTTTTTACGTATTATTTTATTTAGTCGTCTATTCAAATTATGTCGCACTATGAAGTCAACAACAAGAAAAGCTAGTCGCGCCTGTAAATTAAGTCACATGGTTGTCCCGTTCTAGCATTTAAGACATGACATATTTTATCATAACTTGTCATGACCGAGTCGAAAACCAAGCAATGTAAAAAAAAAAAAAACTTGTAATTCATGTTGGGATGCTGCTAACATGGGGGTAGCAAAGGCTAAATTTTGGTTATTTTTGGCCTAGGACATACCGTTTTCGAGATATAATTTTGGAAATATGCAAAATAAAATAAGATACGGTGGCCCATAATTCGGCAACAGTGCGTCGTAGGGCTATGCTTCTCAGAACATAAATGGTTTTTATGGCCAAGGTTAAACCGAAACTACAATAAAATTGGAAAATTTTCGAAAAAGAAAAAAATAAACGTCAAGAAGTTATGCCACAAGTCAAGAAAATATCTCACGCCGCCGTGCTAGCATTTAAGACAAAATGAGTTTATCGCCCAAACTGTGATTAAAAGTGTGACTTAAGCGATGTCACAGTAGGCCATGCTCGCCGGGCTGAAGAAGTCAAGATATCAAACTGGGAGTTATGGGCACAATCTTTGGATTGTAAATCTACTTGAAAAGGATCTGTTTGATATGCAATTTCATGTCTACACACTATTACATACTAGCTTTTGCCAGCGGCTTCACCAGCGTGGGGTCTGTAATGGGGTAATAAACAAAACATTAACAAATTATACACCTAAATCTCCCTCATGAATCACTCTATCTGTTGGTAAAAACCGCATGAAAAGCCGTTCAGTAGTTTTTGAGTTTATAGCGAACGAACGCGTCAGGGGACTTTATTTGAATAATACGTAGTGATGAATATGTTACACTAAAAAGAAAATGTCGACGTAAAGATAAAAGGTATTGTTCACATGAATTGTTGTTGATAGGCATAAAATGTGATGCCGTAGGCTGATGATGTAGGCTTTGTGCATACAAAACTGATTCACCTGCAAACAAGGATAAAGTCCAACAATTTACAAAATCAGCAACTTAATCACATTCGTGCGAATGCTGACGTAGCCGATGTATGTACGTAGGTTCGCGATTCTCCACACATGTTACAATTCTCGTAGTGCGTTGTCAGCGCCTTGCGCGTGCGCAAGTATTCGGTGACGTCATTATCTGCACAGCAACAAACCGCGTAATGCAGTTATAAATAAGCAAACGATTTGCGGATTAATGCACCGTTTGCGTGGATCAGTTTTCTTCTTGGCAAGTTTTATGATGGGCGTTTTTTATTTGACAGCTAATTTTATGTACACATCAAATATGGTCACATTTATGGATCGTAGGATTACGTTCTTTGCCTTTTTTATAAGTTTCGTAAATTGGCCGCATTTATATTAATCTGATGATTAGCATTCAGTCAACGAGGGTAAACAGAGATCCATACAATCAAAACTTCAAAAGCTTGATTAGACTTCAAGATAGTCCTCCAACGAAGTTTCTAGTGCTGAGTGTAGTAACCGTGTTACATAATCATATAACTTTTAACTGTAATCAGTAAACGTTCCTGTTATCGTTTCAATGGCTGCCAGAACAACAATAGCCCATAAAGTGAGTGTATTGTCTTTGAACATGGTATTTAAGCATGTTCTCAATCCTTGTTGATTGCTACAACGCGCTCTGATAAGAATCTAGTGCGTTTTGTTTTGTGTGCTGTAATCGAATCAGTTGATAGGTTGAATGAAGCAATCTGTAATGCACATGATTGAACTCATGGAGGCCAGTAGAGGTTGCATTGTACTTTAATTGATAATGACGCCAGGTCTGGATTGCCACTGATTTTGTTCAGCTAGCTAGAATAAGAATACACATAACACACGTTCACGTCAATAAAGATAAACGTAAACATAATTCGCAATAAATGCTAAAGCATCGATGATAGAACTTGTCCGAAATTAGAGCAGATATTAGAACGTACATTCTTTGAGAATGCACTTTTATCGATGATGTAACAGCGAACAGAACGAATAGAAAACAAAAACATTGTAAAGTTGTTTTTCATGCAGTAAATCTTGACAAAGAAAACAATGCATTGTAGATGATGCTTTTCAGAAAATTACGTTTTATAGGTAGTTTTTTTGCAACAGTGCGAACTCTAGAGCAGTTATAAGATTGGTCTACAAAGTAAACTCTATATATTATATACATAAACTCACGCCTTTTTGCCACGGGAATAAGGCAGAAACTACAGAACGCCATCTGCTACGGTCCTTACATGGTACTTCTGGATCGTTTATACGTTCATACATGTGATGAAGAGTGGTCTAGTGCTGAAGAAAACATTAAATTGAAAGCATATAACTCAGCTATTCCTGAAACCATACAGGAACGAGAACAACAAGCCCTCAAAGTCGACCGACAATAGACTTCAGTATTCCCATTGTATTTTCAATCGGAGTTTCTGACAGCAAAAGCTAAACTACATGCTGCGATCAAGACTACATACATACCGTTTCTATCTTCATATACTACTTGATACTGCGGAGTCCGGCGGAGCGGTAATACGATCGCTCCTCATAATACAATGCCACCACAATCGGCTTAAGGCTTGCAACCTACTAAATCCCCAGCCGTAGGACGGATTAAAATTAGGCCAGCCGAAATTATTTTATTTTTAGACGTATTTATTCTTTGGCAAGAATTTAGGGATAAAAATGAAGAATGTGATATGTGAAGGTTTGGTTTAATGGAATAAGTATAAGTTGAGTGAGGATGTTACTTGTGACGATTTTCAGAAAGGCCAGGTGCGCAGTACTCATAACCAGCGTGCGTGTAATGCCTAGATGTATGAAGGTAAATTAATCAAAAGGAATATTATAAGGATCGTAGCAGATGGCGTTCTATAGTTTCTGCCTATCCCCATGGGAAAAAGGCGTGATTTTATGAATGTTGAGAAGTGCTGAGAGATTGAAGTACAAAAGGATACAAGGCTATATAATGATCAAAGAACACATTGAGAGTAGCTTTACTTTGGCAATGGATTAACTTCTAAACAGTCTACTATTTGAAGTTACAAACGCTTTAGAAGGTTGTGTGCGACCGCAACGCCAACCTTAGTCAAAGCATCAGCTTTCTGTGTGGCTAGTCATATTTACCCAGCCTCTTCATACATTACGTCTATTCCAGCCTGTCTTCAGTTTCTAACAACTATGTATTAACGCAACACAGTGCATAATGATAAGTTGCGAACCAAGTAATAAGCAGCGTCGCTCACTTAGACGGTTATTACAACTTGTGCGGGATGAGCGGACACGCTATGATCTTCTCGAAAGTGTATATCGGCGTGGAAGTAATTAACGGTTAATATGAAAGTATCTACAGTTTTATTATGAAAGATTGTCGCCGTGCAGTCTCAGAGAGCCAAGATAATGATATTATTAATACACTTGAGGCTATAATTTTTATGACTTGGTTTATAGAGGGAGAAATGCAGTTTACATAACATCACGTCTGAATCATCAGGCCCGAGTCGACGGCGCGTAGTGTTCCACGCGCGCCTCAAAGAGATGTCAGCAAAAACTGACGGGGCCCGCTAGGACCGAAATTTGAAAGAGAGTTACCGCAGCGCTGGTACAAGCACCTGAAGGAACACGGGTGGGTTTTAGTCAGTAAAAGTCTGACACACCCTCTCACTTCACCCAGAGCGGGAGAAGTCATTGTATGATTCCACACCCAAAAAAAAAATGGTAGACAGAGGTTCATTTACAACACACCCATATTTTTCCAGTTATGATTGATTAGGTTCATATTGTTCCAGTTATGATTAAGTTCATATTGTTCCAGTTATGGTTAAGTTCATATTGTTCCAGTTATGATTAAGTTCTAGGGGACAAGCCTATTGCCATCAACCGGCCACAAAATCAGACTCTGACTTCTATTGAGAAATTCGAGATGGAATAACCCAATAACACCTTTCACGACTCGGGTATCACACCCTCATGCCCACCAGTACCGCTTGCGACCACTAGACCAACGAAACAAAGAGATACAGTTCATTACCAGAGTAATAAGGATAATAGCATAGAAGGAGAAGCTACGGATCGTGCACTTATGAAAGTAAATCCAGGAACTGAGCTCAGTGATATTCAAGCAAAACAAAACTCAAACCAATGTCATTAAAACTTAATACAGCTTGCGAAACTATCTAATAATCCCAAAGGAAGTCGAAAGCTTTATGAACTAGGAAGACGGCGAGTTGGACGGATTCGCTTGATATTGGCTGCGCTCAGAGAGATTCATCATACCTTTCTTTATTAAGTATGTATATTAGAATAAGAACTCTCCTTGTTGCGATATTAAGTTCTTTTTAGAAGGAAATATCCTCATGTTATTTATAAATTTTATAATTAAAAGTTTCATGAGAAATATCTAATTATATTCCCTAGAACACTTAAATGTAGTGTATCGTGTAATTAAATGTGGTAATTTCTAATGAAAATCCATTGGGTTGTTTGTTATTATTTCTTGTTGCCTTTGACGATCGTCAGACTCATAAGTAGCTTACAATATTATAAGGAGCTTATCAACGTGCGTTTTATAAAACCAAGTGCAGTCATGCTTTGCTTGAATCCTTAATTCCTTATGCATATGTAAACACATTGAAATATTTTGTGATATTAACAACGGTATAAAGTGGTTTTACTTGGAAGTTGAAATTAACTAATATTCTATCATATTTCATTAGAAATTCACAGAGCAACGAAAGTTATCGTGTAAACGAGATCTACATATTTAAAAGTCCTTTAGAAAAAGTTTATGCCACCGTGTTTAGAGTCACGTATACCGACCTTGTGTTGCCATCATTTGTCAATATTACCTGGCATTAGATGCAGGGGAACATCATGCATTACTTTATACAAACAGTAAAAGTCTGTCTGTGTTATCTTTGAATATAGGGAGTTGATGGCGGCTTGCAATATATCAGCTATAACACATTTTATATCTACACGCTGCGATGACATTATGTGTCATAAAAAAGAAACTTCCACAAGAAAAGGCGCCCGATCCATAACTTCCACACGAGCAGAGTAACAGGAAAAGTAAGTATGTATGTAAACATATAAAACAGCCGTTTCCACTGGTTTACACGATACGTTTCACGCGAGCTTTTGATTTGTGTCAACATAAAACCTTGGACTTCCGCATAACAATACTTAGGGCCGATTTCACCAGTGGAACTAATCGCGATTAGTTCAACTAAACTCAGTTTATGCAAATACAGCGTTCTGATTGGTAGTTTCTTAGCGGTCTGAACCAATCAGAACACTGTATTTGCATAAACTGAGTTTAGTTGAACTAATCGCGTTTAGTGAACATTGGTGAAATCGGCCCTTAGACGGTAACAGTAGACGGAATAAACGGACTTAAGAGCGGACTCTAGTCAACAGGATTTTGAAAAATAGGTATTTGAAGAAACTATTGCCGTCGCGTCACCTCCAACCTCACCCCGTAAAGTGCGAAAGGGACAACTGCAGCTCAGGCTGATTTTACCTACAGAAACTTTGACTAAAAGACGTTTCGTATTCTGCTGTTTTCTTCATGAAAACTGGTCTGATCTAAAAAATTCTTATATTAAAATTTAGAGGAAAAGTATATCTATGCTCCTATCATTTCTTTTTTTGTTAAAAACTTATAAATTTTGTCTGAAAGTCTTCTGAACATGGCGGTAAAACGGGCATTTTTTTCGGATTTTTGGATTGTCATATTTCTTTTTTCGATTATATTTTGGAAAAAGGAAATGATACAGGCACGTATTAATTAGACCTAGATTTTATGGAAAAAAAATCATTGCTCTAGAGGCATTATCCACGAAGAAAACAGCAAAATGTGTTTGTATGGAGAAAGTCTCACTAGAGTCCCCTCTTAACAGCTACTAAACTACCAAATCATCTTCCGAACAAGATCCATTGAATTTGAAAGCAATGGGACAAAAAATGCGTCGCATCGTGCCCTGTGTCACGTATACCATGACAATGCGTCCCGAGTGACGTCATTTGTCACTATCACTGACGGGATGCAGGGGGACATATTGATGCTGTCGAGCCCTTGATTCTATGCATTGTTTACGATATGTCATCAATTTTGGAAGGGAAGGAAGGAGAGAAGGCTATGGACGAAGTTAAGGGTGGGAAGGAACAACAAAAGGAATCAAAAAGAAGGAAGAAATCCAAAAATGAAATTGATGATATTTATAACTTAAACAGAAATAAAACTTTCAATAGAAACCTATGAAGAAAACTCTTAAGTCAAGGCAAGTGCCTTTAGTGAAGTTTATAATGAGAATTTAACAGCGTGCATTTGCAGTCTTATATGAACAAAACTTTGAACTAGCAGAAAATCTAAGTATCGTGTGAACTTTTTGTGTTAAACCGACGCGCCTGTCGCACCTTCATCAAAGTTTTAACATATTGCCAATGAAAATATCGGTCCGTAGATTTATAATGCATCGGTCCCAAATAATGTAATTAAGGATGTCATGCAAAATCATGTTTGATTTGCCATAAAATGTGAATAAAAGTGAGTACATTGTATAAATATATGTAGAAGTAGAGAATCTGCAAATTTTATGGCATTTCACGTGTTATGGAAGAAACTACATATATGCTGAAATGCAAAGACGTGTTGTAATGTTCACAATTTATTTCAGGGCTCTTCTTCCTCACAAACTAATAAAAAAGGTCCAGCACCCCAATTTGTCAAAGAACAGAGAGTTGCCAACGTATCGACGATCGTTAACACAGCGAGGTGCGAAGCCGGAGTTGCCATGATGAATAATTCAAGGGACAGCATGCAATACAAATAAATGGAGAATTTACTGACGGATGATAGATGTCTACTCGTGCAACGATTAGACGGAAGCATGGAGGAAGTTAGATCCTGTTTGATATTTATAGAAACGGATACAATTATGTTTAATCGAGTATCCAAGACTCAAAAATGGTTAGTGAATCTTACAACTTTGTTAGTCAACACTGACACTAGGTACAAAACAAAACTATAGGTACAACAAATAACATAATAACAGTGGATCACCAGTGTGGCACGCCATTAAATAGTAAGACAGCCATAATATGTTACGTTGGATATTGAAGATATAAAAATAAAGATTCTGACAATGAACTTGAGTCAGACGTAGAATCACAGCATGTGTATCGAATCAAAATTGAATGGTATATATTGTATTAGCATTTTAGTGAGATATTAAAAAGAAGTATAACTAAATAAAATCCCAATGGAAACGTATTATTCCGAACATATTCAGCAATTCGTTCAAACGATTGATTTGTGGAGGTTTGATTGAGGGCGTAAATCACTCCTGTGCTCGTAAATCAATAAGTTTTTAAAATGGAACGCCAACGCGAGAGGAGTGGCTGGTATAACATGGAATATTGGTGAAGGAGTTAGACGGGAATTAGTGAACTATGCATTTTCTAAAAGGTTAACTTGCAAACGAAGTAAAAGATGTTCACTACGAAGATAATTCAGTTCACTCAGGCGTTTAGCTTGACTCAACAAACTTATTGAAACTCTAGTGTATAAAAGCATTGCAAACGCGTTCAGACTTGTCATTGCCGTGGAAGTGACTCTTTATCGCCGTGGAAGTGACGCATATTTACGTAATCCCTATGTCAACATTGGACTAGCGTGAAATATGAGCTTGAACTAATATTGTAATTGCGAAAGTTTGTATGTTTGCTTTAGCAAATGTCGTCAGTGCTACTGTAATGTGTGTTGTGAAACTTGGCAGATCAGATTTATATCAAACAACATACATCACGGCTGTATTCACAGAGATGTACCTATAAGTCCCCTTCATTTCGCCAATTATATTAAAATACCATGTAATATGGGCCTATTGCCATCAACCGAATACAAAATCCAGACTGTTACTCAGAAATCCCCAATAACACTGCTCGACCCGGTAATCGAACTTAGGACCTCATATTCCGCAGTAGCGCGTACGTCCACTATACCAACAAGGCAGTCAGATTTATATACATAATAGATCACAAATATTTTGTGAACGACAAGAAGCAGTCTTAAAACTAAATATTTAATATCCTTAGGGAAATATCCCTCTTTTTTGTTCAATTACTTTAGGGATTAATAAGGTTGCCAAAGTTGGCTCCTGTGGGACAGAAACCACAGGTAAAATGCTTCAGGCTACTAAACGATATTACATGAGCAGGTTGAATAGTGAGCACGCTATGTTGTGCGTGCGTGTCACAAGTGCCCTTAGCTACCAAATGATTAGATCGGGCGTTCATTATAATGGCATGCTAATATAAACATGGACCTTAATTATTATGTTATAATTATTGTTTTTCCGCATCTTGTCGAAATCATATCCATCTGCCTTTTTACAAGCTTTTATTTAACTTGCAATGTAAGTATGTAAGTGTGTTCGGTCGGGTCAAATCCTGCAACTGAATTTTAAATCAGTTATCCTCCACCGATTAAGATGAAATTTTGCGTTCACGTTTAGTTTGGATGACTATGCATGGTTAGTTAAGTGACGTCATTCTAAATCCTATATGGCGGACGGCCCAAAATGGTGGACTAGTTATTTTTTGTGCACTGCCATGATATGGGTACCAAATGAAAGGGGTTTGCTGAGAAGTATACGAAAAAATATTGTTTAAAAAAATATTTTTTACTAGCGGACGCCTCGCGGTTTCACCCGCGTAGTTTTCGTTCCCGTGGGAATACAGGGATGAAAATTAGCCTATGTCACCCGCAGACAGTGTAGCTTCCCAACGGTGTTTTTTTTTTTTGAAATCGGTCCAGCAGTTTTTAAGTTTATTCGTTACATACAAATCGTTCCTCTTTATAATAGTATAGATAACAATTTATTTAAGAACATACCCAACTTAAAAATACTTCTTATTGGAGCTTTTCATTGACTTGAAGATTATCTCAACTATGTTAGGCCTGGCTTCCAGTTGGATGGTGCGTTCACACTAGACAGACTTTGCACAGACTTGACATACATTGACACTGACATTTGTCTGTACTGCTGTGTTGCACAGACAATATTCTATAGAAATTAATGAGCCTATCAATAACAATAAAAAAAATAAGACTGTGTAGTGTGGTCTTGTGGACGCACTATAACCAGATTTAGCTGAGTACCATAACCTATCCTATCTGAGCTTCACAACCCAGTAACAAGATAATACGATAACCAGAAACTAGTAAGTTAACCAAATACTTTGGCGAACCATACACGAGAAAAAATGTATAGTACTTTCACTCACCACATTTGCTTTTGTTTAAAAATTGCAGTTCTATCCTAATGCCTCCAATCTACTTCAGGCCGAACCATTTGGCCATGAATATAATCAAAATTAGATTTACAAGTAGGTTGTTGCGCTCAAGTGCGATGACTCAGTGTCCTGATTACCGTAATGAGTGTATGAAATCATTGTGGCTGGCCTTACTGCCTTGAAGATTATCGACCTGTACGGTTTTATTTTGTCTTCTGTATTTGAAAGTGTTACATACTTCTGCTCAGCGGCTTTTGGGTGACTGGATTTGTTTTGCTTACCTAGAAAAGAGAAGGAATCATTGTTATTAACAGGAACTTCAAATTTTAGCGATACAAGTTCTTAGTTTTAGGACTACATTTTTCTAGACACAACTTTCATTAGTTGTCGTAGGTGTTAACCAGAATAAGTTCCGTTTCAAGATCAACAGGATCATTAACAGACTTAAAAATACTTCCGTCTACACTTCTAGGTATAGTGACAAATATTATTACATGTCTCGAGACTTTAAAGACCTTAGATGACATGGCAATTTTTCCGGCGCCGCTGTATCAAACCAAATCTAAATTGATCAACTGCGCAGTACTTTTAAAGCTTGTACTTGGTAAATCTACCTAGGTATGGGTTTTCCCAAGTATCTTGATGGTCGGCTTCCATTCTAACCGGATTGCCTCTCTGACCTCCACAAACCTATAACTGGGAAACACAACTTCTGACTACCGTAACGACTGACAAAGATCTTCAAATAATAATTTTGCTTGCCGAGGTCCTGGAATCTCGGTATGTAATGGGTGGTCACCCATCCACAGATCTCAAGAAGCGTTGCTTAACCTTGAAGAACCATGCGAGTGATATTAGCCACGAGCTGCTCAAAGCTTGTAGATAGGTACTTATAAAGCATCTAACTACTTTCGATATATCGATTAACAAACTATCGTAAACATTTTCTCCCATGATGAATGGTGTAATCTCAAAACAATTTTCACTACGCACACAGTTATATTGAGAAGACAGCGACTTACGACAGATGATCAACGGAGTTGGCCGATCAATGATCGTGATTAATGATTCATGTCAATGACTGGGGACATTGGAATGAGAAAATCAGAAGTCCCATAGCTGACAACTCGCAATATAAGGCTCGCGCGCCTTAGAGAAGTAGCTACAGTGATGGTAAAATGTATCATAATGGAACCTTATAGACGATGCTATTTTTAGTATTGTTTTTTGAAAGAGCTCACTCGATTGCTTTCGTCGTTGGCATGGTGTGAAACTGTGAACCTTCTGTCACAGTCCATTTGGTACGCTTTTCATGCGCCGGCGCCGAGTTTTTACGCTCGTCCAAAAAGTAATGTTGTTATTCAATATGATATGAGAAAAAACTAGTGGTACTTGTAATTTTTTATACAGAATATGGTGAGCGTCAGAATCGCAGGTCAACAGTCTTATTTAGCTTTCAAATTGTGCCTAAAAATTACTTACCAATTGCTTATATTTGCTTACCATAATGAGAGAATTGCTTATTTCATCTATTAAAAGAATTTAAACATTTAACACCTTAACTGCCAAGTGACCGACAAACAATACATTTTCAATTGTGTCTCATTGCCTGGCAGTTAAGGTGTTAAGGTTGACCGGCCATTCTGATATCAGAATGGCTGGTCAATCTCTGTAGAGTAGTAACCATGTGGAATAACTGAAATTTTAATGTGCCAAAGATTGCTTATTAATTGCTTATTTCACAATTTAGAAGCCTAGACCCAGTATATCCTGTTATTCTATCTATAAGCTAGTCAAGAATTTAAAATCCCCTGTGCCTGTTAAATTTATGAGAGCAAAGTGACGTATGTCGAAAATTGCGTTTATATATCAAAAGGTTTTATTACTCGTTTCTTTATTTTCTGAAATAACCGAATGGGGCCTAGTTTCTATATTATTTTTAATCATGGCTGTATTTATTAACTTTGTATATCTTGCTGACATAGAATACTTATGTTTTTAATAGTGGCTTAACGGACTTTTTTTTAAGTTGCCTGCCAATAAAGAGATGAAATTAATCTGCCGTACATTAATTTTTATAACTTACTGTCGTCGTTTTTTTATGTACGTGTGGACTGAGGGACCAAACTGGTATATCGCAAAATAAAAATCGTAGGATTTATTATTAGACTTAAAACTATTGTAGAACAAATCTGGGAATTTGTAAACAAATACATATATTAAAAACTACAGCTGCATCAAATTTAAAGTGTGGTCCCTCAGTCCTCACAGATTATCAGCAAGATCTCGAAAAGTATCTGAAAACCGGCCAAGAGCTAGTCGGACTCGCGCACGATGGGTTCCGTACCATTATCGAAAAAAACCGCACAAAAATCACGTTTGTTGTATGGGAGCAGCCCCACTTAAATATCATATTAATTTTATTCTGGTTTTAGTATTTGTTGTTATAGCGGCAACAGAAATACATCATCTGAAAATTTTAACTGTCTAACTATCACGGTTCATGAGATATAGCCTGGTGACAGACAGACGGACTGCAGAGTCTTAGTAATAGGGCGGGACCCTATTACTAAGACTCCGCAGTCCGTCTGTCTGTTTTTTACCCTTTGGGTACGGAAGCCTAAAAATTAAGGTGTCGTGACTACAGACTTTGAGTAAAGAATTTGTAAAGATATTAACTAAATAACAGACCACAAAGCTTCAAAGATAAAATATATGTAACGACTAAACTGTGGTCCCTCATTCCACACAAGAAAGATACATATTTTAGTGAATTTATCGAATCAAATAAATAAAATCTCTCTTTTTCTACATAAATTTTTAAAATGAGACTTGAAACATTTTGTAAAAAAGAAATATCGCCGCAATTTTTAGATAGCAATTATTAAAACTGGTCCCTCAATCCTCACATCCACTGACATATGTGCATGTACTAGCTGCTTGACGAGAGGAATATCAGAAAGACTAGTGTACTTAACTTTTAGTAAAAAGTTTCTACTATATAATAGGTATCTAAAATTGTGTTTTTCTTACATTAGCTGAGATAATATTATTTTTGAATCCTATGAAAATAGAGTAGTGTGATCACACAATAAAACAAAATATAGACAGTACTATTATACTTTATACGGTTAATTTATTTTTACTTTTTATGGCGTATGTGAATTTAATGAAAAAAGGTGTGTATTCAAGGAAAGTCTATTTAATAAAAAGGCACGATAATAGTATGACAATTTGTTTTAAGGTAGGTAGGTAGCATTAAACAGAATCTACACATTTAGGGCTGCGTTTCCACCAGAGATGTGCGAGATAGCTGAGCGGTGTGAGGATGCGTACCGACGCTGTGAATTGGTGAACAGATGGGCGGCGCGAGGATGTGTAGCGGGCTCGTTTCACATAAAGTGTGGAAGCAGCGGAGCGTGCGCGCCATTGCCCGAGTGCCCGTGTTGCCCAGTGCTGTCGTTTCAGCAACTTTGTCGCTACTTCTAGCGGGGTTCATGAGTGGTTGGCGACCAAAAAATATGAGAGAGCCACAAAAAATAATTTAACGACTTGAACCATTTTCAGGGTTCCGTACCCAAAGGGTAAAAACAGGACCCTATTACTGAGACTGCGGTCCGTCTGTCTGTCTGTCACCAGGCTGTATCTCCCGAACCGTGATAGCTAGACAGTTGATATTTTCACAGATAATGCATTTCTGTTGCCGCTATAACAAAAATTTAATGAAATACATATTTAAGTGGGGCTCCCACACAACAAACGTTAATTTTTTTTTGCGATAATGGTACGGACCCCTTCTTGCGCGAGTCCGAATGGCACTTGGCCGGTTTTTTAACTTTGATATTTATTTGAAACAAATTTTCTTTCTTAGCCCTGGGACCCCATGGCCATAGATAAATATACTCCTACTACCCATGGCCCAGGTTTGCCCTATGCTAACCTAACCACTCATAAAATCCGCTGGAACTAGCGATAAAGTCGCTAGAACGGCAACACTGCTCGCGCCCATCCCTAGCACACATATCTCGCAACACATTCCTCGCACACATCCTTCCTTTGTTTTGTATGTACAAAAAGCTTTCACTAGAACTACGCTGAGAGAGCCTGGGTGTTTACCCAGCCACAACAAAACAACATCAACCAAGAAGAAGAACCAATAGAATCACTTTGTTTGAAGTAATGGTTCTTAACAACACATCCCTTGCTACGTATCCTAGCACATCTCTGGTGGAAACACAGCCATATCATACCTACATAAAAATTATAGTAGATTAATTTAATGTTACTTCAAGATTGCGTTCGGAAACAGCTCATTTATTTATAATTACGAGTAGCAAAAAAAAATATTTAAATGCTATAAAAAACAAGAAATACATAATCTGCCTTTATCTACTGATATCACTGTTTTATGAACGAACTTTTAGCTATGATGACCAATATTTCAAAATTAGTGTAAGTGCTGACTAGTATTGCAATAATTGATAAGTTAATTTTGTAATCTATTGTTTTATTAAATACATTTAAGCCATGTAATATAACATAAAATTAACCGTACAAAATATAAAAGTACTGTCTGCATTTTGTGGTCAGACTACTCTTATCTATTTTCATAGGATTCAAAAATAAATTTGTTTAGAAATTCCCAGATTTGTTCTACAATTGTTTTAAGTCTACTAGTAAATCCTACGATTTTTATTTTGCGACATACCAGTTTGGTCCCTCAGTCTACACGCACATAAAAAAAACCGGCCAAGTGCGAGTCGGACTCGCGCACGAAGGGTTCCGTACTTGGTAAATTGTGGTTTACGATTTTTGACGTATTCAAAAAAAAACTACTGACTAGATCTCGTTCAAACCAATTTTCGGTGGCAGTTTACATGGTAATGTACATCATATATTTTTTGTAGTTTTATCATTCTCTTATTTTAGAAGTTACAGGGGGGGGGACACGCATTTTACCACTTTGGAAGAGTCTCTTGCGCAAACTATTCAGTTTAGAAAAAAATGATATTAGTAACCTCAATATCATTTTTGAAGACCTATCCATAAATACCCCACACGTATGGGTTTGATGAAAAAAAATATTTTTAGTTTTAGTTTCAAGTATGGGAACCCCCAAAATTTATTGTTTTATTTTTATTTTTGTGTGAAAATCTTAATGCGGTTCACAGAATACATCTACTTACCAAGTTTCAACAGCATAGTTCTTATAGTTTCGGAAAAAAGTGACTGTGACATACGGACGGACAGACAGACAGACAGACAGACAGACATGACGAATCTATAAGGGTTCCGTTTTTTGCCATTTGGCTACGGAACCCTAAAAACGACGACAGTAAGTTATAAAAATTAATGTACGGCAGATTAATTTCATCACTTTATTGGCAGGCAACTTAAAAAAAAATGTCGGTTAAGCCATGATTAAAAATAATATAGAAACTAGGCCCCATTCGGTTATTTCAGAAAATAAAGAAACGAGTAATAAAACCTTTTGATATATAATAGTAGATTATTAACCAAGGGGATAAAGCAGTGTCTTCTGTCGCGGGTGACGATTTAAATCGCGAGCGTAACGAAGGACTCGAGGTTTACGCCCGAGCGCAGCGAGGGTGTTTAAAAGTTAAATCACGAGCGAAGCGAGGGATTTAAGATGAGTCCTGAGTGTAGCGAGAGATTTAAGTTCACCCAAGACTAAGACAGCTTTATCACCGAGGAAAATACTCTACTTTTCGTACCATTTGCGAAAAAAATATCTCAATAATAATATGAGATAAGCATTTATTATAAATAATGACAATTAAAAGCAAAATAAACAACGTTTACGTATTTGAAGAAAACAAAAACTCGGCAAATTCCTAGACTTATATTTTTTTGACGGAAAAGCAAAGGCATCAAGCTCATACGGCCTCGTCGGTTTTCGTAATTTTATTTAATAATCATAACTGCATAATAAATGCGTATTCCTTTTTCAAAAAGATGTATAATGCTTTTTATACAAACTCAATGGTGTAAACACAGTCGTAGTTCAGTATAAATTTCGGTAAGTATTCCAAATTTAAATCACATTCTCCCCCTAGAGGATGAATGAAATTCAGTACAATTTTCTTTCCCTGTTTTTAACAGATTAAAAATGACTATTGTTATGTTCGCTTTTTGTGGCATAGAATGTCACTTTTTTGAGCAAGTGGTACGAAAACGCAATTTTCGACATACGTCACTTTGCTCACATAAATTTAACAGGCACAAGGGCTGAAATAAGCAATTAATAAGCAATCTTTGGCACATTAAAATTTCAGTTATTCCACATGGTTACTACTCTACAGAGATTGACCAGCCATTCTGATATCAGAATGGCCGGTCAACCTTAAATGTTTAAATTCTTTTAATAGATGAAATAAGCAATTCTCTCATTATGGTAAGCAAATATAAGCAATTGGTAAGTAATTTTTAGGCACAATTTGAAAGCTAAATAAGACTGTTGACCTGCGATTCTGACGCTCACAGAATATGATATGTATTGTAGGAACAAACAAAATTACTAGTATTCAAATAGCGATGTAAGTTCGACAAACTCGCTACGATAGACATTGATTGGAACTGTAAATACATACGGATAATTTTAGAGTAGGTTACTAACAAAGTATAAGTAGGTAAATAAGTTGAATAAAACAATACTGATCAAATAATTTATTTCAGTAGGTACCTGACAAATATTTAAAATTTTATACGAGAACTTATAGTTACTCTAAGGTTCCTCAATAAAGATTACACAGACGTCATAATGTTGCCGTATTGTTTGTATGGGAAAACACCACAGACCCATACGTATACAATATCCCATAAAAGTTCATCATAACTTACGTATATCCTGCGATTAGTATTCGCCATTGTATGGAACTGAATCATATTTCAATTTGTGTTTCAATCCGTGTGTTTGCTTAGGATGTTTCCGTTCATGCCATGGTCTGTTTGTATTGGAAATATAAAAAAAATACGAGGGATAATGCGACCATGTGATCCGTTTGGCTTTGTATCAATGGCTGATCTGTTCCGGGCGGGTATGGGTTTTATGATATCAGATGGCGAGCCTAACATAAGCACATAAGTAGAGATATATAGTAGCGTAAGGATTAAAGAGTTCGTGGATAGATAATAACATCCGCACGGGTTGAAGCCTTGAAGACAAGGGTGAGGAAGGCTTGCCGAGGTTGGTCTGTGGATTGGTTACCATTTTAACATAGGTACCGAGATTCTTTTGTGCCTCAAAAATCAGACAGGCACATTGATTCTAGGATGCGGAGGTAGAATCAATTCGTATATATTCAACATAACAAAGAATGATTTTTAGCAAAACTATCAAATTGTAACAACCAATCCAGTCATTCCAAACAGGATACTTAGCCAATCAGAGTCATATGATTTAGTGCGTCAGCATCTAGCTACTGCATCCTGGATATTTTCCTAAGATTCAACTCAAGGAAGCAGGTCGTTGCGGCACTCATAGGCAATAAAATGGAGCAATTTGTCATATGTCTTTGAGACCTTGGTAGTGGCTTCTTCCTTATGAGCCTTGGTATTCCTTATAGTGACTACTGAACTGTGATTCCTAGCAAGTTAGGTTATATTATCATCCTGATGATAAGCGATGATGTGGTTGACGGTAGAACAAGCTTACCTAAAAGTAACCTATTCACTTTTGACTTAAAGACCCCTAGGTTGCAGCTATCAGAGAACACAGGTTCCGGTAGGAACTGAGATATTTTCTTTCTATAAATTTCCCAAGTCCATTCAATTTATGGGATGCTCAAAATGACGCGCTTCGTATGTATGTAGCCGTGAACTTTAATACCGAGTGCGTTGGTACCGCCGAGGTCAGGGGCGCAATAAACCAACGGGTATCCAGATCGCTAGTGAATGGTTAAATACTATGAGGCGAATTCGTTTACTTTTCCAATGTCTGGTTCCTGTATGTTATAGTTGAACGTAAGACTTGTGATGTGATATTTGCCAATGAAGCAGTATCTGTGCCTTGACCGTTGGTAGAGATTAAAGGTTAAATTGTGCCGTAGATTGAATTTGAGAACTGATTTATTTATAAATTCGGTTATCCTCACACTGGAACGCCTTGCAGCAATTACACCAATGAAGCACAATCTTATAATAACTTATACTTAACTGATAATCGAGTAAGGAGTACTCGATTACCAGTTAAGATTCCAAGTAGCGATGGGCAACGCTCGTTGGCAATATATTGTGTAAATTCACATATTAGGTTTGGAGGAATAGAACCACTTCTACCCAAATATGAAACCTGCGAACACCTGTGTTAAACAAACGAGTTATGAATGCTCGGTATGTCTCTGTCATAGACAGATCTACAGAATGAGGTATGTCATGACGATGAGCGAATTATTTTTGGTCCTACAGTATGTGTACGCTAAATTATTTTAAATATGCGATTTACCTCAAGTTTTCATTGGCCTATAACTTAAGATGTTCACTTGTAGGAGATAGTAAAATGACTATTATGTACCAGTATAATGACGTGTCTAATCAGTTACCTCAGTAAATCTCTCCACTTTAATCCTTTTACGACTGTTTAAAAACCTTCGTCGTCGGTACCTTTAATAATTCCATCCACACCGTCATGGAAAAGGAGCGTGGAAATGAATATTCTCCAAACAAATACGGTAGATTATAAAAAAAAAACCTACACGTGTCGTCGAGTCGTAAACAATACAGTTAATGGTGTGAATCATGGGCACGAAGGACGACGGTGAATCAGACCCACACACCTTGCTGGCTTAAACTGTAGCACTTAATTGAAAGGTATAGAAGATCTACTTGACTGTTTGTAGGATAAGTAATACCTTATAAAGTCTATTCAAGTTTTTAAGGAAAAAGACTGAAAGACGATGTTACAAAGTTGGAAAAATGCTAGGCAGACTTATTGAACGCTGATAGGGTGGGTACATTTTGAAAGCTGTCTTAGTTTTTTTTAACTTTTCCTGGAATCTGAGGTTGACAAATTACTTGGTAGTTTACATTCAATATGGTACTTCTGTTTATCTTTAGTTTCGTCGTCACAGGTTTCAATGGCTTAATTGCATAGGTATTATTGCACGCGGAACTAGCCTTAGATCGTAGGTTATCAGATTACCTAATAAGGTAAATAGGTTATATATTATCCACCTTAGTTTATACAACCTTAGCATATGCATGACCAGTAGCTCAGCGTATATGATTCTGAATGTTGGTTGTAAATTACTTGTGTATAATTAAAATCTATTATCGTTAACATCTCACTGGTAAACAGAGAAACATTGATAGACTATTATTTTTACATTCATACACTCGGCTTATAATTTACCTTTTAAAGCTTTAAGTTTACATAATTCATTTAAGTTTTGAGAATATAGACTAATAGCAAAAATATATCAAAAATGCGACATAGGATAAAATGTAATCATTCTTGCATAGATAACAGCATGTAGGTCCTTACCCTTTTTGCTTATGCTTAATAAACCATTTCGAACGTATTTCTTGTAAAGACAATAAAATATCATGCTTAGCAAGAGATGGTTGCTGAAATCTGCAATACGATTTCAATTCGATATCGTAACAGAATGATTCTGCCGTATCTTTCGACCCTTGCTATTTCTCATCCCACCGATATTGAATATTCTGGGAACCCGCGAGCTATATAAAACCATTCAATAAGGCATACGACAATTTGTACTTTAACAAGCAAACAAGATTAGTCGTACGGCTGACCTGCCACGTCAAAGGCAGGCGAAATAACTAGACCGAAAAATCCATATCAGTTGTGCAATTGTTATTCATGTCGAGACTTGGGGCTAATATCTAGGTGCTCGATGATTCACGCGAGACGGCACCTAGCGCTTGCACTACAATAAGGAAGTGGAGAAGGCTAAGACAACACGTTAGAGAGTTTATCAGAGCTTGCTACTTGGTCCTTTGGGACGCCAGTGGCTGATGTTGGATCTGCGGAGGGCTGTGATTTTAGGAGGACATTCAGATGTACCGTATATAGTTGTAATAATGAAACGATAGCCTAATTCAGTGATAAAAACATACGACAAAATTATTGGCCAACCTCGGACCAGTCACAAATGCGTCAGATTTAGATGACTACGATGAATCCTGTCGATTCTGTAAAAGCCTACCTTGAAAACTTAGGTTGGGCTGGTTCTATTTCTTCCTCTCGAGTCAATGGAAAACTCTTTATGTATTTTGGGCCCAGTAGGTGGCCACACCGATTGCGGCGTCACTGGCGAGCGTAAAGTCATAACTACATATTGAGTAAGAGCGTGAAGTTAGTGGAAATTCTAATTAATGCCTAAGTTATCACAGTGAGATTGTTACACAATAGCACTGCAGTACCATAGTACGTAAGCATAAGTGCAAGGTGTGAACCTTCTGCATCTATCTCTTCTATTTCTAAACGACTTAGCATTCCCGCCACGGCGAAGGCGATGACTGCTTAATGGCGTCTATACTTAGACAACAATTAATAGGTACAATGAGAAAATTCCGTAACATTACCATGTAAACGCTTAATTGGGAGCTAATGGCGCAGCACAGGGATATGGCGGGGTTTATGGATGGTCTGGAGCCAGAAATGGTAGGTTAAGATTGTTGCAGATAGATTCTTTACATGAACACTGACTGTATCTTGTTGTGTAAGTCTGCCCCCAGCATCTTTTTGTGGCTTGATGTGATCACAATTTCGTTTTTGGAAACCGCCTTCTGAGTTTTTGGTGAAGTTACTTTAGTAGTATCTAGCCCGCAAACATTCTTAAATTGCACTCTAATGTTGCCTCGATAAAACCTCTTAAGGAAATACCAACAGCTGGTAAAGATAAGTATCACAGTGTCGTCGCGCAATACAAATAGTTTAGCGCCCTAAATATAAAGGTCAACACAGAAAGGTTAGCGAACGCTTAGGCCAGACACAGACACTGTTAGCAATTAAGGAAATAGCTCGTCTTTAGTGCATCATGCTAGTAAACGTCAACATCACTTGTTAATCGACTGCCTCGAAGTACCTCTTAAAGGTAGACTTCCGAGCAAAGTACGTCGTTGTGTCATCGGTACGGTGGACATCCCACCCATACACACTAAATGTTTTGGGAATACTTTCATCGTGCGTGTTGTACGCAAAGGAGTGAAATTCCGTGCCGAAGTCTGCGTTACATGATAGCTACAGCCTAGGGGTCTTCAAGTCACAAGTGAATAGATTACCTCTAGGGAAGCGTGCTTTACCGTCGACCACATCAGGCAAGATAGTGGTCAAACGTGAGCCTATCAATAATAATTAAACTAAAAAAATCCCTATGACAATGAGGTTTGCTGTAAGAGAAGCCAATTATGGGTTAAGCTCGCCTTTGTACATAAGCTGTCCTTTTGTATTTGTATAAATGTGTTTTGTGTACAATAAAGAATAAAGAATAAACTAGTGGATCCAGCGTCACTGGCAATATATGTGCCACCATTCGAACATAGTGCCGCTGTTGTCGCGTCAGTAACGCTGGAGCCACTTTGCTCGGAAGTCTAACTTAAGTGAATGTGATGATTGCCCAGTAATTAGGGATCGCTTAGTATGTTGCTACGCAGATGGACACTGCTTGCTGTCCATTACTTAGTATTGTAATCGATTTGTAATATGACAAGAGCTTGTCACTTAGAGGTTAGAATAGTTAATGTAATTATCAAGGAAGTTATAAGTTTTGAAGCTTTCAAAGATGGGAAAGGTCTTGAAATTTAAGACCATAATAATATCTAGTGGGAATAAATAAATTAATATAATGATCTATTATGTCAGACAAAAGAAGCGTTCATTATAAAAGTCAGAGACAAAGACTCGTTTAATTTCACCTCTGATAAACGTGCACTTTTTCTAAGTCGCGTGTCCAATTAGGAGCGATGGACAGAACACCATTAATTGTGAGCGACGAGGTCAAATTGATGAGCAGGCTTTTAGACCGTTTATAAATCAGTTCATGCTCTCTTTGAGCTGATGCAAATTATAGAGCATTGTCACGATATATCCGCACGGCAGGATATTGTTTATCAAAGAAAATATTGGCCCGTTTTAATGGTAATTTTTATGGGTTTATTGCTGGTTTTATTTTTGACTAATTGTGTCTGGCATGATAGGGTTTCATTTGGATTTGAAGGACGGAAAAGTATCTTAAGTTATCTTTGGTTCGGTTCGGCTAAAACTGTGATACTTAGATAGCAATGGTTCACTCTCTGAAACTAGGTAATTTATCATCAGCCTATTAATGTTCCCACTGCTGGGACACTAGCCGCCTCTCTGTGAGAGGGAATGGGCCGTAATCCACCACGCGGGCCCGGGTTGGTGGATGTCACATGTCTTCTAATTTTTGGTCCTAGGACATGCCAGTTTCCTCACGATGTTTTCCTTCACCGTTTTGAGAGCAGTGGTGAAGAAATAATTTACACAAAGTACAGCACCTGCCTGGGCTCGAACCCACGACCTACAACTTGTAAGTCGCGGCCGATACCACTGGACCACCACTGCTCTCTAAAACTAATTTCCAGAGCATAATTGTACCAGCAGTGGGGACGTCAAAAGACTGATTATGCTATAACACAATTAGCTAGAACATAGCAGAAATTTAAAGATAGAGCCTTTTCTGGAATTTTACTGACAGTACTGTGCGCAAGTTGTGTCTGGCAGAACCTACGTTATTCATTTTGTGAAAATAACTGACAGACGCGGTACAAATTAGTTTAGCTCAAGCCCCGCCTCGTCCGGAACCCCATCGTTCACGTTATTTGCATGTCTACCACCATTACTACAGCTACGCGTACAGATGTTGCCGTAATTGCAATTTTCACGACCTTGACATTCTGAACTTGCTTGTCGGAACCACAAGAAGTTTCCAGACTGTTTAAATTAGATAACAAACAGTGCTGAATTTTCGGGATCACGAACAACAGCTGTGAATTTGAATAAACTTGTATTTTGAAGTTACTGTTTGGGACTTATGGATCCTGTAATATCCATAACTCCTTTGAAAACTAACGATAGGCCCGCCCCCAATTACATGCGACTTAAACGTAACTGGAAAAAGTGGGTGTAGGTACTATAGGCACTGTCTAACTCTTCGGGGGAAACAGGCGTGATGTAATGTATGTATCCAACTAAGGATAAATTATGACAACAACAGAAACAGGGATGACTTTATTCGATTCATTAACAATAAGCCTTATACAAGTCTGATCCGCAAGTGTGCGGTTCGTCTCATGATTCTTAAAAAGGTTATAGTGTGTGTCGCGTGGAAGGAAGAGGCGAGGACGCTAAGGCGTGCTATAAATAACTCGGTTTAAATAAACGGCGACTACAAATCACCCCGGCGTATACTTAATTAGGATACACTGCATATTTCGCTCGTTAAGACGCTCTGAGGGAAGCCTGACGCGAAATTGTGATAAGTGAGTCAGGGTGGTGATTCAAGGGAGTTTGTTGAGGTGCTTATATGTGTTGGAGTCATGAGAAAATTTCATGAAGTTTAATGAGTCGGTAGTTTGCCATTTTGAGGATCAAACAACCATGCTTTTTATTTATCAACCACAATTCAACATCGAACTTGTACCTTTTGATTTTCCTGGAAATACCTCGTGGGACAAGCCCAAACACAATCCTGACGAACGAATTGACTTGGGAATGAAATCTAATAATGTTCGTACTAAGAGTAACCACACTGCCTCAAGACCGAGAGTTGTGAAATCCCAAGCTGAGTAACCTCCTGACTGCACTTCGACGAAAGAATTTTTACGAAGCATTAAAACGTCGAGAAGTTATTTCAGACTTGATTGTGTTGAATAAGATATTAGCTTCGAGGGAATAGTCTGAGAGTTGAAGATAAAGCGCAGTTTCGCAAGACACGCCTTTCGTTTAGCGTCGAGTAATATATGGGGGGGAACAACAACGTTATTAAACAAATAGAAAAAGCTACAAAAGAAGCTAGTAACGCTTTTGATGTTCAAAAACTTTCTAATACAGTAAGGCCATAACTTATCCCTAATCAACATAGAAATAGCGAATCATAAATCTATATATCGAGGAGCAACATCGATAAATTACAATAAAGAAAATGGACCGGATTCCACAATACAAGTCGATAGCGTGCACAATGCACGGATAGTCGTGGGCGCGTCCGCTGTCCGTTCCCGATAATACGAATGGGAACTTTGACCAACTATATCTTGTAACTTCTACTATCTATTCAATAAATATGTCCAATAATAGAATAGGAGAAGGGAATACAGTCAAAAGAGAAAAGACGAGGCGCAAAGATTGTGCTATAAATCATTGCGAGATGACTCCTATATAATATTGTTATACTTAATCAAGACAACTTATAGAAAGTAATTACAACAGCTATAAAATTAAGGTTTAATACTGATTGGGCAACAGACTTTATAGATAACAAACAAGTAGAAAGTGCACTGGCTATACTTGTCTTTACGAAACAGTTAAACGATGGCAGAAAGGTAGACACAGCGATCTGGTGGGAAAACGTTAAATGCTTAGTGCTAATCCAATAAAGATACATTATAAAAGACCATATTTGAGCTCCTTAGGCCCGCTTACACGAATAATTTAACTCAGAGAGGTTAAATTGACAACTTATTATTCAACTCTAGAGTTAAGTTTCGGGGTGTCAGGGTAGGAAACACTGCCCTCATCTAATTTAAAATGGCAAAAAAATTACATTTTCAACCAACTTACAATATAAATACCATTTAACATTAATTAAACAGCTCTGAAATACTTTAAGGTCGTAACTAATTATATCTCTGCCTACCCCGATACGGTTCGCAACCGGTGTGTGTTGAGAACAGACTTATTAAAGTTCTAAATGTCGCTGTGCGTTCCAAGCGTGACATTTTAATTGTGATATAAATTAGTCGTGTTGAATATAAGTTACTTGTACATTTTGTAAGCGGTGTATGTTCATGCAAGCGATACCAGATGTCCAGAACAAGCATTTCTCTTGTGGGATGAGGTATCGACGCGCAGCGTTGATGTGGATTTTTAAGGGACTCATTTTCTGAAAGCATACTTCAATTAATAAGTTTGTTAAGGATGGTGCCTAGAAAAGATGGTGAAATTATGATACTGATAAAAGAGAACATGTAATAAGTATTAGTGTCTAACTGTTCGTGCAAAAAGCGTTCCAACAGTCTAATTTCAACTCGCTATAAAAAAATCGAACAGCTCAGAACTTCCAAGTATTTTTACCCCCGTTTTCTGAATTAAACATTTGAAGTTGAGTACCTATAATATGTCAAAGGAAACATACCAAAATTATAGATATAAAAGACAAAATCAAACAACTGAAGTGGAAATGGGCAGGCCATTTAATAAGAAGTAAGACAGAGAAATGGACAAAAGAAGTGACAAAATGGTATCCTAAATACAAAACAAGAAGGAAAGGCAGATAGTATCGTAGATGGGAAGATGACATCAAAAAGATGTCAGAAACGACTTGGACTCGGAAGGCAAGAGATCGATGCTTGTGAAGAGCACTTGGGGAGGGCTATGCTGAAATGCAAGACAATCGAATCAAGGAACCGGTGTCGAATAAGAAAATATATAATAATTATGTAGTTTAAAGATGAATTTATGTTAAAATAAGATAAAGTGTAACTGTAAGATTTTTGTTACTAAAGGCTATTTTTTTATTTTATCATATGTCAAACTCCACGTAAGCCTGAAAAACTGACAAATTTTGGCAATAAATTAGGGTTTGACACTTTCTTAACCCCAAATACTCAATTCAGAAACCGGTCCTTTGTCTTCGGCTTTAATACTAAGTCCCCTAGAAGCAAGCCCGTCACCTCCTATCACCCACACCACAGGACGATGCATCGCCTACGCTACAATTTGCGCGGTCAGCTGCCCCGGCCGGCGATTTATCGGCGCCTTCAACTTGATCTGTAACGCAACCTCTCGCTGTCCTGTTTGTTTTGGAATGTACTACAAAACGTGCATAATGTACTACGGAGAAACTGGCTTTAGGATCTAAGTGATTTAGCCAATTATAGATTGCATTCTTAGGGTTCTGTAATCTGCATCACTGCATGGCGAAGGTACATGATTCCCAGGATTAAAACAAGTTTTTATGTCCATATGGAGGAGTTCGTGGCAATCTTGAGACTAAGCAACGCTTGCGAAGCTTGGTCCGTGGATGGCTGACCATTCCTGAAGGAAATCGCACTAAGCCGTCGGTGCGTACTATCATTTGTAGATATTTAGTGGTTTCGGATAGTCAGAAGCCTGAAATCTTGCACCAGTCTTGCCAAGAGGTATTGTGTTGCCCAGTTACTGGGTTGTGGAGTTCAGATAGGCTTTCGCTCTATGTAAAACACTGTTATCCAGCTGAATCCAGCGAAATTGGAAGCTGATCCCAATATCGGGGGAAAAGGCTAGTTAGATTTATTTCCATAATATGGACATAATCACATTAAATAATATTATGAACATATATCCTTAATCCAGCAATTATTTGATGCCTTTAGGAAATTTCACAGTCAAGAAAAATCTTCAATGAAAGCCCGCAAACCAGGCTCCAACTTCCTTTGACGACGTGTCATGGAAATACATGAGACAGGAAAACGCTCATCTGTCAAAAGCGGAAACGCTTTTGATCACAGTTCCGATATGTGTAAAGATAAAGATCCCGAGGCTTACTCGGTAAAAGCAGGCTTCAGAAAGTTAAATAAATCACTCGCTCATATGGAAATTGAATTTCTGTAATGTATGAAGAAATCGAGTCAACCTTTTTACACTGAGATGGTATGTTTCGATACTACTCCTTTCGGAATTCAATAAGGATACCAAGAATTGTCCAAGTTAAAACATAAGAAACGCATTTGTTCTCTCTCCTTATGTTAACGCAGTTCCTCCTTCAAAACACGAAAACGAACCACCTTAGGGCATTAGGGGCACAAAGTGTCCCACATTTCCATTTCGTTGAGACTTGAGAGCAAGGGTCGTTGCTATTCAAACTAGATGACATATCCGTTAATTTTGAGTCAAAGGAAATTGACAGAACGTAAATGAGAAATTTTAAATAGAAACAAGGTTAGTTTAGATAAGTTCTGACAAGATTGTTAGTGTTACTCAACAATTGTTCTTCAATGCTCCTTTTATGGATGGGTTTTAACGATAATATTAAACAAAAAACGGCACGAATAGTTCCCAGCACAGTAGTTAAACACGCTAAAGCGAATATTACTAACTATAAAGTATTCTTTCATGTTTATTTTTATCTTAATGTTTCGTTTTACTATGCACTTATATACAAAGCAACTGCATAAGTACAATGCAGAACTACGAGCAATACGCATTGAATTTAAATTGTAATGCGGCGCATTGTAAGCTAAACTCATTCCATTTCCCTTGGCTAATTCTTACAATTTGCAATTGATATTGCAAATTGCCGATCAGCATAGAATAGAAGCTGAATAGACAAGTATTCGTGATATCTATTCTAGTTAGCTAGTCAGGAATGCTATAGGCTTTGGCTACACTGACAGCGAGAAAGTGATAAAAAGCGGTTCTGAAATGCGCAATGGTTTGTGTCAGATCAAAGGTTGACGGTTCACCTTTAAAGGCTCTTGTTGCATGGACTAAGCTATGAAAGCGAGCAAAAAATATTAGGTAACCTGTTGTGAGGTGTGACAGCGCATTCATTCTCCGGTGTACTGCTCGTTCATCTCTCGGCCAGCCATGTTTCTGTACTTTATAGCTGTCCTCGCAAAACAGTCGCTTCTCAGTTCTCCGTTATTTATGGCTCGCGATCGCTCCCCGCGCGGTGGGACAAGTGCCCGAGATCCGGTAAACGGCGATATTGACACGGCCCATTGGTCACATTCAATGCCGCAGCGTACATACAAGTCGTTAGACCAGACTATTACACTATTACTTGCAAAAACTTGGTGTCTCGTTAATTCAGTAGCGTACCTTTAGGGGCTATTTTGAGCTCTTTATTTGGACCCAGATAATAGTTTTTTTTGAAAGGAAGTCTAGTGCTTGGTCACAGTTTTTATGAGTTTAGGAATACCTGAGTTTGTGTAGTTATTATAAAGCTAGTCAAAATGCAAATATGTACCTAGTTTAATATTTCTAACCTGAAACCGTACTAAATTAACAAGCTTGAAAATTGCTGTCGCGCAAACACAGGTTGTGCTATTTTAGTTTGTAAAAGCTTTACCGAAAAATAGGGGCGGGGATCAATTCCCAAGGTCCCATTTGACTAGCATAAACACAATGCGGATGGCAGCACAATTGCCCATTCCATTTATTTTAATAAGGCTACTTAATCTCGTGAACTTACTTTCGAAACCTTTGATGTTGAGGCTTTCTCACACGCTAACAATGTAGGCACGAAGGTGGGTGTTGATAAATAAACCAATAAGCCGTGTCAGAGATGATTCACAGAAACCAATAGCACAGTTTGGGATCTCTGTCATTCCTACCGCGACATCACTACGGTATTTAGGTAAGAAGTGTCAGCTTCACTTGCATCACCAGAGCGAGTCAGTTAGCAATCTGAACAAATGAAAAGAATTCGCGTTAATCTACATTTCAGCCGTCTTTGTGCATTACTGCCATTGATTTTATTGGCAAATGTGCTAATGAAACTTTCTTGAACACTCAATGTCATTTAGGATGACGTAACAGTTTTAAATAGTACTGTCATCTTGGAATCTGTCACCTTTCGTTAGGCGCCATTGATGGATGGATTCGTTGTTGTCAAGATTTTCTTCAAGGTTAAGTAAAAAAACGAGCAGAAAAATGGTAACAAAACATCTGTCTGATCTCTGAATGCGGGTAGATCTCATATCATGATACCTGCAGGTCGCGACTTCATGTACCAAACCACTGATGCATAACAAAACAAGCATTCAAAGAATTTCCTATTACACAACGCGTTTGGTATGTTTGCGGTTATATGCGGCTTCACCGCAACAGTTCAGCAGGTAACATTCAAAGGTACTCCCTCTTATTCAATTGCCCTGACTTGACTCATCTTTGCTTCTAAAAATAACTTTTCGAACCTCAATTCCCTGCCGCAGTCTGTTTCCCGATAGCTACAACCTAGGGGTCTTTAAGTAAATACTGGATAGGTTACTTCTAGACAAGAATGCCTATATGATGGTAAAAAATGTTCTTTTACCATCATATTTGAAAAAGATCTCGAATTCTCGCTTCTAAATTCAAATTGTGCCGTTTTTTTTTGGATCATTCCAGCGGATGTAACCAGTCGGTCCTCAGTTCCTACATCGATCACGTAACGAGTCAATGCACCGTACCTTTGAGTCACGCCTTTCTCTCGTCTACCGAGTGTCTGGCTTACCGCGCCCACCTCGCCCGCACTCCCGCAGATGATAACGAAGTGGGCAAAGCCGTGGAAATTGTCGAGTTTGGCACGATTCGGTGTTGCAGTTTTTGTGATTGTGAACATTCTTTGGCGGCATCTGGCGTTCTTACAATTATTTTATTGCTAATGCTAGTCATTGAAGAAAATTGCGTTAATATTTTCCTGCAATCACACCTTTCAGTTTTCTGTATACCGGACGGCTCAATGAATATATGTCTTAGAGTTTTAAGCGAATCTCTTTTGTTTCTGTCCATTAAAATGAACTGACTGAACATTCAATGCAGTTGATTCCTAAAACCATTAATTCAGTTACAATGGAAAATCTTTCGAAGTTCTGAAAAAATGACGAATTTATAACACTGACTAACTCTGAAAAGTTCCGTAAATGAAAGTGCCTATGTGCATGAAATGAGATAAGAAGAAAATTTAGCGTAGCAAAAAACCAGCATTAAGGATGATAAAAAGTTATAATCCAATTCAGATTAGAGATTAAGGACCACCAGCGAAGTTTCAGTAAAAGTATATATAATTTTATATTCGAACAATTTCCAAGTTGTTACGCGCAGTTTAGCAGCGTTAGATACGTGAGAGACTGAAAGCCATTAGCGGGTAAATGGGTATTGCATAATAAGAAGTGATAAATGGCAAAACAAGGAATAAAAGAAAGCAAGCAGGATTGGATGAAGACATGTTGCATAGACCCCAAATTAATTAGGATAATCGCAAGAAAATGATGATGATGAAGCGATAGCAGTACTAAGAGTCACAAAACTGGGTTTTATACACCTGTCTTATAACCAATGTGAGTTCGGTACCCCCTGCGCAGAATATAACACACGTGCTAAAGTACCCAAAGTGCCCATACAGTTTTTCACTTTAGAGGACCTTATGAACACCACTGAGGCTGTAATTGACGTTCCACTGGGCCCAAAATATAGAGTTTCCAGCAACTGAAAAATAAATAGAAGAACACGAACTATTCCTTACGTTAGAACCGTAGTAGAGAAGGTTCTATGGGCTGAATTGGCCGTAGATTTCCGTAATCCTGGTTTATTTATCCAATCCGAGGCTTTCAGATTACCAGACGAAAGCGTAAAACTGGCTATTTCTAACCCACGTCATCAGTTATGCCATTCATGAACAACAAAAGAATCCGCGCGTTCTTTTGTAACTTTTGTTTCAGCGCATGTATTCATCAAGATACCATCTGCAATATGTCGGCAGAGTTCGGCAATGTCGCAATATTGCCGAAACAATACAACTATTGTACGACTGTGTAGAGATGCCAGAGCGAATGTCAACAACTTCTGTCTGACTAATGCCAGTATGAGGACTGTTGTCAGTGAATTTGCGAAGTTCTGTAGGCATAATCAGAGTTTAGACTCATGCTCACACGTGTTAACTAAAAACGATCTCTTATGTCAATTTCTATACAAAAAAGTGGTTTCTTCTTACTGTCCACTACCAGACGACGCTTACTACTTGACGTTTACTTTAATGCGATCCAGCTTGAGATAAAACTCGCAATAAGCCCACTGATTAGTATATAGTGAGGTGCTTTGAATTTGTTTGTTTTTATTCAGGCCGGCATAAAAATACGGTCCTGCAGTAATATCAAGTACAACCTCCTTTTTTAAGTCGGTTCAAAATCGACTTAAAAAATGCATTCTTAAATTCATTCGCTGACAGACAAGCACACCCTTAGTTTGGGCTTATAAGCGTGAAATTTTAGAAAAGGGTTCAACAAACAGCGAAGATGAGCAAGGTACTTTGGAAATTCAACCCATAAAAGAGTTAAATATTCGCACAGAAAGCCTTTTTTTTTGGGTTGGGCAATCATCCAATGACTTCTCTCACTCTGGGTAAAGCGGCAGGGTGTGTCAGACTTTTACTGACTAAAATCCACTCATGTTCCTTCAGTTACTTGAGCCAGGGCCGCGGTAACTCTCTTTAATATTTATCCGCGATCCAGTCAGGGCACAGAAAGCCCTGTGTTCAACCGAAAATAAATGACGTGAATCTTGTTGAAGTTGTATTTTTTGGTCTTTAGTTCAGAATTTTATTACTCATACATTTATGTAGGTGATCAGAAAATCATTGTGTAGGGTCTGGCAGGCACTTCCACATGTTATCTCGGTAAAAGAGAATACATATCAGCTACGTAATAACAAATCAATTTTCTCTTCTACCTTGGACAAGATTAGCATAATGCACAATCTATGATGGATAGTTAGGAAAGATAAGATATTGGCTGCTATGCGCACTACTGTAAAAAAATGCCTGAAGTGAAAAACAAAGAAAAAACAAAATATTTAATAAAAACAGTTAAATAGGTAATATACATATAATATAACATCACGACTGTATTCCCTTAGGTATTATGCAGACGTGCATCTATTGTACACACATTTCGCCAGCTATGTTAAGGTTCTATATAATCTGCCTTTTATAATACATTTTTCCTATTCAATTAATTTTATTTATCAGTAATTAGACGTTACGTTAGAGGCCTTGAAACATTCGCGAATTGAGCAGAGCATGACGTCAGACGAGCGAAATCGGTCATCAATTAATTGTCATTTATCAAGATATGCGTTGTTTTGAACAGTTACAACTGATTACATAAACACTCTTATCTTTTATATAAACACAATATATTTACATGTACTTAGTCCGAAACTGAATGTTTTCTCGTAAAACGATCGAGAAGTTTGACGAGTTATAAACGTGAAGTGACGCTTTCTTGTGTTTTTTTGAGTCAGCGTTTACAAATTATATCGTTTCTACGCTGTCTCAAAAAATTAAGGCCCAAACGCAGACCATGTGGCACTCCACAAATCCTACACAAGGATAAAGCACACAATCGACGCACCCACTTTACCACGAACAGATCATAACAAAAAGGCGTTCCAAGAACCACTTTCAAAACGGGCTCGTGATCCCGTTTCATTATCATTTAACATAGCAATTAGATCTGGTCGGATTACATCTCATATTAAACACAAATACCGCACGAACAACTGGTTTGCAACCACCGTTGTTAATGAGCAACTGCCACTAGTTGTCGGCAACTGGTTACATAATGATGTGGGATTCAGCTAGATCCAGCTGGTGGTTCATTAAGGGTGATTAATATAGAAGTGCGGATTAAAAATGGTATATACGGCTTTATTAAAATAAAAGCTTGCCAGAGGAAAATTTTACACGAGTATCAGATTAATATTCGTTCGAGGAATTTTATTAAAAAGGTTGGGAATAAAAATTGGTAGTACACTGTAAGGGGCGAAAAATTTAACACTATTCTCCGATATCGCACATTTTTGCTAGAGTAAAGAAAGAAAGAAAAAGAATAGCAACTCTTGGATTCAGTCTGTAGTTAAACTAAATATAAAGAAGACCAGACCAAATATTTAGTTTACAGAAAACTGGCGACTTATATTAAAATTTTAAAACCACTGATGATAGAGTGGCGTGTCATGAACTTATGACAAAACCAATGCCACAAAAGTGGGTGAAATACTAATATCACTACTACCTATAACCATAGGTGTATTTAGCAAAGAGTTGTTGCACATTCCAGAATAGACTCTTTATTAACAGAACATATGTGGCAGGCAATACCAAAGTTTTATAGTTATACGTTTGGTAAAGCGCAGAGTCAATTCAAAATTGGTCATGAAACTAAAAAAGAATTGGTTAAAACTGGACCAAATGACTACAGTATTTACGGTAAGAAACCTGCAAGAGTGACGCATCTGCGTTATGACCAATCGATGATGCATTCAAAACATTCGAAAACAACTATCAATTACTAATAACACCTGAGATAAACAAGTGTCTCAGCACATTCCCCGAACCGTTAGAGACCTGCCTGGATGACGCGACGAAAAGAGATATTGGTCGGATATGCCGAGTTCAAGCACAAATCGTCCGAGTTGCACCGCATTGCGTCCATGCCATGTGAACATTTAAATTGCCTATCAGTGTGATATAAATCGAATCGCATCCTGCCATCAGAAAGGCCGCTTAGCCAACAAAAAGACGGACGTATTCTAAAACATTCAGGCATTGTCAACAATAGCCGTTATGATGTCCGTGACACTGTCGTTTACAAATCCCATAAGGCTGTCGGGGCATCGGGTCGTTGTTTGCCCGGCTAATGGTGGCGTCAGAGTCTCCAATTACGAGGTTAGGCGACACCGGGTTACCGCACTTGCGAACTTCGATGGTACAATTTTCCGTGGAAACCTTGTTACCGTGTAAAATGGCTTCATTACCGCGTACGTTGTCAGCCATTATTTTGTAGACAAATACTTAATCTACGTCAATTTTATGGTAACATGAATTTTAGATTTCATGACCTGAAATTTTGTTTTGATCAGGTTCTAAACATTTATTATGAATAATAATAATACAGAAAGGTCAGGTGCGCTGTACTTATAACCGGCGTGCGTTTATGACTAGATGTATGCACGTTCAATGAAGCAAAAGAAGAATGTAAGGATCCTAGGTGTGTCTGGTCCAAATTTTTGCCGGATACAGACACTGGTTGCAGACTCATAAGTGACAAAATATTGCGAACTTTACACGTCTTAAAATAATTTTGGATATTTGCTAATAAAAATTATCTTTATATTACTGTTAACAGTCTCATTCATTAAACAACTAAACTAGAAGCTTAATTTATTTAAATAAAATATAATAACAAGCTCGGTGTCTTTTTACGCTATGTAAAATACGCATGTCCATGCTTGACTACCTAAGAATATTTTTGCTGCTGTTTTTTGTTGAATTTGTGAATTGTTGCAACTTGTAGGTTATGTCGTGAATAATTTACGTTCCATTGTGCGATTTATTTTGGAACATTTATATTCCAGTGTGACACAATGTTATTTCCGTTGTGCAATTACGTAAAAAAATTGATCCTGACCCAGGTGGCGTTCTGACTTTCTGCCTACCCCATGGGCAAGAGGTGTGAGTATATGTATTAATACTGAAATCCAAATGAACGACAAAAAATGGACACTGATTGCTAAAAAAAGTTCATTCAAAACCGGATTGTAACACAAACCGTCTCACATTGGGATCAGATCAACTTCTGGGTGTTATGACTAATGTTCGTGTTGAATGACGCTGGCCCCCACCGGGAACACAACTCCCGGCCCATTCATAACGACTACGGCAAAAAAAAACTTGCGTAGGTAGGCGTGAAAGAATAATTCATTAGAAAAAAAAGTGACACATACGAAATGAAAGTAATATTTTAACGGCATCTTTAACACTTACTGGCATTTGAATTTAAATAAACAAACGGTTTTGGGAATTCTAAATGAAAATCCACTTATAGTAGATACGATACTAACGCTTGTTTTGCGAACTGTATCTATGTTCTGAGGCCTTAGTCTTGCGAGTTTTTAGTCACGCTCAATCGCGTTAACGTAAAGGTCGATTTGTATTGAAATTGGATAAGGGCCGTCTGGCGATGGTAAGGTGAAACCTTCTTTTTTTGTATACGTTTTGACATAAGAGATCGTTTTTTAAAAAAAAAAACTACCGACTTCAAACTAAAAACACTAGAAAGTGAAAAATAACTTTCTTTTTCGAAGTCTGTCCATAACGAAAAAAAGTAAATAAAAAAATCAAAAACACGACTGCTTGAAAAGCGAACTAAAAAGAAGCAAACAAGAAGAAAATCATGCTGTGCAGTCCGAGGATACATCTGGTTTTGATCAGCCAGCTCGCGAACATGTTTCCTCCGACTTCCCTTTTCAAGCAGTCGGGTTTTTTGATTTTTTAAATTTAATTTTAACTTTTTAATTCATTTTTTTAGTTGTACCTATTAAGCAACTTGCCTTTAGTAAGGTACTTATAATGTCAGAATAGATTACCCGAATACCATGGAACTTGAACATAACCGGTGAAATGAGAGTGTACCAAGGTGAACTGTACACATCTGCGTACCCCTTTAGAGCATACTGGCTTGATGTTATGTTATGAAATGGTATAAACAATTAACAGACATGCGATTGCAGCAATCCCGAGAGATTTGCCGTTATTTATTGAAGAGTTATGTGTTGTATATCTCCGAAGTTCTTCATCAGATCTTCACTAAATTAAAATGGGACTTATTTCGGTACAGACTCTATAAAAAATTAAAAAAAATCAATATCGGTCCACAATTGACGGAGATATCGGTAAACATACATAAAGTCGAACAAAGAACCTCCTCCTTTTTGAAGCACACAGCTGTTTCACGAATCCCGCGGGTTTCTTTGATTCATTGTGTCCAACTCTCCGGAACAAAACTTTGGCAACACCTCATTCCAATTCTCTTCTCATCTTCAGAACTTCAGACTTCCAAGTCTCGGTATGCGGAAATGCGAAATTTTCCCGATAATATAAGCACTTTCACTTAGTCGCAAAAACTCGGTATGCAAATCTGCGAACTCTCTTCCTACATGTGAAATAATTTTCACTTTCGAACAAAAAAGTAATGAAAAAAGGTACCATAGAGTTTAATATCTGTGTCGATGACCTACCGAGGCACCGATGAAAGTATGTTACCTATAACAAACCTAACGAGAACTGTGGCCAATAAAATATGGTTCTTATTGCCGTTGAGATACAATTGTCAATGATCGCATAACGGGTGGCTGAAGTGTGTATAAAAACTATAGTAGTAAAAAATTAGAAGATTATTACTATGATGAATGAGTCAGTTGGTTCCGCTGACAATCTCAAATGTAAGCAAGGTAGAAAGGAGATAAGAAATGAAGGTGATCCAGACTTAAGAAAAGAACACGACTGAACGGTGATAATTATTCCGTAACTGCTAATAATATATTTGTTGAGTTTGATTTCGTTGGCCTTTGCGAGGTTTGAGAGGAGGTTGTACAGACAGCTGTCAAGTAAACTACGTAGTTGATGCTGTAGAGTGTAGACATTCGCAATAAATTCACGCTAGCCGGTGTCGCGCTTCAATCTCAGTGGCGGTTTAAATATACTCGCAGTGTATTTAATGATGACACGTTATTTTTAATGGATCATTAAGAGAATATTAATTAATTGTACAAGTAACAATCAGTACCAGCGCGTTAATTAAATACAAAAATTACGAGCTTCGGCAAGCGATGTCGCGTTCTGCATAATGTTGGCACTTTCTACTGAGGCAGATATAAATCTCGACTTTTAAAAGGGCCGTAAGGCATCTTTTGTTTGGGTTTTACTCGAAGAAATATCAGCTTTCCAAGTAAGCAATATTTCGTCAATAGCCAGAGATGATATTAAATGCCCCTCATTATCTGCGGGGCCTAATATAAACGAATACGACATTGAACAAGTCTAGGTCGCCGTCGCGAATATGACAATTGACGAAAGCTGGACATGAGGCGACCTTTACACCGGCGAGGTCGACACGAAAATAGACCCAAGTACACACTACTTACATCTCAATGAAGATTTATTGGGATCTCGCTTTAGTACCTACTCTTACCTCGAACTTTTGAAACCGCGAAAAGGAACGGCACTTTTATCCGAGTGCCAGTTGTTACACTGCCTGCAATGCGTACTGAAGTAATGCTGTCGTGAAGCTCCAGGTTTATGTGCTGAGGTAACCTTTAGGCAATGTGTCTGAGATTCTTGCGCGCACAACATTCGTTACTTTTATATTCGTCTATTCCCATAATGTTCGGCACTGTGGCAATGTTACAGAACCTACAAATATTTTATACAGAGCTTTTCTGAATTGAAAGTTCCATTTCTCGCAGATGCGACATACAATAGATGATAGCGTACAGCAGGAATGCCTCGGGGGTGATATCCGAGGTACAGAATTTATTGTACTCGTCCATTTTCGCATTTATGCGTCAGAATGTTGATAGGAGTACAATGGGGCGGCTGATATCCACAAATTAAAATTCCCGTCGTACCTCTGTGGTGGACGGTGGAACAAAGAATGCACGTTGTATTTTCAACGCACATTTGCCCACAAAAGCCACCCACTTCGGCTTCATCTATTATTTAGCCTAGCTCGAGTTGCTCCAGTGTATTTCTCAAGTCTTGTGTTATTCTTTTACAATTGAGAAAACATTGCAATACTTCTGCTTTTTAGGGTTCCGTAGCCAAATGGCAAAAAACGGAACCCTTATAGATTCGTCATGTCTGTCTGTCTGTCTGTCTGTCTGTCTGTCTGTCCGTCCGTATGTCACAGCCACTTTATTCCGAAACTATAAGAACTATGCTGTTGAAACTTGGTAAGTAGATGTATTCTGTGAACCGCATTAAGATTTTCACACAAAAATAAAAATAAAACAATAAATTTTGGGGGTTCCCATACTTGAAACTAAAACTAAAAATATTTTTTTTCATCAGACCCATACGTGTGGGGTATCTATGGATAGGTCTTCAAAAATGATATTAAGGTTTCTAATATCATTTTTTTCTAAACTGAATAGTTTGCGCCAGAGACTCTGCCAAAGTGGTAAAATGTGTGTCCCCCCCCCTGTAACTTCTAAAATAAGAGAATGATAAAACTAAAAAAAATATATGATGTACATTACTATGTAAACTACCAGCGAAAATTGGTTTGAACGAGATCTAGCAAGTAGTTTTTTTTTAATACGTCATAAATCGTAAACCGTAATTTACCAAGTAGTTTTTTTTTAATACGTCATAAATCGTACTTGGCCGGTTTTTAAAGTCTGTCTCATTGCAAAATCTGTTGAGTGCTCTTCTCATTTGTTCTTGGCATACTCGATAATCCATGTCCATTTACCGTTGCACAACTTTTCCAAAATATGATTGCTTAAACAGAACATGTCGTTGCATCCATTGTGCGAACATTACAAGCCAAAATATTATGATACCGAGAAAACTGCTCACATAACCAGAGACATTATTTCCCCGAGCCTATTTCTCGCAACTTAAAATAACAAACATTCATTGAATAACGCGAAGTGAAAAAAAAAACAAGGTAAGTATGTAAGTACCTACTACATATTCTTAGAACGGGATATATTCAGTTTGTCAATCGGTTTAAGACCCTCCCGTTATGGGACAATGGCATCATACCAGGAAAACTGAATGAGCCGTACCGAAATATGATGACGTCTAAACTATGTTTTTATTTGTATTAGGTGTCAATTAGGGCATGCATTCCGAAATTTCAAAATTTCATAGTTACGAAATTTCGGACCATATTTGCATGTTTATGAATTTCGAAATTGACACCCCTAATATCGAAATTTCGCTTTATAATTAAGCTTTTAATAATGATGGCCAGTGAGGGGAATACTTTGACAAAGTCTACAATCGTTTGCTGGGATTGCCCATATTTTATGCTATCGGGGGGAAACCTTCGCCTGAACACACGCCTGAACTTTTGGAGAAAAACAAGCAGTGTGGTATTTTTAAAACTTCTTCAAATACTACTTTGGGAGACTATAAAGGAGTGTCCCTTGAGCCTCGCTGTGCACGGTAGCACGTGATCATTGTGCCACTGTCATTCCTGAGGTCACTCGGTGGATGGACGCCCGAGCGCCTGTAACCATGGCGTTCCACCTGCCTTAAGACGGTACCCTGACCAAAAAATCGGCATGCGATATGAGCATTCCTATTGGTCTAGCGGCACTGGTGGCGCATGAATTACAGTAGTGAATACGCCCAGATTTTAGAATAAAATCTTTATAAAATCGAATTTTGGTCTATTGAAAAAAATAATTCTACAAAAATGTTCGTTATTAAATTGTCTATCCATTAGTGTTAGTACAAAAAATAATTAATGAACACTTTACGAGGAGATGCATAATATCAATAATTATTTCTCATTTTTATGTTTTTTTGGAAGGAGATTAGTGAAATATATACAACATTTAAAAAAAACTAAATCTACCATTTTTGAATCAATATTATGTAGAATTTTAATGTATTTTTATTAATTGATATTTCTTTTTAAATAACGAGTAGATAGCTCCTAAAAACAGCACAAACAAAAAACGGCTTGCGCGGCGTTTTGCTCGGGGTACCGCCTTAAATGATACAAGCGGGTTTTCGGCGTGTCTACATCAAGGCGGTTGCCTCCACGATGACTTCTTCTTCGAGTGGAATTAAACTTCTCGCGATTCCACTCGGTGGCTATTTCCCTCTAATTTTACGTTGCCGCCAGCATATTCCTCACTAATACTGTCAGAGATAGGTCTTGCCCGATCCTGGCGACTAAGACCCACCGTTCAAAGGCCCAAGGAGGTACTCCTCGAGCGTGTTCTGTGCAGAATCCAAGTTGCTCTACAATGATGGCAATTTACCGTGGCTTCGCACCCAATGCTATTCAAGTACTCACTGAAGCAACCGTGCCCGATCAGTACCTGAATGTAGGAGATGCACGCCGCTCTTTTGGGCCAGCCACGAGCTATTCATAAAACCATTTTCCGCTGCAGGCTGCTGATTTTATTCCGACGTTGGACAACTGACAGTCTATTTCTGCCTCCGAGATTGGGCAGCAGTCTATGTAAAGCACCCAATGGCCACCAATGCGGGGAAAAGGCGCTCGAAATGCTCTTCGAAGCCCCACCGTACCTGGTTAAACCAAGATAGTGGACTTGCGCATATCCTATTGTCACTAACGAGGTGGGTGGCTCTCTGTTCTTCGGCAGTGCCTCAATTCTGTGAGGCGCTATCTGTAACTATCTTATACCCCAACTCGCGAATCAACGCTGACCAAACGTCTTTTGCCACTCCGAGCTCGGAAAGCTGGATGATATCGTCGAAGGTGTCCGAACCATATTTAGGAGTATTTATAGTAGAAGTCTTCAGGAAAAGAATATTCACTTTTGTTTGAATATAAATTGAATTTAGGCAAATCTCCAGACAACAAATTTTGAGTTTGGTTTAAGTATTATTCTGATTTTCCATTATAAGTTCGAAACTGAGGAGTCCAATATCGTAAGCTAATTTCGAAATTGAAAATGTACGAAATTGCATGCCCTAGTGTCAATACCATACACCCACATGGATTTATTTATAGATTTACGGAAAACAATGACCTTTGTGCTGCTAAACATCCTTATTTTGGTTTAGTTTGCCCATTTTTAGTACAACATATAACAATTTTGGAAAGTAGGCTATTTGGGGCAGCCGGGCTGACTTCACCGATGTTCTGGTGAAATACTTTATCGTTATTGAATAACTAAATGATATGTAGAACTGATGTATAAGTTGTAAACTATAATAAAACACCAGACAAACCATTATGGTTTATAGTTTTACGGTCCATGCGGTAATATTGACGAAATCAATTGGATTCGTCTGGCTATGTGTTGAGGATGAATTGCTTGCAAGGCAGGATTTTACGAGTTATTTTAGATCCTGCGGATGAGAAAAGTGTTAGTCTATGCCTCAAGGATGCGGTTATTTTTGTTAAATACCAACCATAAACATCATGCAATCTTGAGACCTTGAAATATTAAATTAATACCTAGCTGAACTAATTTCGAACATGCAAAATTATTTGGTTGATATAGGTAATTTTAATATCAAACTCTTATTGTGTCTCATGTCAAGGGTGGGTAAATCTCGAATAGTAAGGAGTGTTTTAGCTTCCATAGATCTTCTGATATCTAACTTGCCTATATATCTACTGTATTTCATCCTAATTGACTGGAGGGAGTCAACTGAGTAAGACGCTGGCGGTCCAAGTTCAAGACCGGGTAGTGTAACGTGCAAAAGACCGGGTGCAACAGAGCAGACCTACTTCCAGCATTGTGTGGATATTGCAGGCGTTTTGAATGAATCACATACACGTCATTCATTACGGCGTCAGTTTGCATAACGTTGTCTTTGATATGGGTTGCAGGAACGAGAGAGAACAAATTCACTCCTCACCTATTTAGCCTAAACTGCGTAACTCCACAAGCACCTAACCCACATTCCACCAGTCCGATCCCATCACCCTGAGCCTAGAAAGCGACAGTGATTACTTGCGTAAGAGCCGAATCGCAAGCGCAGGTCATTGACCGACGTTGAGCGGCCGCGGCGAAAGTGGCGAACCTAAGCATTGTCGGTAATTAGAGCCTATGTGCCAGACATCCGATGAGCACGAGCACTGAGAAGTGAGCACTAGATGACACGGCTTGATGGAGCGTAGAAAGCAGACGGATTTTGTTCGCTGATGAGTGATGACTAACAGATCCACTTTAGGTTTTAATTGGATTGGAGTTACAAAAAAATGGGAGGAGGTTGATAAAAAGATTAGATTCTAGATTCCAAATGAAGAATACTCAATCTTACAATCTGAATTATGTATGGAAGGTTTTCTTGCAAGAAAACAAGAAGAAACAACGGGCTAAGCCCTAAGCTAAGTGGTCAAGAGTGAATAGGTTACTTCTAGGCAAGCGTGCTTCACCGTCGACCACATCATCACTTACCATCAGGTGAGATAGTGGTCAAACGCGAGCCTATAGATAAATAAAAAATAAAGAAGGATGTAACTGAAGTAAGAGAAGCGGAAGGACTCAAGTGTAACTTAGCGCAATTTGGTGAAAGGCTTATAAATTGAAAATCAATATGAATTATTATAATTATGACAAATGAGTAGGTATTAAGGTAAGACTTTTGATGAATGAGACTATGTGACATCCACCAGCCGAAGGTGGTGGATTACGGCCTGCTCGAACAGCAGTACAACACTTTGAAGGCTGATTATGAATTGTCAGTAGAGGATAGATAAACCATCAAAGTACCTATTTGGTTTAACGCGCAGTTGACGAGACAGATTGTCCTCGGCCACTGCGCAAATTGATCGTCAGAATTAACACGCATTTGTGAGCTGATTATCATGAGAGAATTAATAGGTCAATGTGGTTATTTACTACATGCTAATAGGCTGACAATGGAAATCATTAGACTACAGATATTTTCCTTAACATTACTTGACTAAACTGCACTTAAGTAAGCGACACTACACAGGGAATAAACGAGTTATGCGAGGAGGTAGACCTATCGCCAAGTAGGTATCAGGTAAAAAACATAAAACAAATATATCAATCTAGCTTCGGCCCACGGCATTGCCCGCGTATAAAGTGTTTTATCAAACTATCTGCATACCTATCTAAATCGGTTCAGCCGTTTAGTCGTGAAAAGGTAACAAACAGAGTTATTTTCGCACTAATAATATTAGTATGGATGGACAACAAGTCGAACCATCTATGAGTCTAAAAGGCCACAGGCGTTCTCACATTCACAAAATTGTCAAAGTCAAATTTCTTTATTTCAATTAGGTAATTAAGCGGCACTTTCAAACGTAAAAAAATATATTTATAAGTAATAATAATTCGAAAAAGTAGCTTGTTATGGAGAAGTACGGCAAGAAACTCCACACCTACTCTTTTAAAAAAAAGTGTTTTGCTGTATTTACATATACATTAATTCATATACGTGAGGACGATGCACCCAGACTAACACTACTATACTACGTATAGATATAAAGTATTACAAAAACACTAACAGATAAATTCATTCATTTGATTAATAGGAACATGGTTCTCACATACGTACTTACAAATATTATAATTGAATGAAGGTATATAACTAAGAAAAAAACTATATTCCGTAAATCCTTTTTATGCAATCCTTGACATTGAAGAATAGCTAAGGCGTGACAAATTATTTAATTAAGTAGCTGTAGGTCATTTCAACCAGTTGCTATTACAAGTACAGTTAATTATTTCAAGTGAATTTTGTATACCCACGAAAGTCGCAAAGAAAAATAAGCTAAACTATGCAAATCAGCATAGAAGATTCAACCCGGGAAAATAAGTAAAATTACAATAGGTTTCTTCTAGACAAGTGTGCTTCACCGTAGACCACATCATCACTTACCATCAGGCGAGATAGTGGTCAAGCTGCCTATTCTTGTACTTATTATTGCAGATTTGAGGTCAAGACAATATTCAACATATAAAAATAAATGTTATTGTATCCTTATTTCTAATAATACTGTTATGTGATTTAAATTCGATATCAGTTTGACATTTTGATATGATCTTAAACCATTTTATCAGCAGATCAATTTATGTGCAGAATTCAAAACAGGATAATAACAGTGAAAAATAAACAGGCAAGTCTGTATCTAGATCATACAGACTAGTCAAGCTGATATCGAATTTACAGACAAAATTAATGAATTGTATTCTAGAGATAGAAATTATTAAATTTTTACTTGACCTGTCCACCACTACATCCTACAGCTGGGCAAAGGACACCCACATAGATTTCCACTGTTCCTGTTGTATTGCCTTTAGTTATTTTATTATACATACATTTTTATTTACTTTCTTAAAATAAAAATATGAATAAAGTTAAAAACTCAGCCTGTTTAATAAAAATATTTAATTCAAAAACCAAAACCTAGTTATTACAATATTCATTCAGTCTGGCAACACTTGGGACAGGTCTATGTCCAGCAGTGGACGTCTTACGGCTGAAATGATGATGATGATTACCAACCAGATGTTTTTAAATATGCTAATGATGCTGAATTTAAAGGCAAACAAGGCTTCAATTAGTTTTAGATTATGCTGCTCTATTAACAGTTATTTCAAAACATGCCTAATGAATAGGAGAGCACTTAGTTATTATTTAGGTAAATTATATAAAATATATTAGGTAGGCACTTCAACAGATTTATATTCTCTTTGTCTTTTATTAATTGGCATTAAAATGGTAATTGTTTGTTATCTGTTGTGATTTGTAAACAAAACATCAGCCATATTATTTTCATTTAGGTAGTTGAAACAATTTTTTTCTTCAGATAAAACATTCAAATCTTTGTTTTCAGAATCCAGGGAAGGGTCTATATAAAATTAAACCAAACTAAAGAAGTGATTCCGTCTGCTTGCAAAGTCAACAGCCAATCGTACTTCTTAAACTAGCAAAACCACACTTACTGCTATGAAGATTTCATATTTATTGGAGAAAACGGTAAAAGTGGAATTTTTACTTTAGCTGTAACTGCTTCAGCTAGTCTAACAAAATAGATAATACATGATCTAGAAGAGCTAGCGCGTATTCTGTGAATCCATTAATAACCCATACCATTTATGACAATACTACTGAGAATAGCTGACACTTGCCACTGCACAGCATAACTAACCATGGGAGAGGAATACTTGGTTTGCTCATTGAAATACCTTGCACTTGGAGGAAGTCTTTCTATTTATAATGTGTAATTCTTTTCAATTCAAAATAACTGACAGCTTGAAAGGAAAAACTGGTACCTATCCAAAAAATTTAATTGAACAAAGTAGATTAATCAAATAATGCAGTAATTTATTATGAAAGTACCTACCTACTTTTAATTTCATTTGACAAACTAATGCACATCCTATAAATTATAGAATTGAGATACACCCCAATTATAAAGGTTGGTAAAAAATTGTAAATAATGATATTTGGTTTGCAATAAGTATTTGCATTGAGCAAAATGTTATTAAAGCATAAAATATGTTGTGATTCTGATATTTTTAATTCAAAAGTGTGACTGGTCACTCTACTCAATCATATTACCTACCTATTTATGATTGCATAAGAGCCATTAAATAATATAGGTACAATTTGAGGTCATTCTTTATCTTATCTTTAATAGTAATTTTATTAAGAGCTGGATAAACTAGACCTGACTTAAGATATGAGGCGTTAAATCAAAACATTGATACAATTACCTAGTTATTTATAAGTAACTATTTTTAGTTTTAGAGAAGAAAGAGGTCAATATATAAATGTAAACTAGGAACTACCAATGTCAATCTGAACATAGTTTAGTTATTAGACAATCTGTCTATTCTACAGCACATCACAGCTCAACATTTAACGGCGTCACATTTCAAGACATTTAACTTTCACTGGCCGACAGTACTAGGCACCAGTGAGAGGCACCCTACTATGTAATTATATGAAAAAGCTTTCTTCTTACTTTCATTGATTGAATTATTATCATCTTCCGAAGAAAGTATGTTTTAAGATGGTTTTATAGTTTCCATCTCAAATTCATAATGTTGTCATCAAATGGTACCATCAGAAAGTACCTACTAATAATTTAAAGATACAATCATATAAATGAACTTTCATTGACTGATTTATTAGCATCTTTGACGATAGTGTGTTAAAAGATAGTTTTAAGATTTATACTTCATATTGTCAATTTTGATATCCAATGAGAAATCCGAATATCCAGAGATTTTTAGAACCCAATCAAATTAATGCTGTCAGTTTTCTATGATGATAAGCAGAATAGAAAAAAAGCTATTGAAACAAATTAAATAATAATCACCAAATATATTTCAGAAACGTCAGAGCAGTTTTTGTTGAATATCAGAATTCTCATTCTCTATTCCTGATAGAGTTTTGTCCAGTTCTAATAATATTACAAAAAATTTTGAACTAGACAAAAATCTAATAGGAATACAGAAGTGACACCTTTGGCATCACACGCAGATTGCGAAGGCAGTTGGAGCACTTGGAACCTAGTTCAGGTAAAGTTGATGCCTATGATTACTATCACAGTCACATAATAAGGTTTACGTTGACCGAAAATCAGCATACTCCAATGCTTACTTGCTTTAGCTATCAACAAGACTTTAATATAATAATTAATTTTACATCTCTCATGTTCGGTAAGTAGGTTCTTATTACCTCCAAATGGGGCTTGTAGGTGACTAATTAGCGCTCGAGGGTAATAATGTAGCTAGAAAAGCCCTAGGGCGGTAAGTAATAAAAAAAAAACACTTCTTTCTTTCAAATAGTTCGCGTACATCTAACCATCATACTGGCAATAGACATCATGCATTCAGCCCAATGACCAAAGAGGTCGCTTTGCTATTCAGCCTTGTCTTCGTGTGACTATAATAGTCATCAAGGAGTTTTTAGCGGGATTTTTTCGAGTGAAGTTCAGCGGTTGTTAATATTATTTGCAAATTGATTCCTAGTGGATATTGTGATATAAAATTGGTGCAGTTTTATGTCTCAACTGTCTACGCAACTGGACAATATGTGAAATCATTGACAGAAGCGATTTCAGGATAGTGGAGCGGAGAATTTTATTGTAGTAATGACTACCTCCGCAAAGCTTACTGGGAAGGCTGACTCGATACAATTTGCTGCCAAATACTCCAAAAACTATTAGAATCTGTTACACCCGTATTCTAATGCATACTAAAGAATGTTAAAATTGCACTGAAGATTAGGCGGTATGGTCCAAGACCTTAGCCTGCCAAATAAGGGCGAACAAAAAAAAAAAATAGTCATTAATTTTAAATATCGAACAGCGAAGCTTAATTTCGTTCTTGAAAAATAAATATTTTTTTAAATGTTTTATTCTTGTAATGCCGGTTTTTTTCTACTTACCTCACAATCGAGATGTAAAGCAGAATAGTTAGCTCGGGTGTAATCATCAATTGCACCCTCGAACTAAAGGCGCCCTCGCTGCGCTCGTGCGCCTAAATATCTCGGGCTGCAATTGATGCCTTACAGCCCTTGGCTACTAATCTACTATTAATTATCAAGCCACGGTAACTCTCTGTCCAACCTTATAAGGACAGTTGCACATATGCAGGCAATTAATTAGTCTTTCTTCAATAAAACATCTGTGTATTTCTTTACAATTAGTGTCATTATGAGGATTCAATGTGCTTGCATTTGGACACACTTGTTCATACTTATTTTTGCTTAACATAAGTTAAGCAGTTAGTTATTGTTTACTTTAAGAGAATACATAAAGAAGTAGGTATATTTTATTAGCTTACTACTAGCTTTTGCCAACAACTTTGCTCGCAAAAAAGTGTTATATCATCCTAAGGGCACATTACACCAGGATGAAAACTACTAACTATAATCTATCTCTGTGACAAATTTCATCCAGATCCATTCAGCCATTCTGGCATGATTGAGTGCCAAATATACATCCAAACTTTCACATTTATCATATTAAGTAAGATACTGTCCTACTCCTAGGCCTTCCCTAAGAGCTTCCAAGAATTATTTGTCTGGGCCACCTCATATCTTGTAAAAGTACATTTAAATATAATAAAATTATGTTCTTCATTGTTAAATTTTTAATGACATGGTTATTTTAAATGTAATATTACTTGGTTAATTAAATAAATGAGTCACACAGCAACAATATATATGTAACAATATATATATGTGTGTTTACTATGTGAATAAAGTTATCTTTAAATCAAGATAACATAGCAATTGTTTGAGAGAATGTTTAATCCTAATATATCCTTCTATTACTGTAAACACAGTTGGCTTTCCAGTTAAAATGCTACAATTTAATTAAAAGATAAAACAAGGTATAATCAGATAAGCAGAGAATTAATATTCATCCTATCTGCACAATTAAATTATGTACCAGAATATCCATTACAACAAGAACCTAATAAATAGCACAATTTAATGACTGATTCACTGATAATCATGATTGTGACATCAGTAGAAAGTTTTTGTTGCTGTAGGAGTCACCCATGATCCAGCAGTAGTCAGCATGTTGCTCAATGTTGATCCATCACAACAAACCTTGTCCACTTTAATAAAAACACATTGAACTACGTCTTATTTGTCTAACATGAGCTAACCTTGTGGATCAGCTGACGACGGTCTTTGTCTCGACTGCCCCAAATATATCCACGTAAACGCTCTAATAAGTGATATCGACTGCTTACCTCCTCTCGGCGCTTTAGCCACCGGCCGCAGGGGCTCTCCTCGAGGATCTCGCTCTCGTCCTCCGAATCCTCCCCGCTTTCCCGAGGAGACTTTCGCTCCTTGTCGATGCTCCTGCCACCCGACATAACACCGATATACAACACCAAAACGTCGAACAAAACCACCACACAGTCGATGAATACCTCACAGACGTTTTTTTACAAGAAAACACTTGGTATATTTTCAAAATACACTTTTTCTCGTAACCATAATATCCAAGGCTGAATCGCGAGACGTCACTATTGTTTCTTCCCAAACCATTATTCGTTACACGACACTCGCTATGAACCGTTTGCTTGACGAATAATACAGTTGATATATTTGTCTACAATAAACGATAACACACAGCGTCTCCACTGAGCTTATTCATGATAATTGAAATAAATTGTCCGCCGGCGTAGCTCTCGACGTATTTCTATCCGACACAAATATAAATCCATAGTGACATTTTTACTTCTTTTTTCTGTCAACCACAGACAATAAATGGAGAGGGACAGCATGAAAAAGTGAATTTAGCAGTAAAATATTTTAACAAAGATAATTTATTTGTTTTAATTATTTAGCATTCAATAAAAAAAAAATGTCTGAATAAAACATCATTATAATTAAACCAATCATATTTCTTAGATAGCACAATTTTTATCATAGTCGCTGGATGCGCCATCTGTTATTAAATGTTCTAAGTCTTGTATTTGAGCTCCTCATAGCAAATAGATTTCAAGCAGGAGAAACATGTATTGTTTTGTAAAACAATGTGCATCACAAATAAGTTGATTATCACCCTCGTTAATTACAAAATTTCTTGCATTTCCAATCAATAAATTACTTTGTTGGAGAAAAGAGACATCTATTAACTTTTATGCAAAACTTTTACATGTGCCCTGAAATACTTACTGTAGTAATTCTATAAGTCTCTAATAGATGGCGTTGTAATAAATCACATTATCATTCTTCGTTGGCTTTTCACTACATAATAAAACAAAGTCGCTTCCCGCTGTCTGTGTATGCTTCCATATAGTAATCTTTATTCACAGAAATTTTGTACATTTTTCACAAATAATGCTTAAACTAAGGTTAAAATACACAAAAGTATTAACATTTGAGGCCGAACTAGGCATAGCCTGTATTTCAGCCTTCAATGCCGATTCCCTTGAGTTGCAATTAATTATAGGTATTTCAAGTAGATATGATGATCCCAAGATTAAAAGTACCTACTTATCGAATACAAAGATAATAAAATAGTATAAAGTAATACAAAATCAATAAATTACGTAATGCAAAAATATGTATGCTCAACGGATTTTGCTGCGGTTTTTTGAATAGATAGAGTGATTCAAGAGGAAGGTTTATATGTACAAAACACGCGGGCGAAGCCGGTTGCAGAAGCTAGTCCAAATATAAATTGGGATACCTATATTTTTAAATAATTATTGTTCTCGTCTTTTTTTGGGGGTTTTCCCAGAAACGGGAGAGAGTATCTAGGCTATCTTAAAAAAAGAAAATAAATAAAGTATTTAACTATCTCTACGCTAGACCATAGTGGGTGCGAGCCTGCAGAGCCCCGTGCGAGGCACGGATTCAAAACTTCACGAACATTTTATATGATGCGGTGATAGGCGGAAGATAAAAGCTCAACAGTTTAAACGAGTATTTATTATTCCAAAATGGTCCCATTTAAATTTGGTAAAGATCAGATGGAGAACTTCGGAGGTATACAACAGAACTCTTCAATAAATGACGGCAAATCTCTCGTGATTGCTGCAATCGCATATCTGTTTATTGTTTACACCATTTCATAACATACGATCACGCCAGTATACACTAAACGGGTACGCAGATATGTAGATACAGTTACCCTGGTACACTCTCATTCCACTGGTTATGTTCAAGTTACATGTTATTCGAGTAATCTATTCTGGCCTGCTGTGGGCATTTTAGGTACTTTAGGTAGCACTAATAGTGAAAAATAAAAACATAAAAAATAAATACAACCGACTTCCAATTAAAAACACTCGAAGTGAAAAACAATTTCAATTTCGGAAGGCAGTGTCAAGAAGTTATTTTTCACTTTGTAGTGTTTTATTTGGAAGGTGGTTATATTTTTTTGTAAAAGAATTTTTTATTATATCCATTTTTTTGGGATAAATACTCAAAATGGTGGATAAATAATATCGTTTGAGCAAATGAAATGATTGTTTTTATATTATATATTGTTTTCCAATTAATTAATAACTAACGTGTTTTCCGCCACACCCGTACCTGCACCCCACTAGTGTAACACACTTTCGACCAAAATAAGTTTCATTTTGAAGGAAATTTCATATACATTTATTAATTTTGGGCAAATTCGTTGCTTAACTGACAAAACGAATAGAAATGAGATCGTAAAGGCCATCGTTCACACACGGGCACTGCACCGGTAACACGACACTAGCGCACTTGCACGCATGAACTGTTGCGCGAAAGACTTGGGTTCTTATGGTTCCAGGGTTGCTTGTAACCCCCCTCGGTGGGTTCCCGCATTGTCAAGGCGGGGGGACTCAGTAACCGTGGCTTGGTCAACCACGGTGAAGTGAAGAGGAACCCGGGGAGGGGCCGCTCGTCAGGGCTTTTGGCGATTAAGCCGACGACGTAGCGGTCAACTAGTAGTTTGCGGTACCGCTAGGTTACAGGCGACATCGCAACTGAGGCGGGCCGCGATGTCTTGGATCTTCCCAAGTCCCATACGATATCGCGGCTGTTAGTGGTGATATCGATATCGTGGCTGATAGTGTTGGAGGCCGCGGGAGAGGAGTGCCCGTATCGCGGTGCGCCGCTCTTCCTACCTTCCGCGGCCTGGACGGGGTCGCCACCGTCTGATGGCGGACGCGGTGAGTTCGCAGGGGAGGAGGAGTGTCGGTATAGCGTTGGGCGCTCTCCCTCCTGCGGCCGAAAAATGGTAGGTGGCGGGGCAACTGACCTTGACCCGTCACAGGGGGACCAAGGGTGCCATACACGGGATCTTCTAGCGCCCATGTGCTGGTTTGGTCCCTGGGGTGGTCACGGCGTACAGTGTGTTCAGGTGCGCCGGTGATGGGGGTTACTCTCCAGAGGAGGGTCCGGTGACGGATAGCCGTGGCGGGTTTACGGTGAGTGCTAACGCGTGCCCGTGTTCTCGCCATAAGCGGCACAGGAGGACTCAGTGGAGTTTTAGTGGTTTCGAGTCCCAAATAACTGAGCTATCACCCCGTGGTAGCGCAGTACACATGAGCATTTCTCCACCCTAAAAAAATAAATAAATTGTAGCTAGCTGTACTAGCTACCCCGAAAATCATGAAAATTACACCCAAGACGCAAAATTCGTCGGCGCCAGCTTGAATGTTAATTTGGACCCCATATTCTTAATAAGCAACACCGAAAATCATGAAAATGACACGTTGAGGACAAATGAGCGTAATTTTTGCCCGACTGCCGAAGGAAGGTAATGTGTTTATTAGTCTATGTATGTATGTATGTATGTTTGTTCCTATATGGCGTTCCAGAGACCAAACGCGTTGGCCGATTTTGATGATTCATACGTCAATCGATGCGTCTTAACCCTGCGAGTGTCATAGGCTACATTCAAATTGGACAATAGAAAAATGGCGGCTTTTGGGCACCATATTGTGGGGGCCCCAATTCTTATTTTCTTGCAAACCCATCGTGTGGGGTATCAAAATACAGGGTTTTAAGAGGCGATTTCAAAAATATATACAACTTATATGTTTAAATGTATCTAATTTAAAAAAAACTTAACTAAAAAGTTATAAATAAAAAAAGTTAAATCAAAAAATCAAAAAAACCGACTGCTTCAAAAGCGAAATAAAAAGTCGTAAACAAGGAAAAAATCATGCTGTGCAGGAGGAGGATACATCTGGTTTTGGTCAGCCAGCTCGCGCGTATGTATCCTCCGACTGCACAGCATGATTTTTTCCTTGTTTACGACTTTTTAATTCGCTTTTGAAGCAGTCGGTTTTTTGGATTTTTTTATTTAACTTTTTTTTTGAGCTGTGTGTTGCGTAAAATGAGTCGCGTAATTAACGCTGTATTCGGTTTCATACTAAAGTCCCACACGGCGACGCAAAATGAGTCGTCTGACGTCTGCTGACTCACTCGCATTATTTCAACCGAATTCCGGTCGGGGTGAGGGAAGGGAGCGAGGCAAGCGTCAGCGCCCCGTACAAAATGTTGGTTAGCAACTGAAGTTACGTCCGTCAGTCAGGCAGCCTAAGCTGGCTTTTGCAGAATGCAATGGCTCAAAGCTTCCCTGATATCTAGTAGGTAGTTGCAGCTAAATATGTGTGTCATAGTTTAATTTTACTGTTAATAGTAAGTGGTATTAGTTGTTATTATTTAAAGTGTAAGTTTGCGATGGCTATATATCAGAAAAGATGAATAGAAACCAGACGGGGAAAAAAGAGACAGTTGTCGCAAAATGACAAAAAAAACGTAATATATATCTTTTCTTTAGTTCGTAAGAAGAATAACTAGAATAATTTGGATTTTAGCTAACCTCAAAATATTTGCATACAATCAATTCGCATGCCTAGCCTTTTCCCAACTATATTGGGGTCGGCTTCCAGTCTTACCGGATTCAGCTGAGTACCAGTGTTTTACATCGAGTGTCTGCCTATCTGACCTCCACTACCCAGTAACTGGGTAACACGGCACCCCTTGGCAAGACTGGTTTCAGATCTCAAGCTTCTGACTAATCGTAACGACTGTCAAAGATCTTCACTTCAAATGACAGCCGGGACCAACGGCTTGACGTGCTTTCCGAGGCACGGAGGAAACTTGGTATGTTGAAGTGGTCATCCATCCACGGACCGACCTCGTCAAGCGTTGCTTAACCTTGATGATCGACCAGTGCAGCTGTTATAATTGAGCCACGAGGTCCTCCAAAATACTTGAATACATAATTAATAAAATTGCGGTACTCAAAATACGCGACTCACGTCTCACAAAATAACGCTCGTTTGGCCTCGCCCTAAAGCCCGTGCTGCACGTCGCAGCCTTACGATGTACCTTGCGACGCGGCGACGTCGAGGCCCCGCGCTGTCTGCGCAGTGCTTGACAACAACTGACCTCTTAAAACACTGTCGTATTGCGTCGTGTCTCGTTCTGAATGCCAGTTGTCAGTTACAAATCATCCATCTATCCCAGACGCGGCCACATTAGTCAGCAGTTCAGCAGTTAGTGACAGACTAGCGAAGTTTACGAGGACCGCCCGGCCACTACCGGTCGGAATGGAATGGCCGGCAACAGATAAACCTCAGAAGGATAGTTCCTAGTTTGCTAAATACTTACAAACTACAAGGAATTTAGTTATCTACTGAGACTTTAATTTCGCTCCCGTGGTCCAGGTATCCTGTATCTCATAGGAACAGCGCATTGTTTTGGGATATATAGTCGACTGGGGTAACTTGCCGGGTGTCCGGCCTATATCCATAATGGTTGAATTATTCAAGGGAGGGTGAAATGAGCGGGCCCTATATTGATGAACACTAAAACTGCGTCATTGGATTTCACGACATTATCGATTGGTGTAATAGTACAGTGTGTTTTTTTCTCAAAATCAACGGGTTCGATTTCTGGCATCCTAGTTATTGATTTCTAAAAAATGCACAAACAGCTGATTTCAGCCGAATTTTAGCTAATATTCTCAATGTTCAAATAGACGTCGATACTTTGACGTGGGAAAAAATAAACACACTTTCGCACTTTATTTTTTTTACTTACCTAATATTAGTAAACAAAGCAACGAACCGTGTCTATTATTATCCTCCGTATAAATAGCAAGGCTTTACGTTCGGACGGTTGACCCACCGGAAGCGGAAATGAGGCAGAGATTTGCACTCACGATCCACTTTGCGGCCTCAGGCCGTTTTGTGTTGTCCTTTTGATGTTATTATATTGTATCCGATATTAATCTTTGTTATTATGAGGGAATTATATTAATCTCGATGGAACAACGAAACCAAAATGAAGGTATAATGATTATTATATCTTAAAAGAAAAGCAATATTACGACTAATTAATCTATATTGTAATAACAATTGCCAATGAAACAATGGATACCTACACCCTATACATACGTGTATCTACTTAGTACATTGCTACCCACGTATTTTTTTGTTCTCACTTTGACTGTGGCTACTTAGTATAACCAGAAATGGATTGAACTTTATTGAGGACTTTCCCGTTTATTGTATCTATCAGTCTGTTTCCTTTCAAGTTCTGTCTGAAATGGATCTCCTAAATATATTTGTGGAGAACAGATCACTAATCGATAGTGGCAACATCATAATAAAAAGCTAATGGAGGCGGCCCAATAATCCCTTGATAAACGATTACCAAGAAAAACCTTTCATTCGATAAACTACTAACTTCGCGACCTTTACAGATCATTTAATTTAAAGTTAGACAACAAATTGGGAATAAATTATTTGTAACGTGTAAGGGCTTGGACAGATGATCGACGATTCGCTTACCTTTTACGATAAGCGATTTTTTTCTACGAAGTATTTGGTTGAAGTTGAACAAACTATTTTTGCCAAATAAATGTGCTTGTTTTCGATCATCAATAGTACCTAAAATCACTTCTTGTCTCAAACATAGAAGCATTCTTTCTCGAGAAAAAGACAAAAAAGTCGGTTGCTCGGGGCTGTAAGCGAGTGGATAACCATCTTTTTTTCCAAGCCATGGGGTTTTCATGTACAACTTTAGCTAACTTGCTATCGTCTGGAGATAAAAAGAAAATTTATAGTTTTTAAGTACTGCAGGTTCGATTTCTGCACAAAACATTGTTTTTCTGCCTACATTTAGGTGTTTAAAAAATAAGTAATTATCTGGTCTAGATGAAAAGAGGTTTGTGTCCATTGCATCCACGATGCTTCAGAAATCCTTGTGTCGAGAATAAATAGGGAGCGTCATCTACTAAGCAGAAAAGTTTTACATATGGAAAGTCCATGTTCATATAGCTCTAATCTTTATTGCATACCCGAAAAAAGGGTGATACAATGGGCGGTGTTACCCTATCAGCAATTTCCAGCAAACAACATTGGGATAGACAGAAACCCGATGTTTATTCGATTCGATGGTCTGCCCCAGCCCTAACTTATCCCTTGGGGCAACAAAAACTGCGTTTAATCTACCAAATGCCTGTCCCCAATTGTTTGATGTGCCAAATTGTCTTTTTGTTGGCAAACTCAAAGGTAAACTGTTGAGCGCTTACTTTCTGTTTATTCTGTGATATTGGGTCGGTGAACAAGTCTTCTCGTATTTTCTCAATAAACTGAATTTACTTATTTTTACCCGACTGCCGAAGGACGGTAATAATAATTCATTTATTTTCAGACACAGTAGTCCATAATAGTATTACATTTATAAGCATTACATAAATATTAAAATACAATGTCATTCATTGACTATAAAATACTGAAATCATTAAAATTAAATCTATCCAAGCCAAAATTTTACCGTCAGCAATACTGTCATAATAATTTTAAACATGTCAGCAAAAATGTCACAAAGGTATAAAAATAAAAATGTCACTATCATAATTTTTAAAATGAAATAATAAAATTGAAAGCAAATAAAAATGTCAAATAAAATTAAAAAATTTAAATGTTAAATAATGTGTTTGTATGTATGTTTGTTCCTATGTGGCGTTCTAGAGACCAAATCCGTTGGCCGATTTTGATGATTCGTACGTCAATCGATTCGACTTAACCCTGCGAGTATCACTGGCTACATTAAAATTGGAAAATAGAAAAATGGCGCCATATTGTGGGGGCCAAGTTTTTTTTCTTCCGAACCTCTCGTGTGGGGTATCAAAATGAAGGGTTTTAAGAGGTTATTACAAAAATATAAACACTTATATGTTTAAATGTACCTAATTCTAAAAAAAAAAATAACTAAAAAGTTGTAAATAAATAAAATATTTAAATATAACAAAAAACCCGACTGCTTCAAAAGCGAACTAAACAGAAGTAAACAAGAAATAAATCATGCTGTGCAGTCGCAGGATACATCTGGTTTTGGTCAGCCAGCTCAAGCATACGTATCCTCCAACTGCACAGCATGATTGGCTTCTTGTTTACGTCTTTTTAGTTCGCTTTTGAAGCAGTCGGATTTTTTGTTATTTTTAATTCAAAATACTGAATCACACAGTCATGGTTTTACCACAACACAAATAACTCGATGTATTTATCCGCGGTCTATTATTAGGTGCAATCCAATCATTATTCAAAACAGCTGGAATCAGTATTCATTGTCGTCATCTGTTTGATCACACTGCAAGCGAACTAGCGGTGATAATACAAACATACTTGCTGACATTGATAAGTAATCAAATTAATAGGTATCAAATTACATTTTTATTTTAATTAGCTTCAATTAATACAATGAAGGAAGGCTCCAAATGTGTGTCGGTATACCTACGTCAAAGTTTTATTGTTATACGACGTGAATTTCAAAAGTTCGCGGCATATTCGCCATAAAATACAGCTGTTTTTTAATTAAAATAATATATTCCGCTAGCTTCATCACGTCATCAATTCTTAGTTAAGAAAAGTGATCTATTTTCATCCATAACAACATAATATTGCACGCAGTTTTACAAAACCTTTTGCAAATGACAGCCCATCAAACCGTAAACCTATAAATAAATACACAACCAAAAGGAGCGAAAATAAAAATATCCTGTCTCGACAACTGTTCGTGACACGCACTCCATCGCCTCCCATCCATTTCCGCCCATCATGAACACTTCAAACATCAGTAGAAATCAATATGGCGTCGGGGCTAACTACGTCAGGGTCTAATTCCATCCTCATCCTATCACACCCTCAGAATGAAAGTGACCTAACTCAATAATTAAATTTCTGGAAAATTAGGAAAAAAGTCTTCAAAAAAGTATTGTGTTGACGGCACTTTTTGTACTAAAGTGATCGCTGTATAGTCTGTCCCTTTCATACTCATAATTTGGGATTTTTGTCACCATAGGGTTTTAGAAGTAGCCTTTTTAAGGTCCGTTTATAGCCAAATCAGAAATTACAGGAATTTTGAATTAGGTCACTTTCCCTAAGGGTGCCCCATATTGTGAGAGAAAAGTCCAAGTTCGCGCCTATTTTTTCCCCCCGATTAAATTCGATGCGGCACCGGAGGCAATTTAACTTTGGTGAACGTATTTTAATGTTTGCCGGGGCTTAGGAGTCTACGGGGCTTGCGGGATCAGCAGGGCGCTGTTGTGACCGAATTTGGAATTTTTACGAGAATTAAATTGGTGTGATACTGTTTTCGTATGAAATTTAGATGACTTGCCGAGTTAGGAAGAAGTTAGAAGTCAGAAGTTAGGGTGTTGAAAAGTTTCGCACTCTTGATTATGAGAGAGTAGGCGTGGGTGCTGCGCCTATTTTTGAATTACGTGAAATTGGTTTGCATATTTTTGGTAGCTTCTGTGATATTATGTTTTCTTAACGCCTTTTAAATACAGTTTAAGAATAAGTTAGGTAGGCCTTACTTTGTTTTGAAAACAAAGAACTAAGTGGACATTAGACTATCTAATAATGTTTAAGTAGGTTAAAGCTTGCATTTAAGCTTGAATAATACTGTCTGAAACTGAACTAACTCAACACGTGTTAAACAAAAACATTATAAATTACATCAAAATAGTCATAACATAAAAACAATCCTTATTATTAGGGGTATTTGTAACTTCCTCTGATGTTGGAATAAACGACTGTAGGTAAAAGGCAAACATTTTTGCCACGTACCCAGTAGGTACACAAGTCTTAATTATTTCAAAACAGGAAGTTCAATTATCTTTAGATGACAACAACAAAACAATTCTATAATTAAAGTTTATTTTTAGTTGTTGTTTCACGTGCTAAATAAACAGATTTCCTGGTCCAGTTGGATGGTTCTGCGTACTTATTTACTTATACAAATTAATATTATGTAAAATGTTAGTGTCATGGTGGCCCCGTGGATAAGACATCGCCTATCGTGCTTGAGGTCGTGGATTAAAAGCCAGGTAAAAAGTAAGTATCAATGTGACTTTTTCATATTCAGATGTACTTTCTATGTTTGTTTTGGACATCAAAGGAAAACATCGTGAAGTAACTTGGAATTATAGTTAATGTAAGTCTGAAATTGCCAACCCACATTGAGTGCACGTGGTGATCAATGCTCGTGCCTTCTCTGTATGAGAAGAGACCTTTTCCCTGCAGTGGGACAGTTACAGGCTGGTACTTTTTTGATGTATTATTGTTAATGTGTTTGTAGGATGTAATCTCTGCAAGTTCTGATCCGACTTAAACAAAAATTGTTTCGTTGATAGAGAACTACACTAGTACTGACTAGGGCTGTACTTTTATTATATCCTTAAGAACAAAACCGCAGAAAAAAGTTTGTTCACTTTTGAATGTTCTTCTAGCGGCTTCGCCCGTGCGGAATTCTGTAACTAGCCCAAAGGAAAATACTCCTTCTATAAAAAGTCTTATACTATGTCCTTCTCCGAGGTCCAATCAATCAATCAAAATCTTCAACAATAAATACATATAATAAATCTGTAGAAAAAACGTTTTTGTTCATCGAAAATATTGCCATGAAAATAGCTAGGGTGTTAAAGGATAACCAACAAAACCCATTGTCAGCATCTTTTGATTTTTCGTCTGCTAGATAACTTTTAAACATAAAAATTGTGCGTAACTTGAAGTATTACTTAGTTTTTGTTTCGCACTCGGTACGCTCTATCAAAAGATTTATGAATTTGAAGTAAAATATTATAATACACGCAATTTAGATACTCGGACAGTTAGAGTTACAGTCGATATTGACGTCATTTTCTGAATGGCGGTATTAAGATTTTCCGCAGAAAAACCCTAGAAAAAAAAACGGTAGCTAGGCAGGGTAGTAGGTAGGGCAGACAGTTGACGGGAGCAAATCCGCGGGCACAGCTAGTCTCTAATATATGAAAATTCATCAACATCGGTTGATCGGTTTCGATGGGAAAACTTTACAAACAGACTGACAGATGTTTGGATAAATAGTGTTTGTGCAAAGATGTGGTCAAAGTCCAACTCCCACCGGCAGTTTTTCTAAAGCGGGTGCAGACAGCTTTTTGTGCTGCCACTTGCAGCCTCTCGCAAATAAATAAGCCAATACCCAGCTTTATTTAAGAGGAGAGTTCTTCTTCGCGAGCTTTTTACAGAACATCGCAGTTCATTGTAATGTTTGTGAGTTTGTGACGCTAGTTTTTGCTGTCATCAAGATCCCCGGCAGAGGCCCGGGTTATGTTTGAGTTATCTTCCTACTTTGGTTTATTGGAAAAGCTAAAGCTGACTTCACACCAAAAGTATTATCAGCCACTGAAACTGAGCGAGCGATGCGCAGTTTACTCTTTCTCTATACATATTTCTTTTCGTTCACAAAGAACCGACACTGCACTGCGACGACGTTATTCGTTTGGTGTGAACACAGTTTAAGCGAGTAGAAATGATTCTAGAACCTACTACCTACAGATATATGTGTCTACAAACTGTTTAACTACAGAATGAGTTTTTTCTTTAGCTTTTTGAACCTCAAATTATTGAGCCTGTTGTTGTATTTTGAGCTTTTTTCGAATTGATTACATTAATGTTGTTCATACAATACTGACAGCTGACGGTTTTTTTTAATGAATGTTATGCAGACTAACGATAAACCTTGTTTTGTAATAAGACGGAAAGATCAGTCGGAACATAGTTACGCTAATTCTACTCGTACAAAGAAAGTCTACGACGTAGCTGGTGGTGCTACGAAAATGGATGTGCTACGCTTGCTACGATTTCGTAGCACGACTGCCGAAACGCGACGCGGTGAAAAACTAAATTTAATTTGTACCGTCTTGAGCAAAATTTTGTTTTTTGTAGGTCTACCTTTGGTGTACGGATATTGTAAAATTTTAATAGTAAATATGTAACTATTGTGATGAGATGTAATCGTGTCAATGTAAGAAGTCCGGTGACGTTTCTCATTTTACATGCCACGATAACTTTGTACGTAAGAAATTGAAAAATCAAATTCGTAATCCTAATTAACTATGTTACCATTCACTATAACAACGAGTATCATTTGTAAGCATCAAGTTTAATTATTGTTAATTATGATAGCTGTCAAATCCGACTTCTTAGATTGGCACGACTATAATATATAGTATGATAGAGATGTATAGACCCCAGCTCGTAACAGCATTAACAATTTTTATTGTATTCGTCTCTGTGTAGTGTTTTTACTTGCTTTGTTGATCTCATGGTCGTAAGCGCTACTGTTGAGTATGAGGACCTGGTTTCGATTCCCGAGTAGTGCAAAGTGTTATTAGGTTTTCTATCTGGAATTTCTCATCAGCTCAGTAGTGTCTTCTGGACTTGTGCCCGGTTGATGGCATAGGCTCGCCACCTATTAAATGGAACTTAAAACACAATTCCAAGGAGTTCCGCACAAATATCTCGATACTCCAGGAACTCCACTTCAAGCATCGTCTGTCCGCAATAGTATAGGCCCGAACACTCACTTTCTTCGGACACGTTGCAAGGCGAGACAGCCAGTCCATAGAGCGGTTAGTCGTCCAAGGAAAAATGGAAGGCACTAGACCGCGTGTTAGGTCACCCATGCGTTGGACCGACCAGATCAAGTCTGCTGTGGGCGGTCCCGTGCACGAGTGTACCCAGATGTCATCTAATCGGGAAAGGTAGCGAGACACTGTGAGACGCATTACATCTGCCGCATATACTACCAATACTTCATGACACGACCGCTCTGTCAAGAGCGTAACGACTAAGAAGAAGAACAAAACATAATTTGCGAAATCTGGATGTTCTATGAAAATATTACGTTAAGATTATTTTCCTTCTTCCTATGTTTAAAACAACTTCACTTACATCGGGTGTAAGAGGGTAGATATTTGTCTCTGAGTAGTGCAGTGCGCCGGCTGCACCCACTTTGTAACGTTTATTAAAGCGTCACCTTACGAACTACATTCAATAAATCTCATTTTTGATATTAATAGTTGCTGAGTTTTGATACAATTTCATAGCAGCTTCACTCAGAAAAAAAAGTTGGATTACCTGAAATATACAAAACTATAGGCATGTAGTTTCGTAATCTACAGAGAGGTATTACATTCTGCACTGTGACGAACACGCCATTGCGACGTGACATTGGGACAACAATTTTCAAAGAAATTGTTCACCAGTTTTAAGGGTAGGGTGTCTATAGAGAAATAATATTGCATTGTCGCTGCACCTTTCTGGGAGTTTGGACGAGAATTAGTGGAACCAGCTAAATAGGCACTTATATAATAACCATACAGTTAAGGGTACTGCCTAAAAATATAGGTAGAGTTCCCAATGTGACAGCTGCTGTTCAGAATATAACGCACTTGCTAGAGTGCCCCAAGTGCCCATACACCATCGACTCGAAACGAAGAAGAGATTCGCGACTCACATTTGTTTCAGATACTCTGAGACCTCTATGTGTGCGTGCGCCTATTTTCGCTCGTTGTACTGAGCGGACTTTCTGTATCTATCCAAGTTGTGGTAATACTCGTACTATCATTAATTACCCAACACAAACTGAACTCAAGCTTTGGACCTCCACTCGTATAAGTTACACGACGGGCCGAAACAATTGAATTAGCTCCAAACATCGCCAACTATGTAACTCGTGGCTCGTAAATCATTCCAAGGGACTGTTTTTGCACGTCCACGGTTTAAGAGCGACCCGAGCTAATAAGCCAACTAAAATTGTATACTTATGTAGTTATTATGTTTTAGGATTTAACACAGCGTTTATTTAGTACCAATTAAACTTACATACATACATAAACTCACGCCTTTTTCCCATGGGGGTAGGCAGAAACTACAGAACGCCACCTGCTACGATCCTTACATACTTCTTTTGCTTCACACACATTCACACATCTAGTCATACACACACGCCGGTTATGGGTACTGCGCACTTGGCCTTTCTGAAGAACATCACCTATAAGGTCTATGTATGTCTTTCTAGGGCGTCCCCTCCCGGGACGCCCTAGAAAGACATACATATACAACGCTATTTTAATTAAACTTATAGTCCCAAATTAAAATAGCTTAAAATAACTTCTGCCTAACCCCTCAGCGTATACAGGCATTATGTTACATGTGTATAAGTAGCAATATTTACTGGCAACGTTTGTGTTGTACCATAAAAATAACTACTACCTTTCTCTGCTGTTTGTCTTGAAAATGTACTAGCTATTTACTGCTCGCGACAACGCTAAATATTTTTTTCAAATGTTATCTATGCTCCATGGTTTACCAAAATAACTGAATTACATGACTACCTCAAAATTAACACCATTAAAGAAGACATTGCGCATCGAACAATAATTTATACGGTTCGCATTGAAGACCACGTCAACAGTCTGGCTTCTGTACTGGAACACCGTCGACTGAAAAAACATACCTGATTTAGTCAAGTAGCAAGTAGAGGGTCGGCTCTCACTGGAGGACCGTACTCGAAGCGCCAATATGCACAGAACTAATTTGTTAATGGCTTGACAAGCCGATCGCAAGATAAAAGAAAGAAAAGAAAATTGTCTATATAATCAAACAGTTTAACTCGTTAATAATAGTTAAGAAAATATGATTAAAGTTATAATATACAAAAATTACCAACTCAGTATCTGCAGCACGGCTCCCCAATATATTTCATAATCAAAGCCATATTGTTTAAACCCTAAAATTACCTGAGTTTAGTCTAAAGTTCTAGACCCCTACTTAACGATTCCATCCGCATGCTGGTGACAAATTCTCGATCCTTACTCAATGATCCTGTGGGCTTGAACATAGAACCTCGGGGTTTCGAGGCCAAGATCACTAAATAGATAAGAACAGAATATTTAACAATCTGCACATCATAATAATATCTTATGGGAGTGTATTCTTTGGCAGAATGAAAGCAATATTATGTTGAATAATGTACAGGCTGCATCTGGAGAACAAATTTCCGTGCGTTCAAACGTTTTCGCCATACACTGGTGGGGATTTGTCGGTGGGGATTTCTGGAATAAACCATATTATTGGAATCAAAAATAACAGTTCACAATGTTAGGACCCATTAATATTGGCCTTGTTTGTTCTGTCTCCTGCTTGATATGGAGGACAGTGGAAATTATGTTGTTTGCCCTAATCCTCCGTTATTCTTTTCTGATTAATTTCTTTGACGGCTCCAAGACAGTTAAATTCATTATGAGGGAGAGTCGTTCGTCGAGTTTTATTGCCTCGCCACTTTTCTTGTGCTCGTCACTGTTGATCCTGGCATTCAGGAGTTGCAGTGGTTTGGGGGGAATAGTGCGGTGGCGCAACCACTCATAGACGCGTACAGTAATCCCCAAGATGCCAATCTTTTTGGCCGGGTTGAACGTAGGCTTCCGATGCGCATGGCGTAGTGTGCTTCAGTTATAGTATGAGATTTAGACAGAGCAGCAATTTGTAACCCACATCAACCAACAATGACGCTTGCACTCGTGCCTGCGTTTTCGCTAATTGTATGGAGTCGAACTTCTGAACCTTTCCTTCTGTGTCAAATGAAGAAGTATCGAGTGGTTATAGCATTCTTCTTCTTAGCGTGTCGATGACAAATATAAAAAAAATATATTATGTTCGACACAGAATTCCGCTACGGTAACGCCATTCGGTGACGCAATCTTCAAACGTACAGTTGACAGGGTATGCTGCGCACTCCGAGAGGTGGGCCATTGTCTGCGGAGAGTTGCCGCATAAGCACTGAAGGCTAAAGCCATCCAAGAACCATAGCATTATTATTAGGAGATATAAATATATTAGATACTAGCTGCCCCCGCGGCTTCGCTCCCGTCAAAATTATAGCCTATGTTACTCGGGAATAATATACAGCGGCAGCGAATATCGCTCAGGTTGCTCTAGCCGCGGTACTTGATACTAAATACCTGATCGAAACCCGTGCGGTATGTACCTCTACCCACAGCGGCAGCGAATATCGCTCAGGTCGCTCTAGCCGCGGTACTTGATACTAAATACCTGAGCGAAACCCGCGCGGTATGTACCTCTACCCACAGCGGCAGCGAATATCGCTCAGGTCGCTCTAGCCGCGGTACTTGATACTAAATACCTGAGCGAAACCCGCGCGGTATGTACCTCTACCCACAGCGGCAGCGAATATCGCTCAGGTCGCTCTAGCCGCGGTACTTGATACTAAATACCTGAGCGAAACCCGCGCGGTATGTACCTCTACCCACAGCGGCAGCGAATATCGCTCAGGTTTGAATAGGCCTTAAAGCTTGAATTTAAGCTTGAATAATATTCTCTGAAACTGAACTAACTCAACACGTGTTACACAAAAACATTATCAACTAGTTGACCCGGCAAACTTTGTTTTGCCATAAAAACACCAAACATTTATCTACCCTACCTACCCTACCCTACCCTACTCTACCCTACACTACCCTACCCTACACTACCCTCCTACCCTACCCTACACTACCCTACCCTACACTACCCTTCCTCTGATGTTGGAATAAACGACTGTAGGTAAAAGGCAAACATTTTTGCCACGTGCCCAGTAGATACACAAGTCTTAATTATTTCAAAACAGGAAGTTCAATTATCTTTAGATGACAACAACAAAACAATTCTATAATTAAAGTTTATTTTTAGTTGTTGTTTCACGTGCTAAAAAAAGAGATTTCCTGGTCCAGTTGGATGGTTCTGCGTACTTATTTACTTATACAAATTAATATTATGTAAAATGTTAGTGTCATGGTGGCCCAGTGGATAAGACATCGCCTATCGTGCTTGAGGTCGTGGATTAAAAGCCAGGTAAAAAGTAAGTATCAATGTGACTTTTTCATATTCAGATGTACTTTCTATGTTTGTTTTGGACATCAAAGGAAAACATCGTGAAGTAACTTGGAATTATAGTTAATGTAAGTCTGAAATTGCCAACCCACATTGAGTGCACGTGGTGATCAATGCTCGTGCCTTCTCTGTATGAGAAGAGACCTTTTCCCTGCAGTGGGACAGTTACAGGCTGGTACTTTTTTGATGTATTATTGTTAATGTGTTTGTAGGATGTAATCTCTGCAAGTTCTGATCCGACTTAAACAAAAATTGTTTCGTTGATAGAGAACTACACTAGTACTGACTAGGGCTGTACTTTTATTATATCCTTAAGAACAAAACCGCAGAAAAAAGTTTGTTCACTTTTGAATGTTCTTCTAGCGGCTTCGCCCGTGCGGAATTCTGTAACTAGCCCAAAGGAAAATACTCCTTCTATAAAAAGTCTTATACTATGTCCTTCTCCGAGGTCCAATCAATCAATCAAAATCTTCAACAATAAATACATATAATAAATCTGTAGAAAAAACGTTTTTGTTCATCGAAAATATTGCCATGAAAATAGCTAGGGTGTTAAAGGATAACCAACAAAACCCATTGTCAGCATCTTTTGATTTTTCGTCTGCTAGATAACTTTTAAACATAAAAATTGTGCGTAACTTGAAGTATTACTTAGTTTTTGTTTCGCACTCGGTACGCTCTATCAAAAGATTTATGAATTTGAAGTAAAATATTATAATACACGCAATTTAGATACTCGGACAGTTAGAGTTACAGTCGATATTGACGTCATTTTCTGAATGGCGGTATTAAGATTTTCCGCAGAAAAACCCTAGAAAAAAAAACGGTAGCTAGGCAGGGTAGTAGGTAGGGCAGACAGTTGACGGGAGCAAATCCGCGGGCACAGCTAGTCTCTAATATATGAAAATTCATCAACATCGGTTGATCGGTTTCGATGGGAAAACTTTACAAACAGACTGACAGATGTTTGGATAAATAGTGTTTGTGCAAAGATGTGGTCAAAGTCCAACTCCCACCGGCAGTTTTTCTAAAGCGGGTGCAGACAGCTTTTTGTGCTGCCACTTGCAGCCTCTCGCAAATAAATAAGCCAATACCCAGCTTTATTTAAGAGGAGAGTTCTTCTTCGCGAGCTTTTTACAGAACATTCGCAGTTCATTGTAATGTTTGTGAGTTTGTGACGCTAGTTTTTGCTGTCATCAAGATCCCCGGCAGAGGCCCGGGTTATGTTTGAGTTATCTTCCTACTTTGGTTTATTGGAAAAGCTAAAGCTGACTTCACACCAAAAGTATTATCAGCCACTGAAACTGAGCGAGCGATGCGCAGTTTACTCTTTCTCTATACATTATTTTATTTCGTTCACAAAGAACCGACACTGCACTGCGACGACGTTATTCGTTTGGTGTGAACATAGTTTAAGCGAGTAGAAATGATGCTAGAACCTACTACCTACAGATATATGTATCTACAAACTGTTTAACTACAGAATGAGTTTTTCTTTATCTTTTTGAACCTCAAATTATTGAGCCTGTTGTTGTATTTTGAGCTTTTTTCGAATAGCTGACAGCTGACGGTTTTTTTTAATGAACGTTATGCAGACTAACGATAAACCTTGTTTTGTAATAAGACGGAAAGATCAGTCGGAACATAGTTACGCTAATTCTACTCGTACAAAGAAAGTCTACGACGTAGCTGGTGGTGCTACGAAAATGGATGTGCTACGCTTGCTACGATTTCGTAGCACGACTGCTGAAACGCGACGCGGTGAAAAACTAAATTTAATTTGTACCGTCTTGAGCAAAATGTTGTTTTTTGTAGGTCTACCTTTGGTGTACGGATATTGTGAAATTTTAATAGTAAATATGTAACTATTGTGATGAGATGTAATCGTGTCCATGGAATAATAAGACAAGGTAGTCTCCTCTCGTGACAGCTGGGTCACGTGGTTGGCCTAAGACTACGTCATCGATTGGATCACTCTATCAAAAGTTAGATGAATTTAAAGTGTTCAAGAAGTAAAATATCATGATGACACACGCAATTCAGATACTCGGACAGTTGAACTCCGTATTCGATAGATGGCGTTGCGCATTTGACATCATTTTTTGAATGGCAGTGATCTCCGCGGCAGAATGACACTTGAAAAAAATTGGTAAGTAGCAAAGACCTTATACGTATTTCTTACTACTAGACTGTGTACCAAAAATTTTTGTATAGCTAAAATGAAATCTATTACCATACATCTAGGTTATCTATTCCCTTATGAGCGGTAGCTAACCAAAAGCGGTCCTGAGCGAGAGGGTGCCCGCTGGTAGTGTGTCCTTGTCTGACATCTTGCCAGCTCAACTAATCATTGGGTTTGGTAGAAATGGTAGAAAATTTTATATTTTCTTTTTTATGTAATACCAAAACGAACGAATAAAAAATATATTTAAATACGTTTCAAAGTCTATGAAACTTTGAAGCGTATTTAAATATTTTTACAGTTCCTTTAATTCATCAATTCATTGTATTTAAAAAATAATTCATTAATACTGAGTAAGAGTAGTACTTTTAAATGTTTGGGCCTGGTAATACTAAATGTAGGACCACCAGGTTTGTGGAGTTTTTGGCGGGTTTTGTTCGAGTAAAATTCAGCGGCTGTTAATATTATTCGCAAATTGATTGCTAGTGGAATAAAATTGGTGAAGTTTTGTTTCTCAACTGTCTACGCAACTGGACATTAAGTGAAATAATTGAGATCCTTTGGGGTATTTCAAAGCATCGTCTGAAGACTGCAGGATCATCTCACGCCTCTCCTTCATGAGCTTGAGAGTAAGATCAGAGAGCTTTTTGTTCCTATCTATACGATAGGTCTTGAAGAACAAGACTTATCCCGACTTGGGATTTGAGGGTTATCGAGTCCTCCACTCTCTTCGAACTTCAGATAACCCTATAATAATCCATCGTAAACTGCTCAATTCCTCTTCGAGTTCGGTGATCTTATCGTCGGTCCGGAATCCGGAGTGTGCGCGTGTTGTACGTTGCCAGGTCCTGTCGTCGGTATTTGTTGGGGTAGCCGGATCTCGTCCGGGATTCTTTGCACCCCTTGCCATACCTTAACCTAGATCGCTACCGTAGTCAAGGGTAGGCAGGCTGCCGGGCACTAAGGGCTATGTTTTATTTGTGCTATTCATGGGGAATGCTTTGCAGGCGGGTTGGCGATCCCAGTATGGTTGTTACAAATGCACAGAGAACGCTGCTGCCCATTCTCTGGTTTGTCCCTTAGTCGCCTCTTATGACAACAATGGAAAAACATGGGCTGTTGCAATTCTTTATGCCCGACACCATACGGTAAGTGATGTAGATTCCAAAAAATATACACACGTTTCTTTTTTTTTTCCTTGAATTTGGTAGGTTTAGGTAGCCTAGTTAGGTAGGATACATACATATATCGGGATACTTACACTATTGTTTTTACAATCAATTTGTCCCTTGTTATGTTTGGTCATGGTCACCTCATTAGAAAGTGACACACTACCAACGGGAGCCGTCTCGCTCGGACCGTTTTTTGCGCCATAGTGCACAGTCTAGTAGTAAGAAGTATAAGGTCTTTGGTAAGTAGCAAGTCAATTAGGGTAGGCAGGTAGGCAGGGGGTGTCAACTCTATACTTCGAATCAACGTTTTCGTTTAGATGTAGTGTTCTGGAGAGCTACTAGATGGCGGGCAGCAAAATTGTCCTTACTTTTTTAGGGTTCCGTACCCAAAGGGTAAAAACGGTATCCTATTACTAAGACTCCGCGGTCCGTCTGTCTGTCTGTCACCAGGCTGTCTCATGAACCGTGATAGCTAGACAATTGAAATTTTTACAGATGTACCAGGCCCCTCAGAAAGTATTGCGAAAAAAAGTTTTTATATATGGGAGACTGGCCAGTTATAATGTTTTTCGAAAATATGATTATTTATAAGTAAAAATAAGTAAGTTCCAATTTCAAAATTTCCCTCCACATTTTTTGCGAGTTAATTCAAAGTATTGTGTCTCACTGAAATATGGATCTGCGCCGGGAACATTTTAGAGCTATGATTTTATACGATTTCAAGTGTCGCCTGAAACCGGATGAATCGTACGATAGACTTCAAATGGCATTCATGGATGAAGGCCCTTCCAAGGCAACCGTGTATCGTTGGTATAACCGATTTTTGCGATAATGGTACAGAACCCTTCGTGCGCGAGTCCGACTCGCACTTAGCCGGTTTTTTTTTGAATAAAGTCGATATTCTTCTCCCTAGATTAAATAATGTTCTTTGCAGGTAGGTAAGTTGGGTACGTAGGTAGATAAGGCGTAAGGCGTAGGTTGGGTAAGTAGGGTAGGTAGGTAGGGATGGTAAGGTGTAGGTAGGGTAGGTAAGGCGTAGGTTGGGTAAGTAGGGTAGGTAGGTAGGGTATTTAAGGCGTAGGTAGGGTAGGTAAGGCGTAGGTTGGGTAAGTAGGGTAGATAGGGTAGGTAAGGCGTAATTAGGGTAGGTAAGACGTTGGTTGGGTAAGTAGGGTAGGTAGGTAGGGTAGCTAAGGCATAGGTTGGGTAAGTAGGTAGAATAGGTAAGGCGTAGGTTGGGTAAGTAGGGTAGGTAGGTAGGTAGGGTAGGTTAGGCGTAGGTAGAGTATGTAAGGCGCAGGTAGGGTAGGTAAGGCGTAGGTAGGTAGGTAAGTAGGGTAGGCAGTTGACGGGAGCGAAGCCGCGGGCACAGCTAGTATCTAATATATTTATATCTCCTAATAATAATGCTATGGTTCTTGGATGGCTCTAGCCTTCAGTGCTTATGCGGCAACTCTCCGCAGACAATGGCCCACCTCTCGGAGTGCGCAGCATGCCCTGTCAACTGTACGTGCGAAGACTGCGTCACCGAATGGCGTTACCTTAGCGGAATTCTGTGTCGAACATATTTTTTATTTTTATTTGTCATCGACACGCTAAGAAGAAGAATGCTATAACAACTCGATACTTCTTCATTCGACAGAGAAGGTCGACTCCATACAATGAGCGAAACCGCAGGCACACATAGACAAGCTTCAGGCACAGAGAGTGCAAGCGCACTCGTGACGGCATTTGTTGGTTGAAGTGGGTTACAAATTGCTGTGCGGTGTGAAATCTTATACTATAACTGAATCACACTACACCAGGCGCATCGGAAGCCTACGTTCAACCCGGCCAAAAAGATAGGGGTCTTGGGAATTACTGTACGCGTCTATGAGTGGTTGCGCCAACGCACTATTCCCAAACCACTGCAACTCCTGAAAGCCAGGATCAACGGTGACGAGCACAAGAAAAGTGGCGAGGCAATAAACCTCGACGAAGTTCCTCATAATGAATTTAAATGTCTTGGAGCCCGCATAGAAATTAATCAGAAAAGAAAACGGAGGATTAGAGCAAACAACATAATTTCCACTGTCCAGAACAAACAAGGCCAATATTAATGGGTCCTAACATTGTGAGCTGTTATTTTTGGTTCTAATAATAATTATGGCAAAACGCTTGAACGCACGGAAATTTGTCTAAGTTTCCACAAGGTCCGTATAATAAATACCTCCTGATGCAGCCTGTTCAACATAATATTGCTTTCAATCTGCCAAAGAATAGACTCCCATAAGATATTATTATGATGTGCAGATTGTTACATATTCGCAGTATTATGTAGAACATTGACATAAAGGTAAGGCAACAAGCTTGAAGTAAAATAATTTACTTTTAAAGTTTTTATAGTGGTTGCGCCAGTTTTCGCAGTCGTAGTCTGATATAGAACATTTACATAAAGGTGAGGCAACAAGCTTGAAGTAAAATAATTTACTTTTAAAGTTTTTATAGTGGTTGCGCCAGTTTTCGCAGTCGTAGTCTGATATAGAACATTTACATAAAGGTGAGGCAACAAGCTTGAAGTAAAATAATTTACTTTTAAAGTTTTTATAGTGGTTGCGCCAGTTTTCGCAGTCGTAGTCTGATATAGAACATTTACATAAAGGTGAGGCAACAAGCTTGAAGTAAAATAATTTACTTTTAAAGTTTTTATAGTGGTTGCGCCAGTTTTCGCAGTCGTAGTCTGATATAGAACATTTACATAAAGGTGAGGCAACAAGCTTGAAGTAAAATAATTTACTTTTAAAGTTTTTATAGTGGTTGCGCCAGTTTTCGCAGTCGTAGTCTGATATAGAACATTTACATAAAGGTGAGGCAACAAGCTTGAAGTAAAATAATTTACTTTTAAAGTTTTTATAGTGGTTGCGCCAGTTTTCGCAGTCGTAGTCTGATATAGAACATTTACATAAAGGTGAGGCAACAAGCTTGAAGTAAAATAATTTACTTTTAAAGTTTTTATAGTGGTTGCGCCAGTTTTCGCAGTCGTAGTCTGATATAGAACATTGATATAAAGGTGAGGCAACAAGCTTGAAGTAAAATAATTTACTTTTAAAGTTTTTATAGTGGTTGCGCCAGTTTTCGCTTGGTATATGGAGCCAACTTTCTGTTCTTATCTATTTAGTGATCTTGGCCTCGAAACCCCGAGGGTCTATGTTCAAGCCCACAGGATCATTGAGTAAGGATCGAGAATTTGTCACCAGCATGCGGATGGAATCGTTAAGTAGGGGTCTAGAACTTTAGACTAAACTCAGGTAATTTTAGGGTTTAAACAATATGGCTTTGATTATGAAATATATTGGGGAGCCGTGCTGCAGATACTGAGATGGTAATTTTTGTATATTATAACTTTAATCATATTTTCTGAACTATTATTAACGAGTTAAACTGTTTGATTCTTAGACAATTTTCTTTTCTTTCTTTTATCTTGCGATCGGCTTGTCAAGCCATTAACAAATGAGTTCTGTGCATATTGGCGCTTCGAGTACGGTCCTCCAGTGAGAGCCGACCCTCTACTTGCTACTTGACTAAATCAGGTATGGTTTTTTCAGTCGACGGTGTTCCAGTACAGAAGCCAGACTGTTGACGTGGTCTTCAATGCGAACCGTATAAATTATTGTTCGATGCGCAATGTCTTCTTTAATGGTGTTAATTTTGAGGTAGTCATGTAATTCAGTTATTCTGGTAAACCATGGAGCATAGATAACATTTGAAAAAAATATTTAGCGTTGTCGCGAGCAGTAAATAGCTAGTACATTTTCAAGACAAACAGCAGAGAAAGGTAGTTATTTTTATGGTACAACACAAACGTTGCCAGTAAATATTGCTACTTATACACATGTAACATAATGCCTGTATACGCTGAGGGGTTAGGCAGAAGTTATTTTAAGCTATTTTAATTTGGAACTATAAGTTTAATTGGTACTAAATAAATGCTGTGTTAAATCCTAAAACATAATAACTACATAAGTATACAATTTTAGTTGGCTTATTAGCTCGGGTTGCTCTTAGACCGTGGACGTGCAAAAACAGTCCCCTGGAATGATTTACGAGCCGCAAGTTACATAGTTGGCGATGTTTGGAGCTAATTCAATTGTTTCGGCCCGTCGTGTAACTTATACGAGTGGAGGTCCAGAGCTTGAGTTCAGTTTGTGTTGGGTAATTAATGATAGTACGAGTATTACCACAACAGAAAGTCCGCTCAGTACAACGAGTGAAAATAGGCGCACGCACACATAGAGGTCTCAGAGTATCTGAAATGTGAGTCGCGAATCTCTTCCTCGTTTCGAGTCGATGGAAAACCCTTTAAATATTTTTGGGCCCAGTTAATCGCAGGCTCAATGGTGTTGAGGTCCTCTTAAGTGCAGGTGTATGGGCACTTGGGGCACTCTAGCAAGTGTGTTATATTAACCCCAGGCCACGTTAATCGCAGCGTCAATGGTGTTGAGGTCCTCTTAAGTGCAGGTGTATGGGCACTTGGGGCACTCTAGCAAGTGTGTTATATTCTGTACAGCAGCTGTCACATCGGGAACGTTCGTTTGCACTTCGTTGTTGTTAGGTCTGCCTTTCTTTTTTGGCATTACCCTTAACTGTATGGTTATTATGCAAGGGCCTATTAAGCTAGATTAATTAATTCTCCCAGAAAGGTGCAGCTACAATGAAATATGATTTCGCTACAGACACCCTACCCTACACCTGACGAACAATTTCTTTGATAAGTGTTGTCCCAATATCACGTCGCAATGACGAGTTCGTCACAGTGCAGAATGTAATCTGTAGATAACGAAACTACACGCCTATAGTTTTGTATATTTCAGATACTCTAACACCAAATTCAACAGAATTTATAACAGCGTGGTCGAAAATTATTACTATAATAAAATACGGTCGACCGTAATGTGAACCGCAACTGTTCTGCTGCCCATTAATAAAACAAAATACATAACAAAGCAAATTAATGTTAACGACTAATTAATTATATTTACACAATAACAAAATTATGCCTTTGAAGTAGCACACAGCATTATTTGATTTGGTGAAATTATATTTTATTTAGACAAATAATATATGCATGGACCACTGTAATCTTATTTTGTTAATTACAACATGTTGCTGACATTCTTTTTTTGTATAGTGCTTAAGGTTAAGATAATAACTGTAACAAAGGTTTTAATACATTTATTATTTTTCTTATTCAAACTGCCACAAAACCGCTATTTCTAATCTCTACCAGTCAACTTTTCACTTCACTTCTCCTTGTCTTATAATAAATATTATAAGACAATTAATATATATTATATTTATTTTTATTGATCAAATCGCTATGTCAATTTAACTCTTTTTTGTCCTCGTTTTAAACTTACTTGGCCAGACCACACTTCTGCGTAAAATACTAATTAAAATCCGAGAAATAGAAAGTTGCTAATTATTATCGCCCTCCATTAAAACACTTTAAGCTAATGCTGTGTATTTTTTGCGAATTTTCTGTTTTTATATTTTTCGCAATTTCATAATTGGGTGTATAAAAATAATAATTGGTCTGTTTTCTTTGCAAATGACAAAAACGAAAATAAAATTTTTGTTAACACGGAAAATTGTATGAGAAAATAGTACCGGTTAACCTAAAGATACGAAGGTTTTTTTAATTAATTTTAGGCTAGGCTAGGTAATTTTTTTTACTGTAGTCATATTTCTGATCCTACATGTCGCCGTAAACGATTTCAGTCTGCTTGCAACGACTCCACGCTTGAACAGAGCATCACTAGAAAGATACAGAATGTAACTAATATCCGTTCACGTCACGATCACAAAGAGATCACCCCGTAGCTGTCACGGTGGCGGAAGGCGTGATAAGGGCGTGCGCACACTGGTGCCGGCACGCTAACGACACGTCCTCATTAGACGTCGCGCTCCACTACTTGGACACACGCCCTTACTCATAACTCCTGTTAAGGTGAAGCTTATCGCTTTATTGGTTTTAGTACCTTCGCTCTACAATTACATTGGTTTTTAAGTAATAGGACAATTTACAAAATCGAATCTTTGTGACAGTCCTAGGATTACAAAGGAAAGATTTTATACTAGCTGTCTATATTAGGGTAGTTGACAAAAAACTATATTTAGTCGGTCAGATAGATAACCTAAAAATATTGGACACGGTATTTTTCTTTTGCCACGTTAACAAAAAAATACGACGATACAGTGCGTTGAAATATCGTGTGACGTCACGGTGTGCTACCCTTTATACTGACAAAGTGACGTCACAAGCCTCCACTTTCACGCGCATTGTCTTTGTCATTTCTTATAGAGCAAGAAATACGGCTCCAATTTTATTTGATAATCTCACTTACGGACAAAATAGAATTATCATTTTTCTACCCCGGTATCATCCCTATTAAGGCGGTACCCCGAGCAAAACGCCGCGCAAGCCGGTTTTTGTGCTGTTTACCCTGCTGAGTAGTGAGCTATCTACTCGTTATTTAAAAAGAAATAACAATTAATAAAAATACATTAAATTTCTACATAATATTGATTCTAAAATGGTGGATTCTTTTTTTTTTTAATGTTGTATATATTTGACCAATCTCCTTCCAAAAAACATAAAAATGAGAAATAATTTTTGATAGCATGCATCTCCTCGTAAAGTGTTCATTAATTATTTTTTGTACTAACACTAATGGTTAGTAAAAATTAATAACGAACATTTTTGTAGTTGTTTTTTTTTCAGAAGACCAAAATTCGATTTTATAAAGATTTTATTCTAAAATCTGGGCGTATTCACTACTGTAATTCATGCGCCACCAGTGCCGCTAGACCAATAGGAATGCTCATATCTCATGCTGATTTTTCGGTCAGGGTACCGTCTTAACAGGATTATTATAAAACCAAAATTGGAAACCCTAACTAGCTGATCTTGAGGGTCTCCCTTGTTTGACCGAAACGAATTTGACAAATTTTCACTTACCAAAAAAATTTTCGCATAATTTCATTTCCCAAATTATTACTTAGCAAAAAATCTATTCACGAAAATTTTTAACGCAAACATAATGTTTGGGAAATGAACGTTTAAACTATAACTTGTTTACCAACTAGTACTTTTAACATTTTTTATTTATTCAAATATTTCACTTGGAATAACAGTTTTTACGCAAAATCAAATAAGCCAAATATTTAAAGTTTTTTATTTCTCTTTTTTTATATATATTTTTTTTAAATTTAATGCAGGTCACAGTTTTAACCTAACCTAACCATTTTTTTTTAAATAACTAATTATCCTAATCTTAATAGTTCAGTTCCGGGTAACCTACTAAAAACAATCTCTTTTTTCTATTAATGCAAGTCGTTTCTGGCACTCGCCGGCCGCTGCCGCGGCACCGCTCGCTTCGCTCGCTCGGCTCGTGCGTAGGAGGTCACAGTTTTAACCTAACCTAACCTAACCATTTTTTTAATAATTAACCTACTCTAACTACTTCCATAAATAAATTAATATCAAGTAACCATAAATTTGACTTGTTTCAGACAAATTGAAAGAATTAATCAAAAAATAAAATTGTATTTTTTATTATATAATTCAAAAAATCTTATGTTTGCCTTAATACTTTTTGTCTTAACAAATCATTTCACCAAACGTTTATTGTCTGAAGATTGTTTGCTGTAATAAATCATTTGATTAAAGACCAAATGCCATAATGACATTATACTTGGTAAAATTTTGCCATGTAAAAATTTGACCAAATAAAAATATGCGTACTAAAATCATTCGAAATATTGCAATGGTATAAAAAAAGATTGCTGAAATTTGTTTGGGTAATGAAATTTTGTCAAAATCTTTTCGGCAAAACGGCAGGATCCCGATCTTGAACGTTAAGCACTAATATATGCTCTGATTAGGCAACAGCTAAATTGGAGCCATGTTCTAACTAGTCAGCATAAAGATGTTATGAATTCAAGTTTAAATAAAACAGAAAGGGTTTTTGCAATGATCTTTTTTTGTGTGTTAAATCATCTGAATAAAGGAGAAATAAAATTAGTAGTGGAGAAAATTTAAACTTCTAAGTTTTTGTTTTATTAGAAGTTAATTATAATTAATCAAGCATGGATTGCATATAGACTGAGACATTGCCGTGTTTCGAATTTGCTTTTGATTTATAGAAGGAAAATCTTGATTATAGCACATATTCAAGGTTTTTCTCCATACCCTTAAGTTACATCAATTCAATATGACTTAACTTGGTACGACATAAAACGTAACGCGAGGAGACGTCACACGGACTCACACGTCGCAGTGACTCACACGTCGCTCGTCAATCGTACCTATGCGTGAGGGTTATTCGCAAATAAAGATATTCACATATTCAAACACGATTTTATAAACACGACTCTTGGTTTGTTATTGAAAATGGAAGTTCTGTCTTCACGCCCGTATTCCCCCGAAGGCTTGCAGAGATGCACATATAGTACACCCTCAATTCGCCAGTCATATATTTTATAAAGATAGAGTTGAATGGAATTTGACACTGTTGTTTTTAAGGTACATTTAAGGAAAAGTAAAGCAAAACAGATAAAGGAATAACCCTGCTAAATTAATTAATGTTGTTTTTGTTTGAGGACCGTTGTATCTTGTTATTGTATCTATCAGTATAATTAGTAAATTGGCCATTATTGGTTCGATACAAGATTGGACAATAACAAAGAAACATGTACAAGGATTTATAAGCGGTGTTTCTTTTCCAATAAATGAGAATAATTGTCTCTTTCTGTTGCTTAGACTTTCTAGCCTCGTGTATCTTTTTGGCAAGAGCAGAATTACATAGCAACAATCTCTGCCTGCTAATAGCAAATAATTCAAGTAAACATGTCTCAAGTTTCCCAAAAATTACATGACATCTTTCGGTCCATAACATACGCACTTTCCGCACAAGACGTACATAATCCGAAGCCTTTTGTCATGGTCTTAGGAAGAACCTACATAACTCTACCGCGTTACAATATTCTAATTAATTAATAAATAATTAATTAATTAATTTTTTAATTTAACTTTGGTGAACGTATTTTAATGTTTGCCGGGGCTTAGGAGTCTACGGGGCTTGCGGGATCAGCAGGGCCCTGTTGTGACCGAATTTGGAATTTTTACGAGTATTAAATTGGTGTGATACTGTTTTCGTATGAAATTTAGATGACTTGCCGAGTTTGTTGACGTCAGAAGTTAGGGTGTTGAAAAGTTTCGCACTCTTGATTATGAGAGAGTAGGCGTGGGTGCTGCGCCTATTTTTGAATTACGTGAAATTGGTTTGCATATTTTTGGTAGCTTCTGTGATATTATGTTTTCTTAACGCCTTTTACCTACAGTTTAAGAATAAGTTAGGTAGGCCTTACTTTGTTTTGAAAACAAAGAACTAAGTGGACATTAGACAATCTAATAATGTTTAAGTAGGTTAAAGCTTGAATTTAAGCTTGAATAATATTCTCTGAAACTGAACTAACTCAACACGTGTTACACAAAAACATTATAAACTAGTTGACCCGGCAAACTTTGTTTTGCCATAAAAACACCAAACATTTATCTACCCTACCTACCCTACCCTACCCTACCCTACCCTACACTACACTACCCTCCTACCCTACCCTACACTACCCTCCTACCCTACCCTACACTACCCTACCCTACACTACCCTCCTACCCTACCCTACACTACCCTTCCTCTGATGTTGGAATAAACGACTGTAGGTAAAAGGCAAAAATGTTTGCCACGTGCCCAGTAGGTACACAAGTCTTAATTATTTCAAAACAGGAAGTTCAATTATCTTTAGATGACAACAACAAAACAATTCTATAATTAAAGTTTATTTTTAGTTGTTGTTTCACGTGCTAAAAAAAGAGATTTCCTGGTCCAGTTGGATGGTTCTGCGTACTTATTTACTTATACAAATTAATATTATGTAAAATGTTAGTGTCATGGTGGCCCAGTGGATAAGACATCGCCTATCGTGCTTGAGGTCGTGGATTAAAAGCAAGGTAAAAAGTAAGTATCAATGTGACTTTTTCATATTCATATGTACTTTCTAAGTTTGTTTTGGACATCAAAGGAAAACATCGTGAAGTAACTTGGAATTATAGTTAATGTAAGTCTGAAATTGCCAACCCACATTGAGTGCACGTGGTGATCAATGCTCGTCCCTTCTCTGTATGAGAAGAGACCTTTTCCCTGCAGTGGGACAGTTACAGGCTGGTACTTTTTTGATGTATTATTGTTAATGTGTTTGTAGGATGTAATCTCTGCAAGTTCTGATCCGACTTAAACAAAAATTGTTTCGTTGATAGAGAGCTACACTAGTACTGACTAGGGCTGTACTTTTATTTTATCCTTAAGAGCAAAACCGCAGAAAAAAGCTTGTTCACTTTTGAATGTTCTTCTAGCGGCTTCGCCCGTGCGGAATTCTGTAACTAGCCCAAAGGAAAATACTCCTTCTATAAAAAGTCTTATTCTATGTCCTTCTCCGAGGTCCAATCAATCAATCAGAATCCATCATCAATCAATACATATAATAAATCTGTAGAAAAATCATTTTTGTTCATCGAAAATATTGCCATGAAAATAACTAGGGTCTTAAAGGATAACCAACAAAACCCATTGTCAGCATCTTTTGATTTTTCGTCTGCTTTTAGATAACTTTTAAACATAAAAATTGTGCGTAACTTGAAGTATTACTTAGTTTTTGTTTCGCACTCGGTACGCTCTATCAAAAGATTTATGAATTTGAAGTAAAATATTATAATACACGCAATTCAGATACTCGACAGTTACAGTTACAGTCGATATTGACGACATTGTCTGAATGTGCGGTATTAAGATTTTCCACAGAAAAATGAACCTAGAAAAAAAACGGTAGCTAGGCAGGGTAGTAGGTAGGGCAGACAGTTGACGGGAGCAAATCCGCGGGCACAGCTAGTCTCTAATATATGAAAATTCGTCAACATCGGTTGATCGGTTTCGATGGGAAAACTTAACAAACAGACAGACAGATGTTTGGATAAATAGTGTTTGTGCAAAGCTGTGATCAAAGTCCAACTCCCACCGGCAGTTTTTCTAAAGCGGGTGCAGACAGCTTTTTGTGCTGCCACTTGCAGCCTCTCGCAAATAAATAAGCCAATACCCAGCTTTATTTAAGAGGAGAGTTCTTCTTCGCGAGCTTTTTACAGAACATTCGCAGTTCATTGTAATGTTTGTGAGTTTGTGACGCTAGTTTTTGCTGTCATCAAGATCCCCGGCAGAGGCCCGGGTTATGTTTGAGTTATCTTCCTACTTTGGTTTATTGGAAAAGCTAAAGCTGACTTCACACCAAAAGTATTATCAGCCACTGAAACTGAGCGAGCGATGCGCAGTTTACTCTTTCTCTATACATTATTTTATTTCGTTCACAAAGAACCGACACTGCACTGCGACGACGTTATTCGTTTGGTGTGAACATAGTTTAAGCGAGTAGAAATGATGCTAGAACCTACTACCTACAGATATATGTATCTACAAACTGTTTAACTACAGAATGAGTTTTTCTTTATCTTTTTGAACCTCAAATTATTGAGCCTGTTGTTGTATTTTGAGCTTTTTTCGAATAGCTGACAGCTGACGGTTTTTTTTAATGAACGTTATGCAGACTAACGATAAACCTTGTTTTGTAATAAGACGGAAAGATCAGTCGGAACATAGTTACGCTAATTCTACTCGTACAAAGAAAGTCTACGACGTAGCTGGTGGTGCTACGAAAATGGATGTGCTACGCTTGCTACGATTTCGTAGCACGACTGCTGAAACGCGACGCGGTGAAAAACTAAATTTAATTTGTACCGTCTTGAGCAAAATGTTGTTTTTTGTAGGTCTACCTTTGGTGTACGGATATTGTGAAATTTTAATAGTAAATATGTAACTATTGTGATGAGATGTAATCGTGTCCATGGTATAATAAGACAAGGTAGTCTCCTCTCGTGACAGCTGGGTCACGTGGTTGGCCTAAGACTACGTCATCGATTGCATTGCGGTTCTCAAACTTTTTAGTGGGGAAAAAGATAACAATATTACAATAGGTACAACATACTTATAATTTTTAATAAATCGTCATATTTGATACTTTTTGTATTTATTTACTTTGTTTTTTTTAATTGTTTGCATTTTAGTATTGTTATTTAGTTCGGGACGAAAACCCACTAAAATTGACTTGACTAAAATAAGTCAAAAACTAATTATGTTATGTTAATAAGTTCGGGCGTAAAGACGTATTGACACAACTATGACTTAAATTATGGAATTTACAACGCGTAGATAAATTAAATATTATGTAGAAAGGCACATACCAGTTATTTTAGTTGAATTTAGTTACAAATTAGATGCCACGCATATGATAGCGTCTCTGAATTGGGAAAATAAAAAAACCTTATTACACCGCCTTTTATACTTCTGTTTTTATAGTTTACGGAACAATTAACAATTTTTCTTGTGTATCTATCAAAGTTCACGGGTTCACCACAAACGTTTGGGAGCCACAGTATTTTACTCACAGAGCGAAAAAAATGCGAAAATTGCGAAAATTATACCATGATCGTGTCAATGTAAGAAGTCCGGTGACGTTTCTCATTTTACGTGCCACGATAACTTTGTACGTAAGTAATTGAAAAATCAAATTCATAATCCTAATTAACTATGTTACCAAGTTTGTTGCACCAAGTTTAATTATTGTTAATTATGATAGCTGTCAAATCCGACTTCTTAGATTGGCACGACTATAGTATATAGTATGATAGAGATATAAAGAAAAAGAAGACTTGAATAAATTGAGATATGAGCGTGTTTAGTACAAAAAGGTGGTTTGATGGGGAGATATTCTTTCTTCTGCAGTAATTATAGAGCCGAACATTCTGGAAGTATCTCGTCGCTTCGGGATCAATGAGTTCGAAGAATCTAGAAAAGAATAGAACGTTCTAGAAACATCTTCCGTGCTATATAAAGAGCGGTCGGGTTCGTCGTGAGTGAGTTTCGATTGGGAAGCGACACAGAGCGATCAAAGCGAAATTAGTGCGAAGTAATAAATTTGTTTAAGAAGTGTTTGTTAAGAAGTGTTTTTTAGTTATTAATTAAAGTGAGCTGTTTAAATAATTTATTCCTAAACCCCAGCTCGTAACAGTATTAACAATTTTTATTGTATTCGTCTCTGGGTAGTGTTTTTACTTGCTTCGTTGATCTCATGTTCGTAAGCGCTACTGTTGAGTATGAGGACCTGGTTTCGATTCCCGAGTAGTGCAAAGTGTTATTAGGTTTTCTATCTGAATTTTCTCACCAGCTCAGTAGTGTCTTCTGGACTTGTGCCCGGTTGATGGTATAGGCTCGCCACCCATTAAATGGAACTTAAAACATAATTCCAAGGAGTTCCGCACAAATACCTCGATACTCCAGGAACTCCACTTCAAGCATCGTCTGTCCGCAATAGTATAGTCCCGAACACTCACTTTCTTCGGACACGTTGCAAGGCGAGACAGTCAGTCCATAAAACGGTTAGTCGTCCAAGGAAAAATGGAAGGCACTAGACCGCGTGGTAGTCCACCCATGCGTTGGACCGACCAGATCAAGTCTGCTGTGGGCGGTCCCGTGCACGAGTGTACCCAGATGTCATCTAATCGGGAAAGGTAGCGAGACATTGTGAGACGCATTACATCTGCCGCATATACTACCAATACTTCATGACGACCACGACCGCTCTGTCAAGAGCGTAACGACTAAGAAGAAGAACAAAACATAATTTGCAAAATCTGGATGTTCTATGAAAATATTATGTAAAGATTATTTTCCTACTTCCTATTTTTAAAACAACTTCACTTACATTGGGTGTAAGAGGGTAGATATTTGTCTCTGAGTAGTGCAGTGCGCCGGCTGCACCCACTTTGTAACGTTTATTAAAGCGTCACCTTACGAACTACATTCAATAAATCTCATTTTTGATATTAATAGTTGCTGAGTTTTGATATCAATTTCATAGCAGCTTCACTCAGAAAAAAAAGTTGGAGCTTGAGACCTTTTTTCTTACTAGATTTTTTACAAAATTTTTTTCGGTACATACTGTACAAGTTTTGTAAAATTCTATTATAGTAAAGCTCTGTTTTTATTGCTAATATGAAAAAAAAATCTAGTTCCAATTATTTATTTCAATTTATAGTTGTAAGTGATTAGCGAATATCTGCTAAAGCCCCGTGTTCGTGCTCAATAAATTTTCGCAGATAAAACATAACTTATTTCATCTGCCGTTCCATAATACGTTCTCTCATGCCGAAAGTTCTTATTTATTGATTTCATGCCATGTGCCCGATGCATGGGAGTTCCCATCGGTTAAGGGGACCAACTTCTATTTGTAGGAATTAGTTTTCAGAAATTCTTCCTTATAGTCGTGACAATCTAAGAAGTCCGATGCAGTTTCTCATTTTACATTTTTCATCTGCATTCTACCGGAAACTCTTGTCTGCTACATAAATATATGCCTTAATAATAATGCTATGGTTCTTGCATGGCTCTAGCCTTCAGTGCTTATGCGGCAACTCTCCGCAGACAATGGCCCACCTCTCGGAGTGCGCAGCATGCCCTGTCAACTCTAAGTGCGAAGACCTTATGACTGCGTCACCGAATGGCGTTGCCGTAGCGGAATTCTGTGTCGAACATAATATTTTTTGTTTGTATATTTGCCATTGACACGCTAAGAAGAAGAAGAATGCTATAGCAACTCGATACTTCTTCAATAGACACAAAAGAAAAGGTTCAGAAGGTTAATGACTCCATACAATGAGCGAAAACGCAGGCACACATAGACAAGCTTCACGCACAGCAAGTGCACTCGTGACGGCTTTTGTTGGATGAAGTGGGTTACAAATTGCTGCGCAGTAGTAAATCTCATACTATAACAGAAGCGCACCAAGCCATGCGCATCGGAAGCCTACGTTCAGTCTGGTCTGTAAGATTTGGGATTACTGAACGCGTCTATGAGTGGTTGCGCCACCACACTATTCCCAAATCCTGCAAATCCTGAAAGCCAGAACCAACAGTGACGACTATCAGAAAAGCGCCGAGGCAATAAAACTCGACGAAATCCCGGCGAATGAATTTAACTATCTAGAATCCCACAACAAAATTAAGAAGAAAAGAATAACGGAGGGGTAGAAAAAAACATAATTTCCACTACCCTCCATTCAGGCAGGAGACAAAACAAACAAGGCCAATAGGCACAAAGGTTCGTTAACAACTGGGATAAGCCCAGTTGCTAAGCACCACGGATAAAATTAACATTAATATTAATAGGTCCTAACATTTTGAGCTGTTATATTTGATTACAATAATAGGTATAGCAAAAACGCTTGATCGCACGGATTTTTTTCTAGTTTCCAAAAGGTTCGTATAGTCAACAATTCCTGATGCAGCCTGTAAATTACCCAACATAATGTTGCGTTTATTCTGCCAAAAAATAAACTCCCATAAGATATGATGTGCAGATTTTACATATTCGCAGTCAGATGTAGAACACTGACATAAAGGCGAGGCAACAAGCGGGAAGGAAAATTATTTACTTTTAAAGTTGTTAAAGTGGTTGCGCCAGTTTTCGCTTGGTATATGGAGCCAACTTTCTGTTCTTATCTATTTAGTGATCTTGGCCTCGAAACCCCGAGGGTCTATGTTCAAGCCCACAGGATCATTGAGTAAGGATCGAGAATTTGTCACCAGCATGCGGATGGAATCGTTAAGTAGGGGTCTAGAACTTTAGACTAAACTCAGGTAATTTTAGGGTTTAAACAATATGGCTTTGATTATGAAATATATTGGGGAGCCGTGCTGCAGATACTGAGTTGGTAATGTTTGTATATTATAACTTTAATCATATTTTCTTAACTATTATTAACGAGTTAAACTGTTTGATTCTATAGACAATCTTTTTTTTCTTTCTTTTATCTTGCGATCGGCTTGTCAAGCCAGATGAGTTCTGTGCATATTGGCGCTTCGAGTACGGTCCTCCAGTGAGAGCCGACTAAATCAGGTATGTTTTTTTCAGTCGACGGTGTTCCAGTACAGAAGCCCGACTGTTGACGTGGTCTTCAATGCGAACCGTATAAATTATTGTTCGGTGCGCAATGTCTTCTTTAATGGTGTTAATTTTGAGGTAGTCATGTAATTCAGTTATTTTGGTAAACCATGGAGCATAGATAACGTTTGAAAAAAATATTTAGCGTTGTCGCGAGCAGTAAATAGCTAGTATATTTTCAAGACAAACAGCAGAGAAAGGTAGTTATTTTTATAGTACAACACAAACATTGCCAGTAAATATTGCTACTTATACACATGTAACATAATGCCTGAATACGCTGAGGGGTTAGGCAGAAGTTATTTTAAGCTATTTTAATTTGGGACTATAAGTTTAATTGGTACTAAATAAACGCTGTGTTAAATCCTAAAACATAATAACTACGTAAGTATACAATTTTAGTTGGCTTATTAGCTCGGGTCGCTCTTAGACCGTGGACGTGCAAAAACAGTCCCTTGGAATGATTTACGAGCCACAAGTTACATAGTGGCGATGTTTGGAGCTAATTCAATTGTTTCGGCCCGTCGTGTAACTTATACGAGTGGAGGTCCAGAGCTTGAGTTCAGTTTGTGTTGGGTAATTAATGATAGTACGAGTATTACCACAACTTGGATAGATACAGAAAGTCCGCTCAGTACAACGAGCGAAAATAGGCGCACGCACACATAGAGGTCTCAGAGTATCTGAAACAAATGTGAGTCGCGAATCTCTTCTTCGTTTCGAGTCGATGGAAAACTAAATATTTTTGGGCCCAATAGATGGCCACGTTAATCGCAGCGTCAATGGTGTTCAGGTCCTCTTAAGTGCAGGTGTATGGGCATTTGGGGCACTCTAGCAAGTGTGTGTTATATTCTGTACAGCAGCTGTCACTTCGGGAACGTTCGTTTGCACTTCGTTCGTGTTAGGTCTGCCTATCTTTTTTGGCATTACCCTTAATTGTATGGTTATTATGTAAGTGCCTATCCAGCTAGTTCCATTAATGTACCCTACACCTGTAGAACAATTTCTTTGAAAAGTGTTGTCGCAATGTCACGTCGCATTGGCGTACTCGCCACAGTGCAGAATGTAATCTCTCTCAGTAGATTAAAAAAACTACACGCCTATAGTTTTGTATATTTCAGGTTGTAACATTTTAAAATTCAACAGAATTTATAACAGCGTGGTCGAAAATTAATACTATAATAAAATACGGTCGACCGTAATGTGAACCGCAACTGTTCTGCTGCCCATTAATAAAACAAAATACATAACAAAGCAAATTAATGTTAACGACTAATTAATTATATTTACACAATAACAAAATTATGCCTTTGAAGTAGCACACAGCATTATTTGATTTGGTGAAATTATATTTTATTTAGACAAATAAGATATACATGGACCACTGTATATCTTATTTTGTTAATTACAACATGTTGCCGACATTCTTTTTTTGTAAGGTTAAGATAATAACTGTAACAAAAGTTTTATTACATTTAGTCTTTTTCTTATTCAAACTGCCACAAAACAGCTATTTCTAATCTCTACCAGTCAACTTTTTACTTCACTTCTCTTTGTCTTATGATATTTTATTAATTTTTAGGGTTCCGTAGCCAAATGGCAAAAAACTGAATCCTTATAGATTCGTCATGTCTGTCTGTCTGTCTGTCCGTCCGTATGTCACAGCCATTTTTTTTCCGAAACTAAAGAACTATGCTGTTGAAACTTGGTAAGTAGATGTATTCTGTGAACCGCATTAAGATTTTCACTTAAAAATAGAAAAAACACAATAAATTTTGGGGGTCCTCATACTTGAAACTGAAACAATGAAAAAAATTTTCTTCAAATCTATACGTGTGGGTTATCTATGGATAGGTCTTCAAAAATGATATTGAGGTTTCTTAAATCATTTTTTTCTAAACTGAATAGTTTGCGCGAGAGACACTTCCAAAGTGGTCAAATGTGTCTCTGTAACTCCTAAAATAAGAGAATGATAAAACTAAAAAAATATATGACGTACATTACCATGTAAACTTCCAACAAAAATTGGTTTGGACGAGGTCTAGTTAGCAGTTTTTTTTTAATACGTCATAAATCGTAAACTGCAATTTACCAAGTACGGAACCCTTCGTGCGCGTTTAACTCTCTTTTGTCCTCGTTTTAAACTTACTTGGCCAGACCACACTTCTGCGTAAAATACTAATTAAAATCCGAGAAGTAGAAAGTCGCTAATTATTAACCTAAAACACTTTTAGCTGATGCTGTTTATTTTTTGCGAATTTTGTTTTTATATTTTTCGCAATGTCCTTAATTGGGTCTATAAAATCATAATTGGTCTGTTTCTTTGCTAATGACAAAAACGAAAATAAAAATGTTGTTAACACGGAAAATTGTATGAGAAAATAGTACCGGTTAACCTAAAGGTACGAAGGTTTTTTAAATTAATTTTAGGCTAGGCTAGGTAACATTTTTTTTCTGTAGTCATATTTCTGATCCTACATGTCGCCATAAACGATTTCAATCTATCTGCTTGCATCGTCTCCACGCATGAATAGAGCATCACTAGAAAGATACAAATGTAATATCCGTTCACGTCACGATCACAAAGAGATCACCCCGTAGCTATCACGCTGGCGGATGGCGTGATAAGGGCGTGCGCACACTGGTACCGGCGCGCTAACGACACGTCCTCATTAGACGTCGCGCTCCACTACTTGGACACACGCCCTTACTCATAACTCGTGTCGTCTCGTGTTAAGGTGAAGCTTATCGCTTTATTGGTTGTAGTACCTTCGCTCTACAATTACATTGGTTTTTAAGCAATAGGATAATTTACAAAATCGAATCTTAATGACAGTCCTGGGATTACAAAGGAAATATTTTATACTAGCTGTCTATATTAGGTAGTTGACAAAAAATATATTTAGTCGGTCAGTTAGATAACCTAAAAATATTGGACACGTATTTTACTTTTGCCACGTAAACAAAAAAATACGACGATACAGTGCGTTGAAATATCGTGTGACGTCACGGTGTGCTATCCTTTATACTGACAAAGTGACGTCACAAGCCTCCACTTTCACGCGCATTGTCTTTGTCATTTCTTATAGAGCAAAAAATACGGCTCCAATATTATTTGATAATCTCACTTACGGACAAAATAGAATTATAATTTTTCTACCCCGGAATCATCCCTATTAAGGCGGTACCCCGAGCAAAACGCCGCGCAAGCCGTTTTTCGTGCTGTTTACTCTGCTGAGTAGTGAGCTATCTACTCGTTATTTAAAAAGAAATATCAATTAATAAAAATACATTAAATTTCTACATAATATTGATTCTAAAATGGTAGATTCCGTTTTTTTTTAATGTTGTATATATTTGACTAATCTTCTTCCAAAAAAAACATAAAAATGAGAAATAATTATTGATAGCATGCATCTCCTCGTAAAGTGTTCATTAATTATTTTTTGTACTAACACTAATGGTTAGACAATTTAATAACGAAAATTTTTGTAGTTTTTTTTTCAAAAGACCAAAATTCGATTTTATAAAGATTTTATTCTAAAATTTGGGCGTATTCACTACTGTAATTCATGCGCCACCAGTGCCGAATGTGTGCAGTGACCAATAGGAATGCTCATATCTCATGCCGATTTTTTGGTCAGGGTACCGTCTTAACAGGATTATTATAAAACCAAAATTGGAAACCCTAACCCCTAAACCCCCTTAAACCCTAACTAGCTGATCTTGAACGTTAGGCACTAATATATGCCCTGATTAGGCAACAGCTAAATTGGAGCCATGTTCTAACTAGTCAGCATAAAGATGTTATGAATACAAGTTTAAATAAAACAGAAAGGGTTTTTGCAATGATCTTTTTTTGTGGGTTTCATATTCGTATTCATCTGAATAAAGGAGAAATAAAATTAGTAGTGGAGAAAATTTAAACTTCTTAGTTTTTGTTTGATTAGAAGTTAGGTAATTATAATTAATTAAAACTAGAATCTAAAGATGTGTCATCAATCAGAACACCTGGATTTCGAATTTGCTTTTGGTTTAAGGAAAATCTTGAATATATCCTTCATTCTCTTAACTGCCCTTAAGTTACATCAATTCAATGTGACTTTTGCTTGTTACGACATAAAACGTAACGCGAGGAGACGTTACACGGACTTACACGTCGCAGTGACTCACACGTCGCACGTCAATCGTACCTATGCGTGAGGGTTATTCGCAGATAAAGATATTCACATATTCAAACACGATTTTATAAATACGACTCTGGGTTTGTTATTAAAAATGGAAGTTGAATAATAAAGATAGACGTTATGTCTATCTTTATTACTCAACTTCTGTCTTCACGCCCGTATTCCCCCGAAGGCTTGCAGAGATGCACATATAGTACACCCTCAATTCGCCAGTTATGTATTTTATAAAGATAGAGTTGAATGGAATTTGACACTTGTTTTTAAGGTACATTTAAGGAAAAGTAAAGCAAAACAAATAAAGGAATAACCCTGCTAAATTAATTAATGTTGTTTTTGGTTGAGGACCGTTGTATGTTGTTATTGTATCTATTAGTAAATTGGCCATTATTGGTTCGATACAAGATTGGACAATAACAAAGAAACATGTACAACGATTTATAAGCAGTGTTTGTTTTCCAATAAATGAGAATAATTGTCTCTTTCTGTTGCTTCGATTTTCTAGCCTCGTGTATCTTTTTGGCAAGAGCAGAATTACATAGCAACAGTCTCTGCCCTGCTAATAGCAAATAATTCAAGTAAACATGTCTCACGTTTCCCAAAAATAACATGACATCTTTCGGTCCATAACATACGCACTTGCCGCACAAGACGTACATAATCCGAAGCCTTTTTTCATGGTTTTAGGAAGAACCTACATAACTCTACCGCGTTACAATATTCTTCTACACGCTTTTATTTCTTCATCCACGATCATTACTCAGGGAAATGCGACATACATCAAAAAATACAATTTTAACAAATTTTTTGCGACGTTTCTGTTTAATATAGCAGAAGATGCATAACAGAAATTTGAAAAGTTGTTAGATTGTCGCCTGTCTTCCGTCGCTAGGAAGTTTTTTTAAAAAGGTTATCATACACCTGGCATTTTTAAAGACATCAGCAATAAGATTTACTAGCTGTCTAAGGAATTATCTTTCCTATTTAAGGCGTTTCCCATGGCCGCAGATGGCGGCGTGAAAGTACCCTAACTACGCAGGGTGTGACACCCCCATAGGTGCCTACCTCAGTATAAATCACCCAGCAGGGCACACAGGACATTCAATTAATCGCAACCGCTGCGTCTTTTATAACCTTTATAACAAACAGGAGTGCTTCCTGCCTCGCACGCCTGCAGTCTTGTGCATGCACTGGGTTAATTAAACGCTGACATTTCACTTATCTAGTCTATTTCATAAATTCTTGTAAAGCACGACGAGCCGGTAAACAAGTCTTTTCATATTTAGCAAAGGAGTTTTATTGTAGAAGTTACTTAGGACACACGTTAAGTTTCTGTGAAAACACAGTATTCTGCGCTAAAATGTAGGTTTACACTGTAACTCGTGGCTACAAACCTGCGAAAGATAAAAGTAAAAAGTTATATATAAAAGCTTCCGCAACAGACGTAACGTCACAGATTACTTAATAGTTACTAAGTAATAATGCGACAATTTTGCGATGACCATTTTTCCATTTTAATTACATTGTTTAGTCTCTTTTGAGCTTTATGTTCAGCATTAGATGTCTTTCGTTCGTTCTTTCGGCTGAATTGGTGAGCATAATGAAGACTTTTTTTTAAAAACATGTTCTATGAATATCACAACAAGCAGAAGACAGTACTTCTGAAAACGTTGCGTGTGCACAACCCAGTGCACCCTTGTTTGCGGCGTACACAAAGTATCTGTGCTAGTGTGGCCGCAAAACCGCAATCCTATTTCCTGCAATCGTGCACCGCGCCGACCTCGCAGAGGAGCCGGGAGGGAGGTTCGAGATCGAAAGCCGGAACAACTTCACGAGCTCTCTGTCACTTGTCACTGGGGGTAGGTATTATGTAGCTGAAGAAAAATGCATTAGAGATTTGTGCCCGCGGATTTTTCTGCGTGAAAAGTGTTATGTCTATGTCCTAATTCTAGCTGTGTGCTAACTGTTAAGTTTCTTCCAAATCTATTGAGCAGTTAAGGCGTGATTGTATTACAACACGTAAACATATGAATAAGTGGAGGGCAGCCTAAGCCTCAGAACAGGTTAGCACAAATTGAAGTAGGTAAGTAAATAATAGGATAGGAAATAAGATAGGCCAAGGAACGCTGGCTTGTGGTTTTTGAGAGTCCAAATTGTAAACGGATTGGACTATGGCCTACATAGAAAAAACTATGGAAGAGGCCTTCAATAAATGTTAACTAAAACAAAGATGCCGGCAGCCGGATATACGGACTTTATTGTACCAAAATAAAAACGAAGACTGCAAATGTTGATATATTTATAGTCATTTAAAGCGCGCTGTCCCATACCTCAACAGAAATGTCTTCATATTTATGTTGAATCCAAAGACATTCCACTGGAGAGTGTCCATATTCGAAAAGAGGTCAGTCTCTAGTGGACAGCAGACAGGGGACACACGGGATACATGGAAGAGATTCTATTTCCTGTGTTGTTGATACATTCAGCTGTACAGGGACGTCAGCCTTTGTTGAGGTGTAGCTTTTGATCTTAAGCCTTTCACGAAGAGCTTTGCGGGGTGGTTTCACTTTAAAATGAATATATTTTATTTGTAGGAAATCTCTTTAAAATTGAAGATAAAATATAACATGACTCAACAAATTCTGTCGACCTTAGTCAGTTTTTCACTTACCAACTGTATGCCTGTATTTGTCGAAGGTTTCGGCTGTAATTTCACCAGTTATGTACAACAGAATACAGATAACAGATGGTGTTGTTGATATTAATTGTAGTTGGTTGTTGTCAGTTGATTTTAATATAAAAATACTCCATCTAAAATACTTTGCACTCACCAAAACATCTCCTAAAAAATCTGTTTTCATTTTCTATTCGACTGGGTTTGAAAGATGCTCCATTTAAAGGTCGACAGAAGATTAAACTTTGGAAACAAAATTCAGTAATTAGAGTGCTTGTCTATTGTTACGCATATTAGTTTTCGTGATACGAAAGAGCGTTGAAAACGGCAAAATGCAAACTCCACAGCATTTAAGCTTCTAAAGCAGTTTCAAACAGTTTGAAAATTTCGATTAAGACATACATATCATAAAATGAGTATATAACTAAGTTTTTCTGTGCAATTAGATCTTGAATTTGAAAAGTTTATAATAGTTATGTTATTCGTCTTCTTATATGAAACTTCTTATAATAAATTCGTTATTCGAGCACGATAAACCACCCTGTTAAAACTTGTGTGACTTATCCCCATAATAGGACTGCCTAAGTACCAAACTGGTTGAGACAAGTAAAGTCGGTACAAAAACAACGACATAAACATTTCACGGCACTTGCACCTCAATAGTGTCCGGGGTTCGTCTCCGCCTTATTTTGAGCATTTAAGTAACAGCAGGAAGGCAATGGACGTGCGGGGAACTTAATGAGTTGAATGAAATTAATGGGCGGTGGGACGTCCTCACAACATAGAAGTGGCTACAGGACTTAGTTACAGAAGGTCGAGTCCATACAACGAATGAGACCGGACGCACACATAGAAACGCGTCTAAGTGCAGCGAGTGTAAGTGCACATAACTGGCATCGACTTTGACTCACCTCCTGAATGCTGGCAGATATGAACAGAACAACATTTTATATGGGTTTGGATAGCGGCGCTGCTTGTCAGGAAATACGTCATGTTCAGTCAGGCAAACTCTTTTTTTATTAATTTAACAGATTTACGTCAATATGCTGTAATAGGTGTTGGTTGACGTCCGCGCCAAACTCGTAAAACTAAAAAAAACCCGGCCAAATGCGAGTCGGACTCGCGCACGAAGGGTACTATTATCGCAAAAAACGGAAAAAAATCACGTTTGTTTTATGGGAGCCTCACTTAAATATTTATTTTAGACTGTTTTTAGTATTTGTTATTATAGCGGCAATAGAAATACATGATCTGTGAAAATTTCAACTGTCTAGCTATCACGGTTCATGAGATAAAGCCTGGTGACAGACGGACTCATGCGCGAGTCCGACTCGCACTTGGCCGGTTTTTTCAATTCATATGGACTTTCTAAGTTTATCTTGGTTATCGCTGACAACGGTGAAGGAAAAAATTATGAGGAAATCTGTAGTCATAGTTAGTTTATAATGAGTTTGTTCCGCATTGGTGTAAATTTCTGCAAGGCGTTCCAGTGCGAGGATAAATAAATAGATTGTGAATTGAATATACCAGCAATTTAATTTGGTATTCAAGTTCTTTAACGATATTTTCGTAACTTTACATGCTTAATTTATTTGAGATCGCCTGCACGCCGTACTTACACATCTACAAGTATAATTATATATGTGTGTTTTGGAATTTGAAGTTTGTGTGACAACATTAAATCATGAATTTTCTTGAATTAAATTGATTCAAGGGCTAGTCTATGTTCTTTGCCTTATCCTTGTTATTTTGATTCTATAATGTTGTGAATACTTTATGTGGTTGTAAAAAATATGGTTAAATACTATGAATGAGCAACAAACTCCACGGATGGAGTTTGTTGCCCTTCTTCTCCACGAAAATTAGTTTAGCGACAGGGTGGTAAGCTCACTGAGGCTCTCAATATGAATTAATTGATAAGCCTTATTTAAATAAACACCTAGTCTTGTCTTTCAGTGCTTTTATTCATAAAACCCTTCCTTCACACACCACATACATTGGAACTCTGATACACAGTTAATAAACAACAACCAACTTGACATTCAAAGCTTGCTATCTTGGTAGATATTAATACCTACTTTTATATACAGTTCCATTCATGATTCTAACATGTGAATATTTTCATTCGTTGTATGGAGCCGACCTTCTGTACATATCCATTCAGTGTCGGCGTGAAGTAGAGCACGGTTCCACCTACGCATTTAGGAACCTAATCGTGTTGGTAAGTTTGTTGTGAATTTGGGAGCCTTTTTTATATCGCTCGTGACCTTAATCTGGGTTTCCTGTTGTTTTCGGGAAGTTTAATGATAAGTGATAGAAACTAACATGTTTTTTAGATCTTGTGATCCTTCAATCTGAACTACGTACATAGTTTTGTAAGTAATGGTCTGCATGATTGAATTTATAGGAGTACATGGCTCAGTAATAGCAGCCGCACGGGTTGATATTCAAGGTTATGCAACGCTTGCCGAGATCTATCCATGGATGGGTGACCATTCACATACCGAGATGAGATCACACGCCAGCTGATACTTGACGGTCAATACGAAAGTCGGTGCCAGAAATTCTGACACCAGTTATACCAAGGGATATCTTGTTACCCAGTTACAGGGGTAGCAGTTCTATGGGCAGTCGGTCCATGTAAAATTCTGGTACTCAGCATTTCAGCTTCAGCTGGAATCCAGTTAGACTGGAATTTTAGGTAATAGAATTTAATGAAGTAAGATTAAACAGTTATCCTCCTTAACCTTTGTTTAGTTAATTATTTATTTTATCTTAATACTCGTACAAGAAAATAACAATACAAAACTAAATTCACGAGATACTAGGGTATTCACGAGATATAACTAAACGAAAACGGTTGAAACTTTCTAAACTACACTTTACACAAATGGACATTAAAACCTAGATTAAATTACAAATCCTATATATGTCCTAATCGCAGTGCAATTATAAACTTTCTAAACATGTGTAGGTAGATGCCCCTGAGGTCACGTCTGGACCATCCACTTTTTACCTCTGGTTACACTGAAACAGACCTTTAGGCCTTGATATAAAGTCTAATACACAAGCAATCTTAACTTTGTAATTAGTATAGGCTATGTTTACACCGTTATTCAAATCTGATTCTTATGAAACTATATCAAAGCTCGTTATTACTTGTTTCAGCTATAGTCTGGATAGTTTCTCAGTTGAGCCCGAGAGGCCAGACTTGAGTGTATGGAAGTGTGCTCAACAACTCAACACAGTATATTAAAGCACAAGACCTACGTAAACATGGTTTGGACTTTTGGTTGGGTAATGCCGTTACAATACATAGAGCCTTGAGCAATGAGCATGCAATATCGTGAGTAAAAGCAATCTTATATTTTACAATTTCATCAACTGTACACTCTCTGACCGGACTCACTCAATTAAATTTATAAAGCTTACTTTTAATGGGATGATTTATATGGTAAGTAGTTTTTTTGCAATGAAAATGAAATCAGGCAAACAGCTTGTAGTGTGTATATTTTTTTAATAATGATGAAGTTTTTTAAATCAGTGACACTTCGAAATCGAAGACATTTGCAACACAATTAATGCCAGCATTTGGGACAGATGGCCGCTTCTAAGCTGTAAATAATACCCATAACTCAGTTCTGCTCCCCATTACAATAATGGCCAAAAATAAACAGATCGAGAGGTGTGCCTGACTTATAGCGACTATAAAGACACCATTACGCATAAGATTTGTGGAGGGCAGACAGGACGCTCGGTAAAAAATATGTCCTCTGAAAGGCAAAAAACTTTGTAGGTTTGATTAGCTGAATAAAAAAGAACTTACGAATGATTAAATGATTTGTTGAACTTCAAGCTAGTTTCATAACTTTGATAAGAGTTTATTAAAGTTGGTGTGTAAGAAGATTTTTTATTAGTATTTTCATAAATCTTTTAATATGGTATAGGGGTGCATGAAAGGAGCCTTCCCGAGAGGGTTTAAAAATATCATATTGTGATTCTAAACGCCTGGCGCACCCTGAACAGCTAGTATTCAGTACCGCAGAGTCCAGCTTCTCAAATTTTAAGCCAATCTACACAAAAAGAGGATGAGAATACAGTATAACGTAGTGATAACACATCAAAGCAACAACAAGCAAGAGACATGGCAACAGCAAGAGTCTGGTCGTATTGCAACGTATAGAAGAAGCGCATAGAGAATACTTTGGGAGGAAAATAGGGAAGAGTCAATCGAAGATCTCAAAAATATAATCAAATATTTGTATACTTCATAGTTTAACTTTGAATAGCTTTAGAAACTCTCTTCAGGCAATAACGGGTACGCTTTGCATGCAAATGAACTTAAACTATTTATTAACCGAAACTAGCCGAGTGCATGATATATTCACAGGAAAGCGAAACTTGCAGCATTAGATGGCACAAGCCCTGCTTGGCCACACGCCAACATACTTACGTTAACACGGTGTGAACACGCCATTCGTGCTGCTCCATTAACTGCACAGTTGCACTAACTCCTTGCGAACAATTTTTGTGATAGGTCGCTTTGGTCTAATGTTTGCCAGTGTTATTGCTAAAATTGAGGTCCTGGGTTTAACTCCCGGTCGCAAAAAGTGCTAGGTTTTCTATCTGAAGTTTCTCCATAGCAGCAAATTATGCAATAAACAAAATCTATTTAATTATTACGAGTCCTTTTGTTTTGGTGATCCTTGGAGACCAAACCAGGGTCGAAACCATGTTCTTAGAAGGTCGATGAAACGATTTATAATTCAAACAAATCGATGCAGTGATACATTGACTCTTATCTGTCCTACAGTGTTTGTTTACTCCTGCGTTTCGCTCGTGCCCCTTATATTGGTACAAGCATCGATACTATTATTTTATGTCTACATTGATTTAGAAACGCAAATTTATTCAACAGAGTTTCAGCTTAATTGCAAAGGTTTACTTAAAAAAAGATGAATTTGAATTTTAAAACAGTATTATTTAAGTCAACCGAAAATCACGATGCGAGGACGCTTTTTTACCCGACTGCCGAAGGAGGGTAATGTGTTTATCAGTCTATGTATGTATGTATGTTTGTTCCTATATGGCGTTCCAGAGACCAAACGCGTTGGCCGATTTTGATGATTCATACGTCAATCGATTCGTCTTAACCCTACTAATGTCATAGACTAAATTAAAATTGGACAATAGAAAAATGGCGGCTTTTGGGCGCCATATTGTGGGGGCCCAAATTTTTTTTCTTCCAAACCCATAGTGTGGGGTATCAAAATAAAGGGTTTTAAGAGGTTTTGATTTCAAAAATATATAACACTTATATGTTTAAATGTATCTAACTTAAATAAAAAGTTATAAATAAAAAAAGTTAAATCAAAAATGATGATGATGTTTTTTTTATTTATAGAAACTGTTGTTAATGTAGCAATTTAGTAGCATCGTCATCGTATTGTCATGTCGCACCTGTCTGTGGGAGCCATAAGCCAATCCACATGCATTATAAATTGATGATGTTTAATCCCACAATATTTGTACCGTTCTAGTTCTAAACCGTACAAGACATGAGTAACAACATGTCGTTTCAGAAATCGTTTTCCTGACTAAACAACATGAGATGAACACTTTAGTTTGATGAGATTTCTGAGAGACGTTCATATTTTATAGCGAACAGATTGTGTACCGACCCACATAGGTAGCTATGTATCTACAAGCGAGATGTTAGGAAAACAAATTTATTCTAAAAACTCGAGATACGAGCAAAAACTGAATAATATTTCATGAAACTGCAGATGTTAAGGATAGATTTTCTGTACTTTTAGCATTTTTTGCAGATTATATGATGTGTAGTCGTAACTTATTTTTCAGAAGAAGTTACTATTGTAAGTGGGTATCACAAAATTACCTATGTTTTTATTTTCACCAAATATATACTTATTGATAACAAAAATCTAACCATATGAATAGTTTAAATACCGAATAGCAGATTCAAATTCTTCAGAATTAAGAATCTACTAATAAGTGCTTAACTAGCGTACCATAGTTTTGGTACTTCGCTCGAATAGGTTCCTACCTATTTTGCTTACCTTTTTTCACCACTAAGATACAGGCTTTGCATTCGGCAAAACTTTAAACGAATAAAACTCAGTTTCGATCAATCAGACTATGAAACTAAAACAATCTCAGTTGCACGTTCATATTAGACATAACTACCAAACTTGGAGTCTCCAAGGAAATACCAACTCAGAATCAAATCAGACAGTCTGGAACTCGTCCTAGATACGGCAGGCACTAGCACTGCTGTTTGAATAATGATAATAATCGAGGAATGTGGCTCTCGTCTGCAGTTGCGAAGCATTTCACATTCCGGCGGCGATGGCATCCAATATCAGGTACGTACAACATGCGGAGTTACAATAAATCGCTTCTAGCATTTGCTCACCTCGAGACTAGCGAGAGGCCAAGAGAGATACAGAGCCGACACTTTGGCAAAATTTATTATTAATTTTCCTGCATTATTTGAAGAATTCTTCAACAGTAGTTCCTTAATTTTGTGTTAGTTCTGAAAATGTCCTCTGTTTCCTTTAATAATTTCAATGGTATTTAGTACTCGTATCTACAAATTGCGCTGTTCCTGAACTTTAAGTGCCTTGTAAATATTATAATTCAGTCATCTGAGCTATAGGTACCTAATGTAAATTAAGTAAGTATCTAAACATGTTCAAAAACCTCATTTAACCAATAAGTCTTCTGCGATACATCTTACTTGGGCATTGTAATAACTCTGTTAATATCTTGTGCCACAAACTATGTTAAATGAATGAATGAAAAATACTAGCACTTTCGCTCTTTAGTTCTTTTATTTCAGTTTATAAAAAGACGGCATCCGTTAAATAATTCTGTTTCACCGCCTAATCTATGAGCAACGAATCTGTTTCTGTACGTGTACACGATATTGCCAACTGTACACTCTGCAGCCGAGCGTGGCAAGCATATTGCCGTGTTCCGGTTAGCCTGCCGGAACGGAACGAAACGGAACGGAGCGGTACGCGCTGCCGTCCGATAGCTAGAGTGTCACTATCTGACATTTGGCCGTTTTTAACCATTCAATACCTCCGTAATCAAAGTCAAAGTCAAATATATTTATTCAACTAGGCCAACGAGCGGCACTTAATAAATTAAAATTTACAAGTAATAAAAATTTATTCTACCGTGCATTCGGAAAGAAGATTGTTATGGAGAAGAACGCACAAGAAACTCCAAACTTACTTTTTTTTTTTAATGGTGTTTTACAAATATTTACATAAGTACATACATTTATAAATTCATTTATGTGAGGACGATGCACCCAGAATAGCTCTACACACTATACTATGTACAGGTAAAGTAATAAAAAAATAAAGCATTAAAAAGCATTAACAGGAAAATTAATTAATTTGATAAGTAGGAACATGGTTCTCACATACTTACAAATATTGCAAACATAGGTAAAAAAATACCTAAGTTACCGCGGCCCTGGCACAAGCAACTGAAGGAATACGGGTGGGTTTTTTGATTTCCCACCCAAAAAAAAGGTAAAATACCTAATTCAACAACAACGGCACAGTGTGTGAGTCAATTACTAAAAAAAAAGTAATGAATACAATAACTATGAATAGGAATATACCTATAAATTAACAAATTTGATTTTGTCTATACTAAAGATTGCCCTATGGAGCAGGACCAGCATGTTGCCAAGCATTTTTATCTTGAATATAATCATCTAATTTGTAATATGCTTGTTTACAAAGAGTGCTTTTAAATTTACTTTCATTTAGTTTTAATATATGGACAAGGTATTTTGTTATAGAATTTAACACAGTACCCCATGCAAGATGATTGTACTGTAGCTAGTCTATAAGATGGTTGATGTAACTTATCTTTATTTCGGGTATTAAAATTGAAAAAACACCCCAAATTCAAATGTTTATAAACGTACGAGTATTATTGATGAGATTTAGTAATAGATTTAAACAAAAAATATGCCTATTCAAAAGTACGCAATTAGATAAAATTTTTAAACACTACAAACTCACGTAACTGACTCATAGTTGTTATAGAGCATAGATTTTTATTTTTTCGCGCTTTTGTTTTTCATCTATAATTCAAAATATGATTTTGTCAGATAATGACACCCTACATAAAGGATGGCAGCGCGGCACTCCCCGCACACACGACGATTGATCTCGACGGTAAGATGTCTATCTGTTTCCAGCGCAGCTTGCTTTTTTTAAAAAGATTTTGCGTTTTTGCTCTGCATATAAAGGCAAAGGAATAGAGTTTGAAGTTGTTTTTCTTTACATTTGCTTTAGTGAACAGATGCGGAGAGGTGAAACGTGTGTGCTAGACTGAACTCGTTTACATTCAATTTAGGAAAGGTTGGGAGTAGCGTAGGTACTTATTTACGTCTGCTACATTTTTTTCAGGTTCAAATAATTGCACACGTATAAAAAAGAATACTATAGAGTCTCTAGAATTTGGATTAAAGTTTGCTTCTTAACTATTGAGGGCTAAACAAACTTACGTAGTTGAAGGTTGGCCATTACATTATCTAGGTACCTTACATAAGTCGCTGCATTCGAAGTTATGTGTCTACTCAAGCACGGAGCGTTGCAATAAACATTGTGCCTGGCTTTAACCTTGGACATAGTTACAATAAACCAATAGGGAAATAACAAACAAAGGAGTTAGACATAGGCGCCCATTTTCTATTCTTCAATCACACCTAGTCACGCCAAACGTCTAACTGCCTTCGAAATTAGAATATTGACAAACAGTGTCGCCACAATAATATAAACTATGATTAAGTTGATCCGAGGCGTGCGAGGAACAAATTTATTCATGGTATTAGAATTTGGCAGTGTTGCCAACTGCAGTGCCTTCGTGCGAGGTGATAACAGTGATTCACTGAGATTATACTAGCATTGTGATATACTGCGGGAATATGTTAAGTAATAGTTTTATTTTAGGCCTATATATAGCTTAGCTGCATAAAGCTTCTGCTGTGGATGGATGGAGAGGGAAAGGAAGGCCAAAGAACAGATGGATGGACTGTGTGAAGAGTGATATGAAGGAAAAGGCATTCAGTGTTATCGTGATGGTTGACAAGACGGTATGGAAGTAGAAAACGTGTTGTACCGAACACAAGTAACATGGGACAAGGGCAGGAAGATGATTATGATTTTGCTAAGATGCAAATGGAGTAAACATATTGTCAATGAGTATAATAGAGACATCACAATAATAAGAGGAAGACCACACTGTTAATGGTAGGTCGAAAAAGTGGATTGTGGGACACATGGGATCGAGGTCAATGAAAAGACATAGGCCTTTGCCAAAAGACACACTGAGGAAGGGACAAAATATTTACATAAATGGTACACAAAGGCAGAGCGTCAAAGATATATTTTAATTTAACAAATCCCGTTGCCCGTTTTGTTATGACTATTCAAAAATAACTTATTTACAAAAAATACTACCGACTTCCAAATAAAAAACTACTTTCTTTTTGGAAGTCGGTATAATGTAGTCTTTGGTAGGTACCAGTTTTTTGCGTTATGGATACCGACTACCAAAAATAAAGTTATTTATCACTTTGTAGTGTTTTTATTTGGCATTCGGTAGTATTTTTTTGTAAAATCTTTTTATTTTTAACTTTTTAGTTGTACCTAATAGGCAAGTTCTTTAGTAAGGTACCTATAATGCCCGAACAGATTACCCGAATACTATGAAACTTAAACATAACCGGTGAAATGAGAGTGTACCAGGGTGAACTGTACACATATGCGTACCCCTTTAGAGCTTACTGGCGTGATGTTATGTTATGAAATGGTAAAAACAAAAAACAGACATGCGATTTTCAGATTCAGATATATTTATTTGCATAAACATGTAAATAATAATAAGTGCATGCAGGATAACAATAACAGAAATGGCTCAAACATGTTTGCCACATACTGCGGCGTGCAAATCTTGAATTAATTAATTAATAAAATAAAAACAATAAATGAGATACTGCCGTTTTTGACGCAAACTTTACGCGAGTGCGAGGGCATGGAAATCTACAGGGTTCTTCCCGTTGACCTAGAATCATCAAATTTGACAAAAAGCAATGTCTTAAAGCACAAGTAAAGGAAAAAATACAAAAACCGTAAATTTGTACCTACATAAAAATACGATTATTAACTTATTTGCAGTTGGTAAACTGACCGCAACTTATGTCGATGTATGAGGACTACAGTTTTCCAACGGCAAAGTTAATTTTGTCCCTCGATTCTGTTTATCTTATCGTTAGAGCAATGTTCAGTGCCCTCATAGCTTATGAAATTCAGTAATGTTATTTAATTCTTTTGGTGAATGAACGGAACCCTCAGTGCGCGAGTTTGCCAACAACATAAAGCAAAGCAATTCGCACGAGTGAAACTAATCCTCACGATTCAAAAGCCTCTACACCTTTCAAAAGCATAAAGTTAAGCCTGCAGATCCGCGATACAATTGCCCACTCTTCACCCAACACTGGGCTTGTAATAAAACCCTTAAGGACCACTATCCCCCATAAACTTGTGTCAAGGTGAATGAGAAATGCCATAAATTCATATTCCATTTGGCTAGCACAAAACAATAGGGTTGTTATTTATCGATAATTTGATTTATCGATATCGGAAGTATTATTGTTAAGAGCAATGGATTATAAGCGGTGAAGCGAAATGATTTAAATGTGGACCCGTTGTGTAAAGCTATGGATCTACTAGTATTAACATTAATCAATTGGACTTTTGGCTGTTTAAGGATTAAGGTAATGAAGCCTTTTAAACTAAGCCGTGTTTTACTCTAAAGTGTGCTGCACGTTTTTTGCAGTATATTGTTACGTTAAATGTTGCCTTTTAATCCCAGCATTATTATGCAAAATAAGTGCAGTAAAATTTAGTGTAAACCACAGCTTAGTGCCGTGAATCTGCATTGGATTCACTCAGCCAATGCGCATGAACAGATAGTATTTAAATAGTTTTCGTACAAAAAGGAATAAGGGAAAAGAAACACGCTAGCATTGATTGAAAAAGTTTGATAGCAGATTGTTCCAATAGTTAACAAACATTCGGCATTTTGGATATTGGCCAGGAAACAAGTGCAGAACCATTAATCGAGAAGTTTGCAGATTGCACGAGTATGCAAACTATGCTGGAATACTCTCATTAGGCAAGCTGTTTATGCATGGTTTCAATTCAGAACTATTTGCTGCAACCATTCTGTTTTGTTTGTTTGTTATATTAATAGAACAATGTAGTATTGGGCGCTATATGAAATTTATCATAAACGACACTAAGAATATATTATTATTACTTACATACTAGCTTCGGCCTGCGTGAAGTGTTTTATCAAAGTTTATTTTTACGACAGGAATAAAAAGTTTATTTTATGTACTAATCTAGGTCATGCTCTACCTGTGTACCAGTGTTTCAAGCGTGATTATTTATTGAATATCCAAACAATATGGTAGCGACTTGCCTGTATTCAAATAGTAGGATAGTTGCACAGTTAGGTAATATGGACAATTGCTTATGTTTGATAGTCATCCAATATTATTAAAAATATCCATCATCATCATTATCATCAGCCTTTTAATGTTTGCTCTGCTGAGACACAGGCCTCCTCTCTGTGAAAGGGATACATATATCCAAGAAAGCAATTTTAAATATCGATAAATTTTAAAGAGCTCGACACAGCCCTAGCTAGCCACTCGTAAAGATGACCGCACACGGAGACGGTTTACGACGCATTAAAATTAAAGTTCGCGAGAACAGCGAAACCTACTCATAGCTTTATGTACGTACCTTATATTAGTAGATATAACTCATGTATTATGTACGTGATATGATATCTGAAGAAGTTTTATCACTTCATTGCTTGTCTGCATACGTGAATTGAGGGGAATTCAAACACTTCTATTTATAGATACTGTGATTTTTAATTTCGTTGTATATGTTGATATGAAATTTCATTTTACTTATAAGTGTAATTTTTTTTTTAGGAATATATAAACGTCATTTATTTTAATGTCACAGTATTTATACACCCGGTTAGACTGGAAGCCAACCCCAACATAGTTGGGAAAAGGCTAGACAGAGTGATTGAGTATTCATTCACATAGTACATAAACTTTTATTGTGTTAAATATGAAATCAACAATAAAATAAATGCGATCGATAAAATAAAGTCTGACATAAATGAGTAGACACTAAATAACGGCCGCTAGTTTCTTAACGAATGTAATTTGTTTTAGTGTGAAATTTTGCATTATCGATCTACTTCGATTTTCGATTAACTTTCGATCACCCGTAACGATAAAATGACAACCTCCCATATGTCAGTTTAGTCTATGAAATTATGAATCAGAGTATAGTGTGTATCTATATAAAATAAAGAAAATAAAAGTTTCTGTTGGAACAGCAAGGCCCTATAATATAATAGGCATCCCTATAGGTGGACTGATGTCTTGATTGGCTGTGGGAATCCACTAGATGTGAGACGCACAGGAAAAAAAAAAGAAAAAAAAAAGAAAAAACTTTATAACAGTGATTATATTATTCATGAATCATCATCATACTCTTAATTTACCTATTTGAGGTCGCCGCTGTTAGGGTTCACCGGAAGGTTTGTTTCTGTAATATTACGTGGGACGTGTGGTCCCTAATAAGGCTGACGGGATACATATTCCAGTCAAGTGGCACGGGGCTTAGGTCAGTAAAATACAATATTTATGGTTAGACAGAGAAAGAGTATAGTGTTGAAGTAGAATAGATTTGTTTTTGTTAAACTTCAACGGCCGCATCATGTCTTCTTCTTCCATACTTCTGTAATATTTGTTATCTCAGTAACTATTCCCTAGCGTAGGCCTAGCCATAAAGAAAAGAAACAAAAACAATACATCTAAGTGGCACAAATAAAAGACACAAAACAAGTTTTTAAGGCGCAAAGGAAACAAAAATATCAATGTTCATTCTTGTGTTTTTAACCGACTTCGCAAAAAGGAGGAGGTTATCAATTCGACTGTATTTTTTATGTTTGTTACCTCATAACTTTTTATTGGGTGAAGGTGAATTTTTATTTGAACGCTGGTGCTTGTCATGTGATCCCATTTAATTGTCATCAAGATCTGATGAAGAACTTCCAAGATATACATCAGAACTCTGATAGCTGCAATCGCATGTCTGTTTATGATTTACACCATTTCATAACATAACATCACACTGGTACGCTCTAAAGGCGTACGCAGGTGTGAACAGGTCACCCTGGTAAAGCAATTAAAATAAATAAAACATTTATTTATATCCCACAAAGTACAATTTTGTTTCTTTATAATGTTATAAATATTGCAGGTACAAAGTTTTGTGGGAGTCAGAAATCCAAACTAGGATACCCTGTGCTATGGACTCCTGGCCCCCTCGCCGAGATTGGGATTTACTCAAATGTAGAATCAAATTAAATCTTTTCTTTTTTTTTACAATATAAATAATATATAATTAAAAACGTAATAAACTAGTATACTATTAAACTAGTATACTCTCATTCCACCGGTTTTATTAAAATTTCATGTAATTGGGTTAATCCATTCTGGCTTTACTTTGGGCATTATAGGTAGCTAGTGTAGGTAGCCTATAGAACTGGTCCATTATGTACCAAAACTAAAAAGTGAAAATAAAAAAATTCTTTTACAAAAATTACAACCAACTTCCAAACAAAAACACTACAAAGTAAAAAATTACTTCAATTTCGGAAGTCGGTGTCAAAAAACGAAGAAAAGAATACGACTTCTGAAATTGAAGTTATTTTTTACTTGGTAGTGTTTTTGTTTGGTCCTTGTATTAATTGAACCTAAATTAAATAATAATGGAACTTTAATTTAAATGAATTATTTGTAAACATTTGATACCAATTAATTTGATTATCAATGTCAGCAAGCATGTTTGTATTATCACCGCTAGTTCGCTTGCAGTGTGATCAAACAGAAGACTTACAATGATTCCAGCTGTTTTGAATAATGATTGGATTGCACCTAATAATAGACCGCGGCTAAATACATCGAGTTATTTGTGTCGTGGTAAAACCATGACTGTGTGATTCAGTATTTTGTAAAATAAGTAAATTCAGTTTATTGTGAAAATAATTTCTATTTTCTCAACAATTATTGGACTTGTTCACCGAACCAATATCGCAAAATAAACTGAAAGTAAGCGCTCAACAGTTTACCTTTGAGTTTGCCAACAAAAAGACAATTTGGCACATCAAACAATTGGGGACAGGCCTTTGGTAGATTAAACGCAGTTTTTGTAGCCTCAAGGGATAAGTTAGGGCTGGGCCAGACGATCGAATCGAATGAACATCGGGTTTCTGTTTATCCTAATGTTGTTTGCTGGAAATCGCTGATAGGGTAACACCGCCTATCGTATCACCCTTTTTTCGGGTTTTGCAATAAAGATTAGAGGTATATCTATGAACATGGACTTTCCACATGTAAAACTTTTCTGCTTAGTAGATGACGCTCCCTATTTATTCTCGACACAAGGATTTCTGAAGCATCGTGGATGCAATGGACACAAACCTCTATTCATCTAGATCAGATAATTACTTATTTTTTAAACACCTAACTGTAGGCAGAAAAACAATGTTTTGTGCAGAAATCGAAGCTGCAGTACTTACACCATTAATTCTCTTTTTATCTCCAGACGACAGCAAGATAGCTAAAGTTGTATATCAAACCTCATGGCTTGGTAAAAAGATATAACCACTCGCTTACAGCACCGAGCAACCGACTATTTTTGTCTTTTTCTCGAGAACTAATGTTTTTATGTTTGAGACAAGAAGTGATTGTACTATTGATGATTGAAAACAAGCACATTTATTTAGTAAAAACTTTAATGTTCTTTTGGTTTTCAGAATCGTGATGACGACTTCAATACTTCAACCAAATCTTACCAATATTATAAATGTGAAAGTTTGGATGGATATGTGTGTGGATGTATGTTTGTTACTCAATCCCGCTAGAACGACTGTACGGATCTGGTTGAAATTTGGAACAGATATAGATTATAGTCTGGGATAGTACATAGGCTACTTTTTATCCCGGCATAATGTTCCCGCGTATTTGGACTCGGTGTGAGGCAGAGAGACGTCATTTCTCCGAAACTGTTCGCTGCTTCGCTGGAGGATTTCTTTAAGGTTCTGGATTGGAGGGGGCTAGACATCAACTTTAATGGCGAGTGCATCACTCACCTTCGGTTTGCTGACGACATAGTGGTCATGGCAGACAACATGGAGGGTCTTGGTGTGTCGAGGCTCTCCATGGAGCATTGTAATATAGAATAGAATATAATCTTTATTTCGGACGCAAAAATCTATAGCATGTTAATAACATAGAAAAACTTATTATCTAGTGTTAGTTACATAGAACAACTTATTACCTAGTGTTAGTAACGTAGAAAAACTAATTACTTAGTGTTAGTAACAATCAACCTATGCACAAACTGCTGCACAATCGGAGAACCGAAGCTCTCAGCTACAGTTTTCAGGATGCCGTTTCGACTGTCCCTCACTCGCCTCAGTAGCGACGCTGTTTTTTTAAGTATAACAGCTTAGAAACCGTCTGTACGGGCTTGCGCAAACATCTCCGACACGCTACAGTAACGGGGCAGTCTCAACAACATCCTGAAAGCATTATTATATTGGACGCGCAGGCCATCCAGCGATCTCTTCGTTATTACCGATGTATCCCGAAGAATTGCGAAACTTAAGTGGCAGTAGGCAGGGATCATTGCTCGCAGGATGGATGGCCGATGGGGCCGAAGGGTTCTGGAATGGTGACCGCGAGCCGGAAGACGATGCGTTGGCAGGCCTCCCTCTAGGTGGATCTATGACCTATTATAGTTGCGGGAATGTACTGGATGTGAGACGCACAGGATCGATCAATGTGGTGACGCCTGGGGGAGGCCTATGTCTAGCAGTGGACGTCTTTCGGCTGAAATGATGATGATGATGATAATGCATCTTGGGATAATTAAACACTTTACACGCGAGCGAAGCCGCTGGCAGAAGCTAGTACTTCATGACTTAGTTACGTGACTTAATGTCCTATAACCCGTAGAGGGGGCAGAGGGCGTCCACAGATGTCCTTCATCACGATCGGTCTTGAGCTTCACGCGTGAAGCGCCATGTCATTCCGATGCTCGTCGCTTCTACGAACACGGTGCGACGCCGGGTTTTACGGGGACGGCCATGCTTTATTTTCCCTTGGGGATTCCAGTCCAAAGCTTGCTTGTGTATGTGATCGGGATCCCTTCGAAGCGTGTGGCCAATCCATCGCCACTTGCGACGCTTGATCTGGCGGTCAATTGAGGTCTCGTGGCATTTCTCCAACTGCTCTACGTTGGAGATGGTCTCGGGCCTGTATGTTCCGAGAATGCGACGGAGACAGCGGTTGACGAAGACTTGTATTTGGCGTGAGCTGTCTTTTGTGACCTTCCACGTTTGGCACCCGTAGAGCAGCACGGATTTGTCATTGGGCCCGAAGATTTTGAGTTTAATACTTCATAATTATAATTATCGTAAAAGATTAGCGAATCGTCGATCATCTGTCCAAGCCCTTACACGTTACAAATAATTTGTTCCCAATTTGTTGTCTAACTTTAAATTAAATGATCTGTAAAGGTCGCGAAGTTAGTAGTTTATCGATTGAAAGGTTTTTCTTGGTAATCGTTTATCAAGGGATTATTGGGCCGCCTCCATTAGCTTTTTAATATGATGTTGCCACTATTCATTAGTGGTCTGTTCGCCACAAATTTATTTAGGAGATCCATTTCAGGCAGGACATAGAAAGAAAACAGACAGATAGATACATTAAACGGGAAAGTCCTCAATAAAGCTCCATCCATTTCTCGCTATACTAAGTAGTCACAGTCAAAGTGAGAACAAAAAAATACGTGGTGTTAATTGTTTCATTGGCAATTCTTATAACAAAATGGATCGTCGTAATATTGCTTGCTTTGTATGAAATAATCCTAAGCAATAAGCAATATATATATATATATAATTCATTTATTTTCAGACACAGTAGTCCATAATAATATTACATTCATAAGCATTACATAAATATTAAAATACAATGTCATTCATTAGCATTAGACTTTATAAAATACTGAAATCATTAAAATTAAATCTATCTAAGCCAAAATTTTACTGTCAGCAATACTGTCATAATAATTTTAAACATGTCAGCAAAAATGTCACAAGGGTATAAAAATAAAAATGTCACGGTCATAATTTTTAAAATCTATATATATAAAAGAAAGTCGTGTTAGTTACTTCACTTATAACTCAAGAACGGCTGAATCGATTTAGCTGAAAATTGGCAGGGAGGTAGCTTAGAACCAGGAGAAGGACATAGGGTAGGGTAGGGTAGGGTAGGGTAGGGTAGGGTAGGGTAGTGTAGGGTAGTGTAGGGTAGTGTAGTGTAGTGTAGGGTAGTGTAGTGTAGGGTAGGGTAGTGTAGGGTAGGGTAGTGTAGGGTAGTGTAGGGTCGGGTAGGGTAGGGTAGTGTAGGGTAGGGTAGTGTAGGGTAGCGTAGGGTAGTGTAGGGTAGCGTAGGGTAGTGTAGGGTCGGGTAGGTTAGGGTAGGGTAGGGTAGGGTAGTGTAGGGTAGGGTAGGGTAGAGTAGGGTAGGGTAGTGTAGGGTAGGGTAGGGTAGGGTAGGGTAGGGTAGGGTAGGGTAGGGTAGTGTAGGGTCGGGTAGGGTAGTGTAGGGTAGGGTAGGGTAGGGTAGTGTAGGGTAGGGTAGGGTAGTGTAGGGTCGGGTAGGGTAGGGTAGTGTAGGGTCGGGTAGGTAGGGTAGATAAATGTTTGGTCTTTTTATGGCAAAACAAAGTTTGCTGGGTCAGCTAGTTATATAATAAAATTGAAAGCAAATAAAAATGTCAAATTAAAATTAAAATAATAATAAAATACATTTGAAAGTTCACCTGCCCCACGCCCGATACACGGGTACATGTAAGGACTGCCAGTGCTGCATAAATGGCCCGTCCAACCTGTTGGCAACGACGGCAAGGAGACTGTTGCCGCTGCCCCGCACTCTACTCACTATCGAGGTCGCCCTCTTGCGCATGCTGGCATAAAAACAGTCAACGCGGACACTAGCGAACATTCCCGATGCGCTGCAGAAGCGTGGCAGCCGCAGCAGAGCCCTCAGCGCAAATCCTACAGCGCTTTCCGCGTTCAATACTATTATGACACCCACAGACTATTCGTATAAAAAGATGTGCAGTAGGCTCGAAACAAGGTGATCTTTACTTCCTTGGAGCTACGAGCAAACCTGCGGGCAATCATATTCGCCCTCACCGACAGTGCCCCCCTTTCTCGCTCAATATCAGCGTCGTCCTATAGGTCGGACGTCATAATATGGCCCAAATACTTAAAACTATGTCCCCGCTCCAAGGGTACCCCGCACAGTCTTACTGGTGGAACCTGCAACGGACACTTGGAACCCGAATTGAAGACCATAAGCTCGCTCTTTTTTACGTTATATTTTGGGGCTGGTCTGTGTTAACAAACTTACGCTTTGAGCTTTCAGCGACAAGCCTCGTAGGGCTTGGCTTTGTCGATGCAGTCCTACCTTGTCCGTCTCCTTCAGAGACGGCAAGGTGGCGTGGTCTTGAGGGAGAGCGCTACGGTCGTGTAGATCCTCAAGGCAAGTGCGGTGATTTTCCTTCTCGTGGTTGCCGCCCTGTTTTTGGTCTAATTCCCTATGAAATAGACGTAACAGAAATCACCGGGCGACGTAACACAGGGGTGGCGAGGTCATGCGCCTGGGTGTCCACCATTGAACGAGAACAATGATGGATAGCAATGACCTCCCGCGTGTTTGTGCCGTGCGCGGGGACCCGTACGGGGGGATGAAGGGATCCTGGTGGCTGAGCCGACGAGCGTAGGCAGTTTAACGTCTCTGAGGCAACACTCCACTTTGGCCCGGATTTCTCATCACACGGGAGGCCGTAGTTTAGCCAGCTACGGTCAATCGGCTGCGGGGTCCGGTCAGACGGCCCCCAGGCGAGTTCACTCCCATTGGGGGCTTGCAGGCGGCAGTGCTCGCTCGCATCGCTAGTGGTAGCGGTGTGGGTTGGTGCTGTGCAGTCTCGTGAGCAACTAATGGGGGGGGGCTATATCCCTCGACTAAACCCTGGTGCTACCGTAGCATCGCCACTTGAGCACTCCATGGCGGGTGGGGATAGTTGAGGGACGAAAATATTATCGGGATTTTAATGGATTTTAACAAAAAAAACCACAAGGCGAAAGGACCGGCGAAAGCTGGGACTGCGCTCCAAAAGGCGGGACCGGCAAAAGCTGGGACTGCACACCAGACGGCGGGACCGGCGCAAGCCGGGACTGCATCTTCCCTAGCAGGAACGTCCAGAGGCGAGACTGCAGTGGGATCGTCTCGAGATGGGGCTGTGGTGGGACTGTCAATTGACGGTACAGCTGCGGCACTGTCGAGGGTCGGCTCTGCTGTGGGACCACCGAAGGGCGGAACTGCAAACCAGCCCACCGGGCATAAGGGTACTGCCAAAGCTGGCGCGACACGGGAGCCTTGCGTTAGAGGTCAAATGATCTCGGACCTTGCAGCCCCGGACGCGACCGGCAAAGGCAGCACCTCGTCGTCTCCTGGGGGCCGGCATGATTCAGGCTGGACGATCTGGGGCGCAGCGGAAAAAGCGTCAAAAGCTGAGACAGCAGGCGGCTCTTGAGGGGACTCCTACGGAGGGCCCATCAAAGAGACCGCGTGCTGTTCTCAGCGGGGACAGCGGGGACACGGTGGCCAAGAGAATGAAGACCCAAGGGCATTCATCCTCAACCGGATCCTTTAGGGATGCGGTGGCGGCTGTGAAACTCGCTGTCGTCACAGTCAAGTACCCAGAGGAGTACTTGAAGGCGGAGGACTTGGCGCCAATCCAGGAGCTCATTATTGGGAAACTGGAGGATGCGCCGGATCCTCTGCCTGTTCTCACGGTTGCTCCCGGAGTCGTTGCAGGTGCAGTACATGTATCCTGCGACGACTCTGATGCAGCTTGCTGGTTTCGGGGTGCCATCCACAATGTGGAACTTGGCTCCCTGAAACTCAAGGTCGTCGACGCCAAGGACCTTCCAAAGCCAGTCAAAATGGCATGGAAGAGTCGCAACTTGGCGTTGCAAGACTCTGCCCGGGCCATTCGACTGCTCCAGCGACTTAACCCTGCCTTGGGGACGGACGACTGGAAGGTCGTGAATACTCTCACTGAGCAGACCGGCATCCGTCGTATCGTCCTCATGGACGGGGTGTCCGCTGGGGTCATCAAGGCCGCGGGCTACTCTCTTCCAGGAGGTATTGAACGATACTCGTTCAAGCTCCTGGAAGAAGACAAGGGAGAGGCGCCCACTGTGGAAGCAGAAGCGGAGCCCTCCGAGGATGGACCACCGCTTTGCGATGGGGCCATCGACGAAATCTCTGCTCACGACGCAGCGCAGGAGACAGAGGTTCAGACCGGGGCGTCAGAGGCAGACCACGAGGATGACATCCTCGGGGAATTCGACACCCTGGGGATTGAGTCGCCGACTGCTCTCGAGGAGAGCCAGGCGATGGAGGAGGGGCCTCAAAACTAAGGCCCTCCCATATCAACACAGGCCCATCAAAATCATCCAAGATGGAGGGACTAAGGTGTGTACAAATAAATTTGCATCATTGCAGAGCCGCTACTGCCCTTCTGGCTCGGCAACTGAAGCTTAACACATATGACGTTGCCTTGATACAGGAACCTTATCTGTATAAGGGGACTATAAAAGGCTTAGGTGGGACAGGAGGTATGGTATTCTATGACTGTCCAACTAATGACGCGAGGACTTGCATCTATATCAGGGGCGGTATAGAGGCAATGCCCTTACGTACTTTCTGTTACAGGGATCTCACAACAGCTTTGATCCAAGTGGGGACGGGAACAGAGAAAAGGAGAATTATCCTTGCCTCTGCCTATCTCCCATATGAACAAAAGGAACCAGTAACACCACTAATCAGAAGGCTGGTTGAATACGGCAACCAAGAAAACCTCGACCTGATACTTGGCTGCGATGCGAATGCACACCACGTCGTTTGGGGCAGTTCAGATGTCAACAAACGAGGGGAGGATTTGTTGGACTTTGTGGTAAGCTCTTCTTTACAAATCCTTAATGCAGGCAATAAACCTACTTTCAGGACCTCGGCGAGAACTGAAGTTATTGACCTGACACTGGCTTCAAACAGGGCCAGCGGTCATATTGAAAACTGGCATGTATCGGACGAAATCTCTCTGTCTGACCATAATTATATATGCTTTAGGTTTAGGACGGCGGGAGTAGCCGAAACTAGACGAAGGAGAAACCCAAGGCATACAAATTGGGACTCGTACAGGAGGGACCTAAAAATAAATCTAGGGAGCCCTAAAGGTAAGCTTAATTCCATACTAGATAAAGAATTTGAAGCGGACAGAATCAAGATGGGCACCATCGGTGCATGGGAAGATAATTGCCCAGAGAAAAAGGCCTTTTGTAAAAAGGTACCATGGTGGACTCCTGAACTAGTTAAAATACGTCAGGAAACACGACAGGCCTTTAATGATGCAAAAGCCAAGAAGGATTTCTCAGGCTATCATAGCATGCTGACAAGGTACAACACGGCGGTACGCAAGGCCAAAAGAACTAATTGGCGGCAGCATTGCACCTCCATTGAAACTCTGCCAAATGGAATGAGGGTGTGCAAAGCTATGTCCATGACTAAGACAAACCCACTATCATCTATAAAGGATGAGAATGGGCATCTCACGGAAACTGGACAGGACACTCTGGGCGTGATGTTTAGGACTCACTTCCCGGAATGTATACTGCGCGACAGCGATGAAGAGGAACCAGTCACAAGGGACGAGCTCACAAGGCACACGTCCAAAAATAACTGGCTCACGGCAAAGAAAGTGGTAGATGAAAATAAACTAAAGCTTGCCATAGCGGGCTTCCAGCCTCTCAAATCACCTGGTCCGGATGGCATCTACCCAATACTATTGCAAGAAGGGGCATCTGTTTTGATACCCCATTTGAGCAAGCTCTACAGAGCCTGCATAGCCTTTGGGTACGTACCCAAAGCATGGAGGGAGGTCAAAGTCACCTTTATACCGAAGGTGGGTAGACCGACTTATGAGGAAGCTAAAGCTTACAGGCCCATCAGTCTATCATCCTTTCTCCTAAAAGCTCTGGAGAAACTGGTAGACAGGTACCTAAGAGAGGGACCACTTAAAGTATTCCCTCTACATCAACTACAGTGCGCCTACAGCCCTGGCAAATCTACGGAAACGGCATTGCACTATGTTGCGAGTCGAGCCGAGGCTGCGCTTGAGGGACAGGAGATATGTGTCGGCGCTTTCCTCGACATAGAGGGAGCCTTCGTCAAGACAACATTTGAGTCCATACGCATAGCTGCAAAGGAACATGGCATCAATGATACCACGTGCAACTGGATTGACAATATGCTGAGAAGCAGGATAGTCAGATCGGAACTGATGGGAGACAGACTTAGTGCAAAAACAACAAGAGGTTGTCCACAAGGCGGAGTGCTGTCACCGTTACTGTGGTGCTTGGTAGTAGATTCGCTACTTACCAAACTCAATACCGGACCATTCTACACAGTAGGCTATGCAGATGACATAGCTATAATGGTTAATGGTAAATTCCCGAACATAGTCTCTGGATTATTACAACAGGCATTGAGGATGACAGAAGAATGGTGTACTAAGAACCACCTCTCTATCAACCCAGGCAAAGCAGTCATTATTCCATTCACGAGGAAAAGACAACTAGGAAACCTAGGAGAGCCCTCCCTCAATGGAATAAAGCTGCCCTGGTCCACCGAAGTTAAATATCTGGGTGTAACGCTTGATAAAGAACTCAGGTGGAAAACTCATGTGGAAAATATTACGACAAAGGCCCTACGAGTGTTCGGCATGTGTCGCTCCACCTACGGTAAAACTTGGGGGCTAAAGCCCAAAGTGATACGATGGCTGTACCGGACAATGATAATACCTATTATCACATACGGCAGCATAGTGTGGTGGCCAAGAACAAAGCTTGCCTCGTGCAAAGCGCCACTCACCAGGTTACAAAGAACAGTGTGTCTCGGCATCACGGGTGCTTTCAGGACAACACCTACGGCAGCGATTGAGAGATACCTTAATATCCCTCCTCTGCATATGATGGTTGAATTCGAGGCAAGGAAGACATTACATCGTCTTGCTGTTGCTGGACTATGGGATGCCTCTAAGCCAAAGACTAACCATACAAAGTTCGATGGGAATGAAGACCTGGATCGGGTAACAAGCATGATATCCGATAAAATGCAAACTATGTTTGTGTTTGAAAGGTCTTTCAAGGTCCAAATCCCTACAATAGAGGACTGGACGAAGGGAATCGATCCACCAGAACAAGATAGTCTGGTATGGTACACTGATGGATCCAAAATGGAATCAGGTACAGGAGCGGGAATATACGCAAAAGGTTACAAATGTAGCAGAAGCTTAGGGAAGATGGCAACTGTATTCCAAGCAGAAACATATGCCATAATAACCTGTGCTCAAGAGAATATAGATAGAGGAACCAGAGGCAAATCCATATATATTCTTAGTGACAGTCAGGCTGCAATCAAAGCCATGGCATCCTACAAAGTGGACTCCAGACTTATTCTGGACGCTATCCAGGCCCTAAACAGGCTTGGGAAGCATAACAGGGTAAGACTGATGTGGGTCCCTGGGCACAAAGGAATCCATGGTAACGAAGTGGCAGATGAACTGGCAAGAGAGGGCTCAGCAAATGATTTTGTGGGTCCAGAATCATGTGTAGGCATTTCGACGTGTCTCGTCAAAGCCACATTTAGGGAGTTTGCAGATCAAAAACAACGAAAACATTGGCTGTCTAATACCGGTCTACAACACTCCAAGAAATTCCTAGGCTCTACGTTCAAAGCCCGGGAATGCATTTGGAATATGAGCAGGGGGCAAATCCGTTACCTGCTTGGGGCCTTTACTGGGCACTTTGGAACCAACGACATGCTCATGAAAATGGGTCTAACCGCGACACCCATGTGCAGGTTGTGTGGGGAACATACGGAACGCATGGAGCACCTTCTGTGCACATGCGATGCACTGGCTGGTAAGCGAATGAGTCTTCTAGGGGTTGGATATCCAAAACCAGAAGACTATAGGCTCATATCTCCTAGTCTCGTTGTAAAACTCATGAAAAGTGTTTTCAACGAGATCGGCGAGGAGTAAGTTATCTAGGGGAACACAATAGATCCCATGGGTCGAAGTGTCCGAGTTATTTCTCGGCCCCTCCACAAGATAAGATAAGATACGTTATATTTTAGGCCATGTCTATGAGCATACGTTTCGCAAATGCTTATGAGCTCCCTGAGTCCCCCAATTGACGCGCTCAGCAGCACCATGTCATCAGCGTAGCTAATGTTGTTAAAGCAAACATCATCAACATGGCATCCAACATGGCGGCCGCTGAGCTCGGCAACAAGCCCATTGATGTACAGATTGAAGAGCGTTGGTGAGCTCAATCCCCCCTGCCTCACCCCGCACTCCAACCTATACGAGTCCGACAGAGCTCCCGACCATTTCACGTTATTGACCTGGTTCCCGTACCAGTGCTGGAAGATTTTTACAATTTCAGGTGCAACTTGCCTATCTAATAATTTTTGCTACAGCACTTTGTACGAAACCAGGTCAAACGCCCTGGACAGATCAAGGAAGCAGGCGTAAACAGGCGTGTTCCGATCCGTGTAATATCTGACAGCATGCTTTAGACTCAGTAAAGCACTGTCTGTGGCCAATTTGGGCCTGAAACCAAACTGGTTATCGTGCAAAGTGATTGTTTTATTTAACTGAGCATTAAGCATGCTGTCAAATACCTTCGCGATAACTGTCGCTAATGAGATCGGCCTGTAGTTGTTTCTATCTGATATGTCACATGTTTTATTTTTGACAATTGGTACTACGACCGTCCTCATCAGCTCATCGGGCAAGTACGAATGGCGCAGGCAGAACGTGAACAGCATGGCATATATATAATAATAATTTTACCTTCATTTTGGTTTCGTTGTTTCTATCGAGATTAATATAATTCCCCCATAATAACAAAGATTAATATCGGATACAATATAATAACATCAAAAGGACAACACAAAACGGCCTGAGGCCGCGAAGTGGATCGTGAGTGCAAATCTCTGCCTCTTTTCCGCTTCCGGTGGGTCAACCGTCTGAAAGTAAAGCCTTGCTATTTATACGGAGAATAATAATAGAAACGGTTCGTTGCTTTGTTTACTAATCTATACCAATATTATAAAAACAAAAGATTTTTTTGTTTGTTTGTACCGAATAGGCTCCGAAACTACTGGGCCGATTTAAAAAAATCTTTCACCAATAGATAGCTACATTATTCCTGAGTGACATAGGCATTTTTTTAATCCCGAAAGCGGGTCCTGTGGGGTGTTCCACGGGGTGCGAAGCCGCGGGCAACAGCTAGTATTAGTTAAATCAAAAATTTTAAAGTGCGAAAGAGTGCTTACGAGTATTGTTTCCCACGTCACAGATCGACGTCTATTTGAAAATTGAGAATATTAATTAAAATTCGGCTGAAATTAGCAGTTTGTGATTTTTTAAGAAATAAATTACTCGGAAGCCAGAAATCGAACCCGTTGATTTTGGAGAAATACACGCTGACTATTACACCAGTCGATAGTGTCGTGAAATCCAAACATGCAGGTTTAATTTTTTATCAATATAGGGCCCGGAACTCCCTTTGAGTGTTTTTCGCTATTTCTCATAGTATATGTCCATCCACCCTCACTTGAAAAACTCAACGAGTATAGAGAAGGGCGGAAACCCGCAAAGTAACCCCAGTCGACTTTATATCCCGATAAAATGCGCTGTTCCTATGGGATGTAGGATACCTAGACGATCGAAATTAAAGTCTCAGTAGATACTAAATTCCTTGTAGTTTGTAAGTAATTAACGAACTAGGAACTATCCCGCTGAGGTTTATCTGTTGCCGGCCATTCCCAGAACATTCCGACCGGTAGTGGCCGGGCGGTCCTCGTAAAGTTCGCTAGTCTGTCACTAACTGCTGGACTGCTGACTAATGTGGCCGCGTCTGGGTTAGATGGATGATTTGTAACTGACAGCTGGCATTCAGAACGAGACACGACGCAATACGACGATGTTTTAAGAGGTCAGTTGTTGTCAAGCGCTGGGTAGGCAGCGCGGGGCCTCGACGTCGCCGCGTCGCGAGGTGTGTCTAATCATTATTATTTGTCAATTCGCACGGAAAAGGCTTGTTTGACACATGCACACAGATTATCTATTTTAGTGATCTTAATTTTCGTAGTAATACGATTGAGGGTCTGTTTTCAGATGCTAGCCGCCAGTTTGAAAGAACATGCGCGGTAATGTTTTGTAAAAACCATCGGAAGAGTCCGTTTATGATGTGGGCCTCTGTGGTCGGCCTTGTGTAGGTATTTAATGTTCAAATACTTTTCGCTCCAATTTAAGTTTGCCCCTAAGCTATCAATCACAGTGGGCGAGGCGCAAAACCTCAGATGTCGATTGTCAACTGTTAGTATACTTCATAAAACATAGCTTTTTATTTAAATTATTGATAGGTTCGCGCTTGACCACCATCTCACCTGATGGCAAGTGATGATGCGGTCGAAGGTGTAGCACGCTTACCTAGAAGAAACCTATTCACTCTTGACTTAAAGATGCCCAGGTTGTAGCTATCAGGAAATACAGACTCCGGCAGGGAATTCCACTCCTTAGCTGTATGCATAATGAAAGTATTCCCAAAACGTTTGGTGCCTATGGGTGGGATGTCCACCATGTACCGATGAGGCATCGCCGTACGTCTTGTAGTCCGATGATGGAAAGGGCTAGGAGGAATTAGTTCATGCAATTCCAAAGCACACTTCCCGAAATGTAACCGATAAAAAAAAGTTAAATCAAAAAATCAAAAAACCCGACTGCTTCAAACAAAAATTATGCTGTGCAGTCGGAGGATACATACGCGCGAGCTGGCTAACCAAAACCAGATGTATCCTACTCCTGCACAGCATGATTTTTTCCTTGTTTACGACATTTTAGTTCGCTTTTGAAGCAGTCGGGTTTTTTGATTTTTTGATTTAACTTTTTTTATTTATAACTTTTTAGTTAAGTTTTTTTTCGAATTAGATACATTTAAACACACGATGTTTGTATTTCTTTTTTTATTTGAAAGCTGATGCTTCTTATGTGATCCCATTTAAATTTGACCAAGATCTAACAAGTACTTTTTAAGTTATCTTAAATAATGCGTATTTTCTAGGTAACATTAAATACATAAACATAAGATACCAAAACAAAAAAGAGAGAAGACTTTATTTTCATTAACGAACCTTTTAATAAAAAAATTAAACCGACATCCAAAATAATACACTACAAAGCGAAAAATAACTTTCATTGCCGAAGTCGGTGTCAAAAACGAAAAATAATAGGTAAGGACGCTTCTAAGAATATTAAATAAAACAAAGATGTCTATTTTCTTTCTAAAATAATTTTAAACAAAATATCAGGATCAGCGGATGTGAAAAAGATGTGCATCAGCAACAACCCTGGAACGAACGTCCATTGATGTGGCCACAAAAACTCAATAGTTTTGTATGTACCTAGGCACCAAACAAACCCCAAAGAAAACACATTGTGTTTTATGTCCCGCCTATGACAGTCTTTGTCCTAGGTTAACGAGGTTCCAAGCACTGGTGGCTATTTCCCTCGCTTTTACGACGGATTTGGTCAAGCGAGCCCAGTGTCTACTGCCAGTAAGTAATTTGCTAGATAGGTGCCTAACTATAGTACATTGTGATACAAGGGTGGAAAGTTGGTTATTGCAAACGAGTTGTCATTAAAAAGCCCGAGCCGAAGGCGAGGGTTTTTAATGACACGAGTTTGCAATAAACTACACACCCGTGTATCACACGACGTTTTTCAATACAGTTGTGGGAAATAGTAAAAACAAATCTAAGAATTAAATTTGTTTTGTCTATAAAATAAAATTATCGTAAGTCGCCATATATCTTTCTCGAGATTTTTGGGGCAGAATTTCATCCTGCGCAGTTTTTGTCTCAGATAAAATATCGGGCAAAGTCAATTCTATTTCATCACTTGTACTTGAACTCAATATAAAACAAATAATCAATTTTAAAAACAAATAATATTTTTAATGACACGAGTTTGCAATAACCTACACAACCGTGTATCACACGACGTTTTTCAATACAGTTGTGGGAAATAGTAAAAACAAATCTAAGAATTAAATTTGTTTTGTCTATAAAATAAAATTATCGTAAGTCGCCATATATCTTTCTCGAGATTTTTGGGGCAGAATTTCATCCTGCGCAGTTTTTGTCTCAGATAAAATATCGGGCAAAGTCAATTCTATTTCATCACTTGTACTTGAACTCAATATAAAACAAATAATCAATTTATCACGTTTGGAATTAACATTTTTAGAAAATGGCGCGTTTTTGCAACTGGACATTTTTTTTTACAACGAAAACAACCTATACAGCCTATTCGATTTTTGACAACTGTTGATGTGAAAATATTTAAATTTAAACTGTTTATTAAATATATTAAACAACCATCATACTCACCATTTATCAAGTTCTACTTGCATCGTCAGCAGAACAGTTGCAAGACATGGTGACTGGATGAATGAAGCTTTTAAGTTAAAAGGGATGAGTATAAATGTGAACAAGACTAAGGTAATGGTGTTTGAAAGAGAAGACGATGTAACGAAGTGTGATGTGAAAATATATGATAAGAGTGTGGAGAAAGTGAACGAGTTTGTATATCTGGAAAGTATGTTCACAAGGGATGGAAAGATTGAAGAGGATGTGGAAAGGAGAGTGAATGCAGGGAATAAAGTGAATGGTGCTATACATGCAGTCGTGACCGGCAAGTCGATGTCTCCGGAAGCTCGACTCGCCGTTCACAACAGCGTGCTGGTGCCTACACTTATGTATGGAAGTGAAGGTTGGGTATGGCAAAAAAGACATGAAAGTAGGATTAATGCAGTAGAAATGCGCTCCTTGCGGAGTATGTCTGGTGTAACTTTAAATGATAGATTGAGGAATGAGGTAATAAGACAACGTTGTGGTTTAAAAGAAGATGTAGTGACTAAAATTGAAAAGAGTATGTTAAGATGGTTTGGTCATGTTGAGAGGATGAATGAAAGGCGACTAACGAAAGGTATTTACAAGGCAGACGTGAATGGAAACGCCGGGAGGGGACGCCCTAGAAAGACATATATAGACCTTATAGGTGATGTTCTTCAGAAAGGCCAAGTGCGCAGTACCCATAACCGGCGTGTGTGTATGACTAGATGTATGAATGTGTGTGAAGCAAAAGAAGTATGTAAGGATCGTAGCAGGTGGCGTTCTGTAGTTTCTGCCTACCCCCATGGGAAAAAGGCGTGAGTTTATATTATGTATGTATGTATGTCTTTATAGTATGTATGTATGTCATTCATTTTTCTCGTATAAAATCTATCCCATTTTATTCTATGTATGAAAACTCCTTACTACTAAACTTTTTTAAATTGACTTATAAAATTTAAAACTAAACTGTAAAACTAATGATCGAGCTCGTAAACAAAAGCCACGACCGCGTAACAGAAAGATGCCTATGCAAAAGATTTGACTTTCGAATCATATCTATAGCACAGTATAAATATCACTATAGCCTCTGAAAGTGCGCCATGTTTAACAACTGTATTGAAAAACTACATACTAACTAAGCTCAAATCAAATATTTCTTTTTCTTTTTCTGGAACTTTCGTTTTTAGTACGAAACGTAGCGTACATTTTGTTTTTTAACGAGGAAAATATTGGATGAAAATAAGAAAAAAGTAGTAGCACTCACCGTGAACCCGCCGCGGCTGTCCGTCACCGGACCCTCCTCTGGGGAGTAACATCACCGGCGCACCAGAACGCACTGTACGACCACCCCAGGTATCAAACAAGCAAATGGGCGCCAGACGACCCCGTGTATGGCACCCTTGGTCTCCCTGTGACGTGGCCGACCTGTATTTTTCGTCGTTGAACAGACGAATTTTCCCAAAATTAATCAATGTATAAGAAATTTCCTTCAAAATGAAACTAATTTTGATCGAAAGTGAGTTATACTAGTAGGGTGCAGGTACGGGTATGGCGGAAAACACGTTAGTATTAAATTGGAAAAACAATCATTTCATTTGCTCAAAATATATTATTTATCCACCATTTTGAGTATTTATCCCAAAAAAAATGGATAAAATCAAAAAACACTTTAACAAAAAAATACAACCACATTCCAAATAAAAACACTACAATGTGAAAAATAACTTCAATTTCGGAAGTCGGTGTTCCTGTTTTCGTTTCTTTGTTTTTTGACACTGCCTTCCGAAACTGAAGTTATTTTTCAATTTGAAGTGTTTTTATTTGGAAGTCGGTTGTATTTTCCTGTAAAAAAGTTGTTTCTTGTTTGTTCATGTTCTCTTAAAGTTGGCAATAAATGTTTTGTTTCTTTCTTTCTTTGAATAAAAAATAAAATTGATAAATAAATCCAGACACATGCTAACAAGAACACAAAACAAATAACATAAAAGTATAAAAATTATACACAACAATAACTCAATTATACACAACCTTAACGGATTACAGACCGGGTCGCAAGCGGTCCGTAACTCGATTACCGGCGGCTGTCCGGTCCGGACGGACGCTTTGACGGCGTATAATTTCATTATACAACGAATTATAATTTTCCCGTGAAAGCGCATGTGATTGGTTATCGTACGTGGAAAAGCCACGGAAAAAAGATACGGTGAAATGGTAATGGATTTTATAGAAAGTGTGGGCTGTAGCACAGATTACTTGCTGTAGTTTCTTGTCATCGCCCTTTTTAACCGACTTACCAAAAAGCAGGAGGTTCTATGTTCGACTCTTTTTGTCTTTTTGTTTACCTATGTTCACCGATAACTCCGTCAATTATGGACCGATTTTGAAAATTATTTTGTTGTTTGAAAGAGTATGTTCCAAAATTGGTTTAATTTGGTGAAGATCTGATGAAGAACTTCAAAGATATACAACAGAACTCTTCATTAAATAACGGCAAATGTCTAGGGATTGCTGCAATAGCTTGTCTTTTAATTGCTTATACGAGTACCGTTTCATAAAATAACATCACGCCAGTACGCTCTAAAGGGGCACACAGTTGTGTCCGGTTCACCTTGGTAAACTCTCATTTCACCAGTTATTTTCTAGTTTCATGATATTCGGGTAATCTATTCTGGCAATATTGCCTATTAGGTAGGTACAACAAAAAGGCGAAAAAAAAACTTTTTTACAAAAAATTACTACCGACTTCCAAACTACAAGTGAAAAATAACTTTCTTTTTGGAAGTCGGTGTCTTTCGTAGGTACCATTTTTTGCGTTATGGACACCGACTTCTAAAAAGAAAGTTATTTTTTACTTTGTAGTTTGGAAGTCGGTAGAATTTTTTTGTAAAAAAGTTGATATTTTTAACAAAATTTTGGCTGACACGTGTTTTCCATGAAATTGATTACATTAGTTGCCATTTGTTCCCTCCGGATATCTAAAACGTTCAGTTACTTTTATATTCGCGCAATATAATGTATTTTATTAATCCAATATCGGATAGATCAAAAGTAAATAAATATAGAAACATATCAGATCAGTTGGGGGAACATCGTGTGGTTTCAGTTAATAAAGTCAAAGTCAAAATTCTTTATTTCAAACAAAAGCGGCACTTTTGAACGTCAAAAATACACACAAACAGTCCTTTAGGGTCCTTGGAGACATAATTATAAGCAGTTAGTTTCACCCGCGTGAAAGTCGGAAATTTGTAGTTCGTGTGAATCACGAGCAAGTGAAGGATTCTAACGACTGAATCACGACCGTAGGGAGTCATTCATGATGATTGAATCAAGAGCATAGCGTGTTATTGATGTGTTAGAATCCTGAGCGACGTAAATGATTCGTGGCCATCGATATAATATATTGATGGCCGCGAATCACTTGCATTATATCACGAAGTATAGTATGCAACTCTTAAATAAAACGAATATAATGTATCCGTTTTGTTTAAGAGTTGCATACTATAATTTATACTATGACTACGAGAAGCAAGTTAATCCATTGAAGCGAACTAAAAAGACGTAAGCAAATAAAAATTCGCGAGCTGGTTGACCAAAACCAGATGTATCAAATATATTTTCAAATTAGGTTCATGTAAACATATAAGTATTATATCTCTTAAGGAGCGTCTTCACTGAGAGCATTCACTTTTAATGAGCATTCGACGTCGAATATTCGAGTGGTGTGGACGTTGAGCCGACCGTTACAAAGCTTACACGCAAGCGCGAACTTCGGCCGGTGTGGATGTTGCAACGATTTTCGCGGAAACGACTCGATTCCAATGTTCAAATAAAATAAAACGCTCGAAAGCGAGTACTCAGATGATGAAATGAATGAGTATGTATGTAGGAATATTACTGGCCACTTGTAAAGCAAGGAACAGTTCCTTGATCAGTGTTTGTGACCTTCGAGGTCAATAAAAAAAATCTAAAATGCTGCAGCCACAACCGCTCTATCCGACATTTTGAAATGAATGACATTTATCGAGATCGTATTCGAATGCTCCAAGCTCGCAAGGGAATGTTCGACTCGAACGTTCCTATGCGCGCGCATCTAACAATGGCGATCGGCCATAGACTAAAAGAATGAGGTTTCTTTTTTTGGCTTCTTGTGCGAAAACAGAACAGCGTTTTAGCCACGTACAAAATGGGGCATTTCAAGTTTTCTTTATTACAGAGAAAACAAAAGTTATATTTGAGTGAAGGTTTTATTTATTAAACACGTACAAGTTGAAGTTATCTATTTATTATACGAAGTTGCATGAAATGAGCAAGCAATAAGTACATCATTTATTTGTAGGTAATATTGAGCAAGATCTTTTTTAAATCGAAACTTTTTTAAGAACAAAGCAATTCAACCAATAAAATTAAAAAGAAACTCTGTAACTCACTTGTGAATAATAGCAATGAAAAAGTGACAGTTTTATTACAGGTGTCATTATGTGCCTAATTGCGGTGAAATTAGAACCACTTTGTGAACAAGTGTGTTGAAAACTGTATTGTTCACTCATCTTTTACAATTATTTATATATTTTCTTATTTTCAGCCTGTTTTGTCGCACTGCAGGGCAAAGGCCGCCATTTCTGCCTGGTTAAGGGCAATTATGGAACAATCCTGTCGATAGGCACCTGTAGCCAGCCCAGTCCCATTTTATCTTGGCTGCTTTTTGTGCGCAGCATTGTGTTTCTAATGCGGTCCATTAATCTGATGTTTTACAAAATAAATATAATTGCATGTCTATATCCATTCAACCGTTAAGATTAACATCCATCTGAACATAGACTTTCAAATTAATTATATTAGTAAGAAGTAGAATGAAGATTTACATATAAAATATAAACCATATTATATAGCCATATTTTTGTATATTTTAACGCACATTTCTTTAAATTCTTAAAACACCGTGTTACACCACTTTTATTAATGGCCACGGCAGCCCAAAGATCACCATAGTCTGGCGGGTCATATTTTATTGGCCATTCCGTTCGGTAATCTTTGCCATAACGCTCGGGTGTCTTCGGCGGTAAGCGGGCGGGTCGGGGCACTTGTGTTTTATAACGCACTCATATTGCACGTGTTTATGTCATTCATCATAATCTGCCTAGCCTTTTTCCCAGTTATTATTGGGGTCGACTTCCAGTCTTACCGGATTCAGATAAGTACCTGTGTTTTACATGGAGCGACTGCCTATCTGACCTCTACAACCCAGTAACTGGGTAACAAGATACCTCTTGGTAAGATTGGTGTCAGATCTCAGGCTTCTGACTACCCGTAACGACTGTCAAAGATCTTTAAATGCCAACTGGGAACAACAGCTTAACGTGCTTTCCGAGGCACAGAGGAAACTCGGTATGTTGAAATGGTCACCCATCCACGGAACGCGAGGTCGTTAAAAAGCGTTGTTTCAAGCATTGCTTAATATTGAAGTTCAACCCATGCCGCATGCATTTGGCCACGTTTATTATGTCATTCGTGATTTGGAATAGAAGAGAAAACTGAGTATTACCTTTTTTTGAGGAATATCTCTCGGATGGCGATGGTGTTAAGTTGTTTCTGTTAACCCCTATGTGAAAAAGGTACCACCTTATTTAAGTTTGTGTATTTTCTTGTCTGGAGAGAATGGAGGGTTTTAACCTTTTTGATTTTGAATGGAGAAATGCATACTGTACTACCACGGGGAGATAGTGCAGTTATGTGAGACTCTAACCCACTAAAACGGCACGGTGTCCTACTGTGCCGCTTATGGCGGGCACACGGGCACGCGTTAGCATTCAACGCGAAACCCGTCGCAGCTGTCCGTCACCGGACTCATCTCGGGGGAGTACCGCTCATCACCGGCGCACCAGAACACACTGTACGCCGTGACCACCCTAGAAATCAAACCAGTACATAGGAGACAGACGACCCCGTGTATGGCACCCTTGGTCCCCCGTGACGGGTCAAGGTCTATGACCCCGCCACCTACCATTTTTCGGTCGCAAGGGATAGAGAGTGTGGCTAACGCAATACCGACACTCCTCTTCCCCTGCAGTCCCACCGCGTCCGCCAACAGATGGTCGCGACCCCGTCCAGGCCGCGATAGGTAGGGAGAGCGACGCACCGCAATACCGGCACTCCTCTCCCGCCGCGGCCTCTAACCCTCAGCCGCGACATCGTATGGGACCTGGGACGCTCCATGAGACATCGCGGCCCGCCTTAGTTCCGATGTCGCCTATTACCAAGCGGCACCGCAACCTACTAGTTGGCCGCTACGTCGTCGTCTTAATCGGCAAAAGCCCTGATGAGCGGCCTCTCCTCGGATTCCTCTTCGCTTCACCGTGGGTGAACAAGCCACGGCTACTGAGCCACCCCGCCTCGACAATGCGGGAACATGACCTAACCCCGATATAATCGCATTTTTATTTTTCCGGTACTAACTTTTATTTTTAAGCGACTTTCCAAAAAGCAGGTTCTATGTTCGACTTCATGTTTGTTTTTTTTTTCACCGATGTCTCCGTAATTTGTTCTGTTCCGAAATTGGTCCCATTTTAATTTGGTGAACATCTGATGAAGAACTTGGAAGATCTAGGTACAACACAACTCTTCAGTAAATAACGGCAAATCTCTCGGGATTGCTGCAATCGCATGTCTGTTTATTGTTTATACCATTTCATAACCTAACATCAAGCCAGCACGCTCTTAAGTGGTAAGCAGATCTCTCATTTCACCAGTAACGTTCAAGTTTCATGATATTCGGGTAATCTATTCAGGCGTTATCCGTTACACAATGCCCTTCATGAAGCTAAGGATCGCAGCAGATGGAGGGAAATCGTACGGGAGAAACTGATGCAGCGGGCGAGTCACGACCCTCAGTAATGAGGAAAACCCGAAAAGGAAAAGGATTCCGGCGTTATAGGTATAGGTACCTTACTAAACAACTTGCATAATAGGTTACAACTAAAAACAGTAAAGATTGATTCTCAGTTAAATTGGAAACCAAAACGTTGAAATGTTGTGAATCAATATTCATATGCTACCAACATATGTCATGGCACAGATTACTTAATAGTTACTGTCATGGCTATGTTACCCCTTTATTAATGTATGGTGTCATGTTCTGGGGCAACTCTCCAGATAAAGAAATGGTATTTAGAGCGCAAAAAGATGCGTTCGAGCGATTTTTAGGATGAAACAGACTGAAAGCTATAGACCAATATTCCCAAAAAATACAGTGTTAACTCTACCTTGTTTATATATATTGGACATGATTATGTTTGTCAGAAATAACAGCAGTTATTTTATTAAATTTAAAAGTCAAAGGCACCGATTTAAAATAAGCTTTATTCCTAATAGTACTGCACTTTTAAACAAAAGTATATTTTGTATGATTCCTAGAGTGTATAATCATTTAGCCAATGACTTACTCGAAATTTCCAACAATAGTAATTAAAAAACTAAAGAAAATACTGTTAGATAAATCATATTACTCAGTAAAAGAGTTACTTGATGATAAATTTTAAAGCAAAAAAAAAAGAAATTGTTAATCTAGTCGTACATGTATCTATATCGAATTATATATATTTGTATAACTATTTTTGCACATTTTGACATGTATTGATATTTCTATTTATTGTAATAAATTAAAAAGTCAAAGGCACCGATTTAAAATAAGCTTTATTCCTAATAGTACTGCACTTTTAAACAAAAGTATATTTTGTATGATTCCTAGAGTGTATAATCATTTACCCAATTACTTACTCGAAATTTCCAACAATAGTAATTAAAAAACTAAAGAAAATACTGTTAGATAAATCATATTACTCAGTAAAAGAGTTACTTGATGATAAATTTTAAAGCAAAAAAAAAAGAAATTGTTAATCTAATCGTACATGTATCTATATCGAATTACGTGGGACACTCAGAAAGTTTTGCGAAACTAAAAAAAATTGTTCTATACGTACATATATTTTTATTAAATCTTTTCAAAGTACTTTCCACCAGCCTCTATACAAAGATTCATGCGCCTAAACCAGTTTTCAAAACACTTTTTCCAGTCCGCCGCAGACACCTCGTTTACAGCCTGCTCGAACGCAGCCAGCGCATCTTCCGGCGACGAAAATTGTATCCCTTTGAGCTGATTTTTTATTTTTGGGAATAAAAAGAAGTCACACGGTGCTAGATCAGGGCTGTAAGGAGGGTGACCCAGGAGTTTGACTGGCGTGCTGTCCAGGAAGTCCCTCGTTTTGAGTGCGGTGTGCGCAGGTGCATTGTCGTGGTGGAGCAGTAGCCCGCGGAGCCCTGTGTTTGGTCGCTTGTTGCTTATAACAGAGAAAACTTCTGGCAAACATTTGGTAGTATACCATTCGGCATTAATGCTTCTTTGATCCCGTAAGGGAATTGATACCAAGTGGCCAGTCAAATTAAAAAAGCTAGCGATCAAAATCTTACCCCCGCTTCTAGATCGCTTCACTTTGGTAGGCGTTGGCTCATTTTGAAACACCCAAACAGTCGACTGGCGCTTGGTTTCTGGGTCGTATTGATAAATCCAGGACTCATCACCTGTAACGATGTCGTAAACACGCCGAGACGAGCCTGCTTCAAATTTGTTAAGCATATCACGGCACCATTCCACCCGGGCCTGCTTCTGAGCATCGGTGAGGTTGTGCGGCACCCAGCGTGATACTATCCTCCTCACGCGAAGATGGCTGTGTAGAATCTCGTGAACGCTTCCCGATCCAATCTTCAATATGTGTTGAATCTCCTGATATGTAATTCGCCTATTGTCTTGGATTAAATTTTTCACTGCTAGCACGTTTTCTTCGGTAACAGCCGTCAAAGGGCGACCGCTTCTTTCGTCATCCCCCAAAGTTGGTCGACCGCGCTTGAATTCGTTATACCAACGATACACGGTTGCCTTGGAAGGGCCTTCATCCATGAATGCCATTTGAAGTCTATCGTACGATTCATCCGGTTTCAGGCGACACTTGAAATCGTATAAAATCATAGCTCTAAAATGTTCCCGGCGCAGATCCATGTTTCAGTGAGACACAATACTTTGAATTAACTCGCAAAAAATGTGGAGGGAAATTTTGAAATTGGAACTTACTTATTTTTACTTATAAATAATCATATTTTCGAAAAACATTATAACTGGCCAGTCTCCCATATATAAAAACTTTTTTTCGCAATACTTTCTGAGGGGCCTGGTATATATATTTGCATAACTATTTTTGCACTGTTTGACATGTATTGATATTTCTATTTATTGTAATAATATAAAGTATTGTATTTTTGCATTTTCCGCTGTAATTCATTGCCTTATTCAAAAAAATCAAAATCAAAATCAAAATTTATTTATTCAATTAGGCCATTAAGCGGCACTTTCGAACGTCAAAAAAAAAAAAATTGAATCTAATACTAACCTCCAGTTTCCCAGCCCAAAATCATCGGCGAATCAATGCGACAAACCGCCAAGCAAGCGCTATCCGCTGCGACTGGCTGTTGAAAATTCATTCAACCAATCACAGCAGACAACGCGCGCCCGACAACCCGCCACACCAAACCCCCGACAATTCCGAGCTGGGAAACCGGGGGCAATTGATTCTACCGTCCATTCGGAAATGTAGCTTGTTGTGGAGAAGAATGGACAAGAAACTCCACACATACTCTTTTACAAAAAATGTGTTTTACATGTATTTGGTTACATTATCTTGTAAAAAAAAAAAATACATACATGTGAGAACGATGTAAAAAAAAACAAAAAAAAGTAACGCACTTAAAAGCTTCTACAGTAAAACAAACAATTAAAAATACAATAATTAGGTAATTAAAAACAGGCGGAGGCAGCTAAGTTATGACCAATCCCAACTGATGGCGCCCGTTCACGAACATGACACATGGATCGGCACCACTCAGCTCAACCATCATGAAGGGAACCGAATGATCCAACACATGTGCCACCATCAGAGTGACATTAGAGAGAGCATGACACACTATCAACTGCCAGGGCACACTGAAGTCAACGAACGACACAAAGCTATAGCAAATGGTAGATTTACAGTTGGTACATAGTACTCACATATGTGCTGTGCAGTTATATAATATAAAAATAAATTGAGTTTATACAACAATACTTCAGAACTTTTCTGCTTATAACTTGTTATTGTGCCCTAGTGACTGTGGAGCTGGACCAGCGCTGAGCCAAGCATTTTTATCAGCGATGTAATCCCCCAACCTATAATATGCCTGCCTGCATAGTGTGCGTTTTATAAAAGTTTTGAATTTCGCCTCATTCAGTTCTAGAATGTGAGGCGGTATTTTATTGTAACATTTTATACAGTACCCCATAAAAGATGAAGCTACTTTAGCCAGCCTGAAACCTGGTTGAATTAATTGGTCCCTATTTCTAGTAACATAACTATGTCTATCGCTGTTTTTACTAAAAAGATGTAAATTCTTTCTCACGTACATGATGTTTTCGTAAATATATTGACAAGGTACTGTAAGGACTTACCATTTGAGAAGGCAACCTACTTGCCTATTAAAACACTGGCAATATTTATTACTTGAAAGATGTATGAATTTCGAACAGAATAGCTGTAGATGTTTTTTGTTAATTTTCAATGTGTCAGAATTGGATTGAAGCCGCCCAAAGGCAGGCGTATTGTAATATCTTACTAAATATATATAATATAAAGTTATTTTCCATGTTTAACTGCTGATCACCCTATCTACCCCCTTACATATTGGTGGAGGTGCGAAATCCCAAAATAAATAAAAATTATAAAATTCGCGTGTGCACGGCGAAAACAGTGTGCGAAGCCCCATCTACGAGTATATGAGTTTACGGAGAACGAAGATACCGTTGGCGAGAACCCTAGCACCTGGATTATCAAAGATAAGTGGTATTTTATAACTAAGAAAAGATGGCACAACCGTTATTCACAGGGACAGGAACAAAGTCCAGTTTTGAGGATTTCCTCATGCAATTCCGTCAAATTGCTGCTATAAATAAATGGCAGGCGCAAGACTTGGGGCTAATTTTGGGCGCATACTTGGACGGCCCAGCTCTTGCCTATTATAAGTTCGTTTACAAGGACGATCTCTCGTACTCGGACATTTGTAATAATTTAAAAAAAGAATTCCCAGCGAGGATAAATTTTATTGAGAAATTTTATAACGCACGGCAAGATAGACAAGAGGAAGTAAATGCCTTTTTCTATAGACTGGCGGATTATGCTGAGCAAGCAGGCATAACCGATGATCAAATATTCATTAGAATTTTCTTGAAAGGGGTAACAAATTATTATAAATTTAAGTTAGGCACGAAACTGTACGGCTCCAGGGCAGAGCTTCTTGCCACGATAGTACAAATGAGGGAAATATTAGAAGGTGTGCAAAATGAGCGCATAAATTTGCCAGTGCAACCTCCGCGCGTGCGTTTCGAAACGCCGTCATCTAGTCAAGGGTTCCCTGCCTCACGGAGATCACCAAGCCCAGGTGTGGCCACATCTAGCGTGACTCCGCATCGAGCGGGTGACGGCGAAACCTTTCACACACCAAGATACAATCTACGCCCAAGGCAGCGCTTCGAGGACAGAAATAACCGCTCTCATGTTGCCCCTAGATTTAGAAGCCCTCTACCAACCGATCACCCAAACGAACCAGGACACAGACAATAAAGATAGATGAGGAGTTGCGCACTGTGTCCAGGAAAGAGCAGCTCCCAACCGAAGTCAATAAACACGGTGATCTAACTCCATTTATTAATATTTGTATAGCTAATCAATTTTATAACGCATTAGTTGACACGGGTGCTTCTATCTCTTGCATTACGGAAGAATTAGTTCTGCTGCTAGGTCTGAAACATACCGGTGATGAGACGAAACATTTTGTGAAATCCATTTCGGGTGCACACCTAAAAGTTATTGGAAAAACGAGGATCAACTTCATTGTGGATTCGTGTGTCTTAACAAATGACTTTGTTGTGATAAAAGACATTAACCAAAGTCTAATACTTGGCCAAGATTTTCTATATAATAATGAAGCTATCATTGACTTTAGTAAGAAATGTGTATTCTTTAAAGGCAAGTTTTGTGCTAAATTTTGTAAATTCTCTGAACAAAACGTTACGTCGATTTCACAACCAGTGGTGTGTAAGAGCTATCAAGACGGAACAAATAAAGTTAATAACGTCTTGGACGGCGATAGTGAATCTATGGAAGAAAGAAGTATAAATACGGTGTCTAAGAATGACTATTTGTATTTTTCGAGATTAGTGAATAGTGATGATGCGAGTTATATATCAACTGTACCCAAAGAATGTAATTTAAAAAGGGAACTTGATATAAACCCAAACTTGAGTCTCTGTAAATTGGAATCGCTTAAGAATCTTCTTTCATCTTACAGTGAGAATTTTGCTTTTACGGCTTCGGATCTAGGCAGCTGTAGTATAGAAGAAATTACTATTAGAACTGTAGATGATATACCTGTCCATCATCCTCCTTATAGAGTATCCCCTAAACAGCTTGACATAATAAATACACAAATAGAAGAGATGCTTAAGAATGGTGTTATTCGGGAATCGAGGAGTGCGTACGCTTCTCCGGTAGTATTAGTACAGAAGCCAGATCAGTCCTGGAGATTCTGTGTTGATTATCGGAAATTAAATAAAAAAGTAATTACCGATAGTTACCCATTACCAATCATAGAAGATTTAATGATTTATTTGTCAGGGGCGCGATACTTTGCGGATTTAGATTTAAATTCAGGCTACTGGCAGCATCGTTTGAGCGAAAAGGATAAGCATAAAACTGCGTTTATTACTGCTTCCGGTCTATATGAGTTTAATGTTTTACCTTTTGGGCTAAAGACGAGTCAAGCTGTTTTCCAAAGGATAATGGATAAGGTCTTAGCTGGTATCAAATATAAAAAGGCCATTTGTTACGTAGATAATATATTAGTGTGGGGTAATAATTTCACGGAGTTTATGGAATCGTTAGAAGAAGTCATGTGTAGATTAAAGAAAGCAAACCTGACGCTAAAACCGAATAAGTGCAGCTTCGGATATAAGAAAATTTCAGTGTTGGGGCATGAGATTTCCGGTGAAGGAGTTAAGCCTGATAAAAAAAATTTGCAATCATTAAAAACATTAAAGACTCCAACCAATGCAAAACAGGTTAAGTCTGTATTGGGTTTGTTTTCTTACTATAGAAAGTTCATTAGTAATTTTGCTGAGATAGTATTACCTCTTACAAGATTATTAAAAAAAAAACGCCAAGTTTATATGGGGAAGAAAAGAAGAAGAAGCCTTCCAGAAGATAATAAATATTATGGAATCACCCCCGATATTGCATTTTTATTCTAGTAATAAAAAATTAACAACTAGGTTGCATGTGGACGCAAGTGGGGAAGCCCTTGGCTGCTGTCTCATGCAAGGTGACAAGGTGTTGTTCCCTGTAGCATACGCATCCAGGAAGTTGAGTGATGGAGAGAAGAAATATTCTACAACGGAGAAAGAGTGTCTTGCATTAGTCTGGGCGTTAAATTATTTTAAACATTTTCTTTGGGGTCTGAAGTTCCAGGTTATCACTGATCATAAGGCATTGTGCTGGCTACGAGGTAGAAAGGACATGAATGGAAGGTTAGCTAGGTGGTCGCTGTGTATCCAGGCGTATGACTTCGATATTGTACATTGTTCAGGCAGAGATAACGTTATTGCTGATTTTTTGAGTAGGAATCCATTAGTGCAAGTCGAGGAGGACCCGAAGAGGACGGAGGAGGACCCCGACGATGGCATGCAGTTATATAGGATCGAGGTGGTCAAGATAAGAGATGACCAACTTAGAGATGAGTTTTGTAGGTGTTGGTTGGATAGGATAGCAGCTAGCGGGAGTAATGCAGTGAAGGGATTTAGTGTGATAAATGGCATTTTGTGTAAGAAAATCAGGATTATGAATGTTGATCGAATGCTAGTAGTTATTCCTAAAAATTTGTTACAGGAGGTGTTGAAAGAACTTCATGATGATCCATGGTCAGGAGGACATTTAGGTTTGGCGAAAACTTTGGCTAAGTTTAGAGCGAGGTACTTTATCAAGGATGCAGAGAGAGTGGTAGATAAATATGTAAGAAGTTGCGTGTTGTGCCAGGAGCGGAAGAAGGACTATCAGGTGGCCCAGTTACAACCTATTGTTGTGAACCGATTGATGGATAAAGTTGGGATAGATGTGTTAGGTCCTTTTAGGAAGTCGCTGAGAGGTAATAGGTATATCATTGTAAGTTTGGAATATGCAACGAAGTATGCAGTTTGTAGAGCAGTTCCTAGAGTGACAGCGCAGAGGATCAGCGAGTTCCTAATCGAAGAAATTTTCTGTCGTTATGGAGGAGTTATAGAAATTGTGTCGGATAGGGGGTCAATTTTTACATCTCGTTTGGTAAAAGAAACTGTAAATTATTTTGGAGCCAAGTCACGCTTCACCACTGCGTTCCACCCTGCAACAAATGGTTTAGTTGAGCGATTTAATCGAACAATGTGTCAGATGCTATCCATGTATATCACCAACGATCAGCGAAATTGGTGTAGTTATGTTCCACTAGTGTGTTTTGCTTATAATGCCAGCAAACAGTCAAGCACTAGATTTTCACCTCACATGTTGCTATACGCAAGAGAACCATTATTCCAAACCGACATGCTAGTAAATGGCAACAATATTGACATGATTATGTAGGACGTCATGAGCTAGGTAACAGCTTGTCACGTTGTGCCATAGATAATATAAAAAAGGCACAGCTTACACACAAACAGAAAATGCGGTATGATAGAAAAGCTAAATTGAGAATATTTTCACCGAATCAATTAGTGATGCTCTATACACCTAGACGGACCACAAATAGAAGTCTAAAACTGTGTAGGTTGTATAAAGGCCCATACCGTATAGTTAGAAGATTAACTGATGTAAATTATGTAATTATAAAAAATAATAGTAGGCGTTTTAGGGACATAGTACATGTAAATAGATTAAAACCTTTTAATGTTCGATTAGAATAAGATATAGGTCCAAATAGATAAGAATAAGTTATGATTATTAAGGTTTATATATAGGAAAAGGCCCGTTGTCAATAAAAAAAAAAAAAATGACAACTATCGAATTTGACATAAGGAAGTTAATAGAGATGGGAATGTAGGAAAAATGTATCGATAGTTTTCTTGTCGAAATTTTCAAATAGTATCGATATATATAATAAAATTATTTCTTTCCGTTGCATGAGCTGTTGATGTGCTGATGGGTAGTATGCTGCTGGGCGAAGAAGAGGCTGGCAACATTAACTATGCATCGAAGAAACGACTATTTATATAATGAGCAAGTTTGTAGGTGCGAAACTTCCACCAGGCCCTAGAGATAAAATACAATAGATGAGGAATAGTTGTAACTGAATCCGACTTTGCTAACGGGGCATAGCCTTTGCAAAGGATGTCGAGTTGACATCATCGGTCCAGTTGATGACTGTTGTTTAAGAAAGTAAATATATTTATGATGTTAAGCCCTGGTGTAAGTTTGATGAGTAGAATTTAAATTCGATGCGATCCAGCCTTTCCTTCTCTGGCCTGATAAACGCACGAGATCGAAATATTGTATCATATCTGAATTTTTGAATTTAAACCCCATCCGGGTCGATGTGAGTTGACGCATCATTCTTATTAGTGTTAGGAGGACGCCTTGTACCTTTTTCAGAGGTTTTGGCCAAGGAGGTTCAAGCATGACGGCGTTGATTTGTTAGTGCTTATGTGCACGTCAGTTGAAGTTAAAAGCACACATCGGAGTATCCGATAACTCGTTGGTCATGATTAAGCCTTCCCCTTTTAAGGGTCGTACCTCAATTGTACTTTGATTCCTCTGTTAGGTAAATGTTCGGGTTAGGATAAGGTAGGATTCATATATCCTTTCAAGACTTAGAATAGAAGCACCTCATATGATTCTGTGCGCCTATTCGTAGGGGCGTAGCTCATGTAAGGACTTACCATTTGAGAAGGCAACCTACTTGCCTATTAAAACACTGGCAATATTTATTACTTGAAAGATGTATGAATTTCGAACAGAATAGCTGTAGATGTTTTTTGTTAATTTTCAATGTGTCAGAATTGGATTGAAGCCGCCCAAAGGCAGGCGTATTGTAATATCTTACTAAATATATATAATATAAAGTTATTTTCCATGTTTAACTGCTGATCACCCTATCTACCCCCTTACAGTACCGTCATGATGTTAATTTCCTTAAATAGTTCCCTTAGACAATCGCGCCGGCGAAGATTGTATATCGCTCTGATGGCTCGTTTTTGCAGAATAAAAATTGACTGAATGTCTGCAGCCCTTCCCCATAGTAATATACCGTAAGACATTATGCTATGAAAGTAACTAAAATAGACCAGCCTCGCGGTATCTACATCAGTAAATTGACGAATTTTTCTAACAGCATAAGCTGCCGAACTTAACCGCCCCGCAAGTGATATTATATGAGGACCCCATTGTAACCTTGAGTCTAGCGTGATCCCCAGGAAAACCGTTTTGTCGACGAATTCTAGCTTCTCGTTGTTTAATATAATGTGACAATCATAACTTTTGACATTCGGCAAGGCAAATTTTACACACTTAGTTTTTTTAGCATTTAAAACTAAATTATTAGCAGTGAACCAATTCAGAACTTGCTGCAATGCATTATTTACGTCGAAAACGTTACTCGTACGTCTATTTATCTTAAAAATCAAAGAAGTGTCGTCAGCAAATAACACCATGTTTAGTTTGTTTTTCAATAGATGGGGTAAATCATTAATGTATACTAAAAATAAGAAAGGACCCAAAATTGAGCCTTGGGGTACCCCCATTTTCACGTTCAACCCCGACGAATTGACACCGTTTATTTGGACTAATTGCTGTCTATCATTCAAATAGGATTTTACTAAACTTAATGCTAAAAGGCCTAGCCCGTAATGCTCAAGTTTCAAAAGCAATGTTTCATGATCAACGCAATCAAACGCCTTCGATAGGTCACAGAAAATACCTATGGCATCTTGCCCCTCCTCCCACGCATCAAAGATGTGTTTTAATAAGGTGACACCAGCGTCGGTTGTACAACGTCCTTTGGTGAAACCATACTGTTTCTCGTGTAGGATTTTATTCGTATTAAAATGAATGAGCATTTGATTTAGCATTATCTTTTCAAATACCTTGCTGAAAACCGGCAGCACGGACACTGGTCTATAATTATTAGTGTCTTTACTGTCCCCGGATTTAAAAAGTGGTATAACCTTACTATGTTTCATTAGATCCGGAAAGACTCCTTGATCTACACACAAATTATAAATCAAAGCTAAGTACGGCGCTATAGTCTGAATAATGGAGGTACAAACTTTGATGGACATGCCCCATAGATCTTCGGTCAGTTTTACCTTTATTTGCTTAAAAGCCTTTATTACTGTTATTGGGTTTATATGTGAAAAGTGAAATTCAGTCGGGCAGGCTGAAACGTTAGCGTGTAATAAACCAGAAGCGAGCGACGGCGAAGAATTTAAGGGTTCAGTAGTTTTAATTGGGATGCTGGTAAAGAAATTTACAAATTCTTGAGCAACTTCTTTGTTATCTCTAATAAGTCCATGTGTAGTCTCAAGCGTGTAATCAGTATTATTTCTTTTGTTCCTGTTTGTTTCATTGTTTATAATTTTCCAAACCGTCTTAATTTTATTTTCTGCGAATTTAACCTTATTGCTGATGTATATAGCCTTAGCTAGTTTACAATTATTTTTAAAAATTCTTGAGTAAGTAGCAACATATTTACTAAAAGTTTCAGTGTTAATATAAGGCTTAAGGCCATACAGCTCGTAAAGTCTTTCCCTACTTTTCCTGATTCCTTTTGTCGCCCAGTCACTGAATAAAAACTTAGGGCATATAGTTTTAGTTTTCTTCTTAAAAGTATTATTGAATTCTGTTTGAACAACTGAGAAAACATTCCTGTACAAAATATTACCATCATTCACTGTGAGGTCCTGATAACTTAACTTACCAATTAAAGTGCTGTTAAATTTATTTAATTTACCGGATGTTATTGGTCTGGATTGAATCTGCACTTGTTGTATTGGTATGCTGGACTCAAATGTTACCAGTAGCCCACTATGATCCGAAGGCAGACAATTCATAATGGCTTTGTTTAAGTATTCGCAGCAACAAAAAACATTATCAATACATGTAGCAGTAGTCACAGTTGTTCGGGTTGGTTCCTCAAACACATGCGACAAATTAAATGATTTGAAGAGATTTAATAGTCTACTGCTATCTGAATTATTTTCTAAAATATTTATATTAAAGTCACCACAGATTATGACTAGTTTATTACCAGTTGCAAGTTTTGCCAGAACATCTTCCATCACTGACTCAAATATACAGTAGTTTTTATAATTGGGGGGTCTGTAAACGCACACTATAACATGCTTATCCAGCTCAACACAGGACAGTTCAACACTATGTTCAACTGATAGATCTACAATATCTTTACGAGGTTTTGATTTAATACCATTTTTGATTAATATAAGTGAACCTCCACGCAACATAACATTTCTGTTAAAACAGCTACCCACAGTATAATTTTCAAAATTAATAAGCATTGAATATTCCTTCAGCCAATGCTCAGTAAAACAAATAATTTCAAACATTGTCTTTTCTAAAAACAGTTCTATTTCCAATTGCTTTGCAGAAAAACCTTGAATATTTTGATGGAATAATTTCAAAGAATTCTGCTTAGCCCCTTTTTTTAAATTAACTATGTGAGAGCAAGAAGGTACCTTCTTGTTGGTGGATTTACTCCTAACTATTTCGTTATTGGTACCCTCCGTTGTCCTACAAACTAGTTTAAATTATAAATATTAATAGCAGAATTGCTAACGTTATTAATGTTATTGACCTGTAAATTAGTATTACTACTAATATCAACTACAGTACATGACTTCGACATACTTGTGGTGACACATTGTTGCACTATCGATGACATAGCACTTTAGGTTTTCAGCACGGTTGCCACGCCGCGCAGGGAGCGCAGTGTTCTCCTGTAGTGTGTAGTGGATAGTCGTATATAGTCTAGAAAAGTACTGTAAAGTGACCGTGAAATAAAGACACAAAGTTTTACCTCCAACTTCACCTTTTATTTACTTCACTCTCAACAATTAGAAAAGGCTACAAAAGTGGTGACCCCTGTGAAAGAACTTTAAAGATACGGAAATAATACGGCCTCAAAATGACGACGCCACCTATTTTACCAGAAACTGCGGCACTCTCACTAACGTCAAGGATCTCCGATTTCTGGACGAACCAGCCTCGAGTGTGGTTTATAAGAACGGAAGCGACGTTGGCCCCACAGAAGCTAGGAGACCACTCAAAATTTGACCTTGTGGTATCAAAGCTCAACAGCGACACCATAAGTCAGTTAACGGATTTTTTAGTAAATCCACCAGAAACAGGCAGATACGAGGCGCTGAAACAGAAACTAATAAAAATATACGAGGACTCTCAAACAAAACAGATAGAAAAATTAATCAATGAAATGGAATTGGGAGACCAGAAACCGTCACAACTTTTAGCAAAAATGAAAGCCCTCGCACGAGACAAAGTAACAGACGGAACATTAAAAGTTTTATGGTAAAATCTTCTGCCACCAACAGTACGCGCAGTACTCATCGTCACGGAAACAAAAGACTTAGAGAAATTGGGAAATATCGCCGATGACGTGAATGAAGTTACTAAAGCAAGTGTAGTGGCAACGGTAACGCAACAGCCCTCAACATCAACGACAAGCGTAACAGAGAGGTCAATATTAAATGAAATAGCAAAGTTAAGTGCTCGTTTTGATGAACTGGAAAACCGAGGAAACAGGGCACGCAGCAGAAATCGTTACCTGACACCTAGCACGCGAAGCAGGAGCAGCTCACGAGCACGGCGTTCAGAAGAGGATCCGGATTGGCTGTGCTTCTACCATTTCCGTTACGCAGACAAAGCGCGGAAATGTGTAAAGCCATGTGCGTGGAAGAAAGCGGAAAACTAACAACGGAACAGCCAAAGGCGGAAATCTGTTCCGTACGTCCAGCGAACCGCCTCAGTGTAAGAGACATAAATACGGGTTTAAACTTTCTAGTAGACACAGGAGCAAACGTGTCCGTCATACCAGTAAACAAAAAGAATCAATTACATCCGGAAAGTGAATATAAATTATACGCAGTGAACGGAACAGAAATCAAAACATACGGTGTAAAAACATTAGTGTTGAACCTGAAATTACGACGAGTTTATAGATGGGACTTTATAATAGCCGACGTGAAACAACCCATACTCGGTGCAGATTTCTTGGGACACCATAACCTGCTAGTGGACGTGAGTTCAAGGAAACTGGTCGACCAGGAAACGGAGCTAAGTACAGTGGCATCCCTAGTAAGTAGCTCTCAACTATCATTGAAAATGTTAAATATGGACCATCCCTACCACGATATCATTTCTAAATACCCGGCTATTACTAGGCCTACATCTTTTAAAGATCCTCCTAAGCATTCAGTAGTACATTACATAGAAACGACCGGCCCACCGGTACATTCGCGTGCAAGGCCATTACCACCGGACCGGTATGTCAAAGTTAAAGAAGAATTTAGAATAATGCAGGAGATGGAAATATGTAGGCCCAGTAAAAGCCCGTGGGCGAGCCCTTTACATGTGGTACCGAAATCGAATGGATACATTAGACCCTGTGGTGACTACAGACAATTAAACGCAATTACCAAACCAGATAGGTATCCAGTCCCAAGGTTACACGAGTTTACGTATGTGCTGGCGAACAAACAGGTATTTACACATTTAGACATTAATAGGGCTTATCATTTCATACCCGTAAACCCAGAAGATGTAGAAAAAACGGCTATTATCACGCCCTTTGGTTTGTTTGAATTCCCCAGAATGAGTTTCGGGTTGAGAAACGCTGCCCAAACATTCCAACGTTTTATGAGTACAACAGTTTTACAGGGATTAGATTTCTTATTCTCATACATCGATGATGTCATCATAGCTAGTCATGACCATGAGCAACATAAGGAACATTTAAAAATAGTTTTTGAAAGATTCAGTCAATTCGGAATAACCATTAATACATCAAAATGCCAGTTTGGAAAAGATAAAGTAGATTTCCTGGGGTTTGAGGTGTGCAAAAAAGGTATCACACCGCTAAAATCCAGAACACAAGCAATAATGGAATTTCCTAAACCAAAAACAGTGGAGGAATTAAGAAGGTTTCTCGGAATGGTCAATTTTTATAGACCCCACATACCAAAAGCAGTAGAGTCACAAATGAGCCTCAATAAGTTCATACATCAGTCCAAGAAACGCGATAAGACATTGGTACAGTGGGACGATAAAGCCAACCAGGCTTTCGAAGAATGTAAACTTAGCTTACAAAAAGCGGTTACATTGTCACACCCACACAGCGGGGTACCTATGGCTCTGATGTGTGACGCATCGGATACGTGTGTAGGCGCGGTGTTACAACAACAAGTTAAAAACCGTTGGGAACCGTTGGGATATTTTTCAAAAAAACTCACACAGGCCCAAACTAAGTATTGTACCTATGATAGAGAATTGTTAGCAATATATATGGCCATTCAGTATTTCAGGAAGTTATTCGAAGGGCGAGAATTAACCATATATACGGACCATAAACCAATAACATATGCCCTTACAAAACTAAATAGCAGTTACTCAGAAACACCAAGAAGAACACGATATTTATTATTCATTAGTGAATTCACAAACGATATTCGCCATGTAGACGGACTACACAACGTTGTTGCTGACTCGTTATCTCGTGTTGCGGAGTTGTATTGCCCAACGAACATAGGTTTCGCAGAATTAGCGACCGCACAGGAAACGGACGAGTATATAGCACAAGTATTAAATAACAGTAACAAAAAGAGCAGTGTAAACTTAAAGAAAATACACGGACCCACAGACAATAAACCGATTTATTGTGAAACTTCTAAAGACACCGTCCGACCATATTTACCAGAAAAATTCAGACGCATGGTTTTTGACAACGTTCATAACTTAAGTCATCCCGGGGTCAGGGCAACAAAGACGTTAATCACACAAAAGTATTTTTGGCCCGGTATGAATTCACAGATAGGTAAATGGGCCAAATCATGTATAGCATGTCAAAAATCAAAAGTACAAAGACACACAGTATCAGAATTAGGCGTTTACTCGGAATGCGGCAAGTTCGAACACATTCACATATACATAATAGGTCCGTTGCCCGTTACAGCAGAGGGATATAGGTATTGTCTTACTATAATTGATAGGTTCACTAGATGGCCGGAAGCCATACCATTGAAAGAAATTACAGCAGAAAATATAGCCAAGGCACTATATGATTGTTGGATCACGCACTATGGGTGTCCAGTAAAAATCACTAGTGACCAAGGAAGACAGTTTGAAAGTAATTTATACAATCAATTAATGAAAGTATTAGGAATCGAAAAGATTAGGACAACAGCTTATCATCCCCAAAGCAACGGCATGGTGGAAAGATGGCACAGGTCACTAAAAGCATCGTTGATGGCCAGAATCAAAACAGAATCGTGGTTAAGAGAGTTACCTACCGTTTTATTCGGTCTGCGCGTAGCCGTTAGAAGCGATACAGGATACAGCGCCGCCGAGTTAGTATACGGGCGTACAATAAGGCTACCGGGAGATTTTTTTACTAGCAATTTAACACAAAACCAAGATATAAATTCCTACGTAGAGGAACTTAAGAAAACAATAGGGAATTTTATACCTCATATAAGAGAAAACAAGGGGCGCTCGGCGTTCGTGCATCCAGAATTAGAAACGTGTAAATATGTTTTTGTTCGCAATGACACAGTGCGTAAATCGCTGCAACCGCCCTATGATGGCCCATACCGCGTCATAAGTCGGAAGGAGAAAAATTACATAATAGAATTAAATAATAGACAAGCTTGTATTTCAATTGACCGATTAAAACCAGCATTTTTAATAACAGACAATGAAAAAGAAGACGGGCAAGAAAGTACCGTGCACGACATGCCGAGAAAGGTAACTAAAACAAAACCGCAAACAACAAAAACAAACGCAGCAGGACCCTTAACTAAAGAACAAATCGTCACTCGCAGCGGTCGCGTTAGCAAAAGGGTAAGATTTTTTGATGAATAACTAGGCACAAATACAACATAGTAGGTACCATATGTAAGAGGAATGCGCCTTAGAATAAGCAAAACAAAAAAAGGTTATTTTATATATCATTTGTATGGCGTGGGCATGCAAAATATTGTGGATCCTAATGGGATGTTTATTTTTATGGCAGAATATTGAACATGCCCACTACCCTTAGAAATACGTAAAAGATATGTATCATTTAATATCGACCCTGTCCATTGGGAGTCGGAAAAATAGAATAGTTATAGGTAATTTAGTTAAGCCATCCGTATATACCCTTATAAAAATGTAGTAATAAAAAAAAGTAATTTAGTAGTAACAACATTTAGCAAAACTGCAACTATTGAGAAAATGTATAGTGTAAGGTTGCAACAGTAATATATGAAAACCGGCCAAGTGCGAGTCGGACTCGCGCACGAAGGGTTCCGTACTTGGTAAATTGCGGTTTACGATTTATGACGTATTAAAAAAAAACTACTTACTAGATCTCGTTCAAACCAATTTTCGCTGGTAGTTTACATAGTAATGTACATCATATATTTTTTTTAATGTTATCATTCTATTATTTTAGAAGTTAAAGGGGGGGGGACACACATTTTACCACTTTGGCAGAGTCTCTCGCGCAAACTATTCAGTTTATAAAAAAATGATATGAGAAACCTCAATATCATTTTTGAAGACCTATCCATAGATACCCCACACGTATGGGTCTGATGAAAAAAAATATTTTTAGTTTTAGTTTCAAGTATGGGAACCCCCAAAATTTTTTGTTTTATTTTTATTTTTGTGTGAAAATCTTAATGCGGTTCACAGAATACATCTACTTACCAAGTTTCAACAGCATAGTTCTTATAGTTTCGGAATAAAGTGGCTGTGACATACGGACGGACAGACAGACAGACAGACAGACAGACATGACGAATCTATAAGGGTTCCGTTTTTTGCCATTTGGCTACGGAACCCTAAAAACCAGTTAGTTAAGTCAGCATATACGTCAGTAGGTCAACTAAACGAACCGAATGCCTTATAACATCATATTTGTAAATTTACTTAGACATTAAGAGCAAGCCAGTTGTTGTTAGTATACGAAACAAACAATACAAAAAATGTGTAACAGCCAGGCTAAACCACAGCAGAATAATGTGGCAGTGTCCCAAAGTGTGTCAAATGAGGTCATGGGACAACGAGTCGGTACGGTGGAAATGTTTATGATAGCATTTGCTATCATTTTCGGCATCGTGTTATTATGGTTAATCAGACACCAATGCAGAAAACATGTGCGGAACTGGTTCCGCAAAGAAGCAGAAGTTATTGGATTGGCTGCGGTAAATAAAGGCTTTAACGCACCACGGGCAACTTCTACTCGAGAAAACGATACTTATTAGTGTTAGTAATTAAGGTAAATTGTGTAGCACATAAGCACCTTTTTTGTAACGGTATATAGGAGCATTGTAACTAGAATGTGTTTTTGTGATTATGTTTCTCATGTAAAAATTGTCATGTTTAACAATAAATGTAAGGAAAACGTAAAAAGTCCATATGATGTGTAAAATATAAATTGTCAATGTCGTCATAAGTCGAAGCTTAGTTATTTGTAACGCCGGACGGACGGCTCGAACTTTTGCTGATAAGATTCAAATTCAAATTCAAATTTCTTTATTGTTTGTCACAGGTGTAAAAGCAGTTATTATCATAATATATATATAGATCGCTGCAACATACCCACAGGGCGTACAATATTTAATAGTCATTTAAGATCTATTCTATCATTATTCATGTTAAAGTACATTATCATTAGTTATTATTATTATACTATTCAAAGTGAAAGAATAAAAATTACATTTAATAATATTACTTATGTCAAAAAATATAATAGCATTATAAATTAATATTTCAAAACGTCGTGTCAAGAATACAATAATTTCTTAACAAAAACTCATTCATATCTCATTAATTAATATGTCAAAACTCATGTCAAAATTACATTATAATTCATTCATGTTACACTATTGTCAAAAATACATTGTAATTCATTAAATATCGTCAATATACATTATACAGTCCACAGTCAGATTTAAATTCAACAGTCACATACACTTTTTATCATTGTTTTAAGGTCAACATTTCATCATTTAAAAATTCATTGATCGAGTAGTATGCTTTACTTATTAAGAATACTTTGAGTTTATTTTTGAAAATATTCAGTCTATCGATGTCTTTTATACAATTTGGTAATCTGTTATAAATTTTTGTCCCTATCCCAAATATACTCGTCTTGAATTTATCTGTTCTACATCTAATGACACTCAACAAATTTTTATGTCGTGCACTTCTTAATGTTTCATAATTACTAACATCGCGTTTTATCATCACTGCAGCCTCATAAATATACATTGAAGGGAGAGTTAAAATTCTTAATTTAGTAAACAGTGCTCTACATGTATCAGTTTGTTTAAGTCCACATATACTCCTAATGCATTTTTTTTGGGCTTTAAACGCATATTCTCTGTTGGGAGAATTACCCCAAAAAAGAACACCATATTTGAGAGTAGAACCCACATATGCATGGTAAGCGCTTAGTAATGCACTTTCGTGTACAACTTTCCTTAGCATATAGAGAGCATAGGAAGATTGATTCAATTTTTTGCAGATATGATCGATTTGCATTTTCCAGTTGAGCCCAGAGTCAATGTGAAAGCCTAGAAATTTTGTGTTATTAACTTCTTTTAATGTTTCGTTTTCATAGTTAATGTGAATTTTTGTTGCTTTTGAGTTTTTATTTTTGAAAGTCATGTAACTTGTTTTTGCAATATTTATTTTTAGTTTGTTTATATTTAACCAGTTTATGATATCTCTAAGAGATTTGTTAACATTTGTTTCATAACCATCTTGTTCGTCCTTCGTAAAAATAGCTGTGCTATCATCTGCAAACAGTATTAGTTCCTGTTTTATGGATGTGGGTAAATCGTTTATGTAAATTATGAACAAAAGTGGCCCCAGTATGCTCCCCTGTGGCACTCCATATTGAATAATTCTGGGATTTGATTTATAAGTTTGTTCATACTTTGAGCCTTTTGACATTCTAGTTATTTGTGTCACTTGTAATCTGTTTGCTAAATATGATTTTAAAAGGTTTAATGCAATTCCTCTTACCCCATATTTTTCCAATTTATTAAGAAGTATTTGATGATCCACATGATCAAATGCTTTTGACATATCCATAAAAATCGCAGTTATTTGATGTTTTTTATCTAGTCCTGTCATTACTTGCTTTAAGAATTTAAAGAGCGCACTACTTGTAGATCTACCCTTTCGGAACCCGAATTGCTCGTTTGCAAATATTTTATTATCTTCAAAGTAATTGTACAAGTTATTATAAATTACCTTTTCAAAAATTTTTGCAATAACTGGTATTAGTGCAATTGGTCTATAAAATTTCATCTCTTTTCTGTCTTCTTTTTTGAATACAGGAGTTATGAGTGTTAATTTCAATTTTGAAGGAAACACCCCATGTTCAAGGGACAGGTTTATTGTATGGCTGAGAACTGGAGCAACGAGATGCGATACACTTTTGATTATTTTTACATTTATGTCATCATAACCTGTGCTGTTCGTGTTTTTAAGCATCTTTATAATTTGGATAACATCTTGTGGATTAGTTGGTGTCATGAAAATAGAATTTGGGTTATTATATGTCAATGTTTTGAGAGCTGTACCACCGTCATTGGGTGTTGGTTTTATATCGTCAATAAAGTAGTTGTTAAAAGCTTGAGCTATATCTGCTGGTTTGGTCACTAATTTGTCTTTAACTTTTATTTGATTTATTTCTTCTTTAGGTGTCACTGTCTTACTATTATTTATAATTTTCCAAATTGCTTTGGTTTTATTACTAGCTGAATTGATAAAATAGTTGTTTTGAGACTTTTGGGTCTTTTTAATAATAGTTCTAAGTCTTGCCGTGTATTCCTTAAGGTTTAATTTGTCTTTTGGGTTTGATGACAGTAGTTACTTCCATAGTAAGTCCCGTTTCCTTTTTGAGCATAACTTTATTCCTTTACTTAGCCATGTAGGCCTCTTAGCAATTGGTATTTTAACTCGTATTATAGGAAAACACAAATCATAAAATAATTTGAATAGATCATAAAAAGTATTGTAAGCTATTTCAGGATCATTATTTGCAAAACATTCCGCAAAACTAAGACTCTCAATGCAACTTATAAATTTAGAAATGTTATCCTCACCGTAATCTCTTTTAGATTTAAACCAGTGTGTTATGGTGTAAGTTTTCTTTACGGGACATGTCAACAATTGTGCTGTATGGTCAGAAAGTGAAAGGTCCAAAACTGTAGATTTTGCTCCCCTAATATTATGGGCTATATTGTCAATGCATGTCATGCTACTTAATCTGGTCGGTTGACATATAGTTAAATTCAAATTAAAACTTGCTAATAAATGTTCAAATTGTTGAGATACTTTATTGCTGTCTATCCTGTTTATGTTGAAGTCGCCACAAACTATAACCTTTTTGTTTGTGAAACATATTTTGCTTAATAATTCCTGTAGTCTCGCAAAAAATAACTCAATTTGGTCTTGTCTACTTTTAGGTGGTCGGTAAACGCACAATATAATAATTTTATGATTAATTAGTTCAATGCCACTACACTCAAATATGTTACTTATACTCAGGCTTTTGGCCTCTGTAACAATTTTAAATTTATGAAAAGATTTAATTAATATGCATGATCCCCCATTTCTATTATTACGTGTGAAACTATCCCCCATTATATAATTGGACAGTTTAAACAGTTTCGTGTCATCAATAGTCATGTTATGTTCCGTAATACATAGAACATCAACCGGATTGTAATTACTGTCCTATCCCAAAGAATGTAAATGTACCGTTAACTCATCTAGTTTAGTTATTAAGCCATTAATGTTTTGGTGCAGAATTTTAATATTTTTATAGGCGAAAAAAATTATTAGTGGTAGGGAGACTTTCGCTTTCTTTGTAGGTAGACTCTGTCTGAGTATATTTGTCAACAATGATAGTAGCAGTGTTGGTATTAATATAGTTTTCACAGACATACTGGTTATATTTTTGCTTGTATACTGCGCTCAAAATTTCTTTTAATATTAATTGGGATGCGTGTAATGCCAAAAAGCGATATTTTGGCAAATATGTTGAGTAATTCATGTCTACGAAGGTTGAATAACTGAAGTGACAACAGATAAACTTAATTTTATAATTTAACTTTCTCTCATTTAAATGATTATTAAATAGCACTTCAGATACCAAAACATTAGTATTTCTGGAATTACTCAAAAAGTTACTGAGGCACAATTGTGTTTCTTTCGGGTTTTTATCATTCACGCCTCCCAAAACAATTACAAAGTCATTTTTATTAAGTAGACTTATTTCTGCTTTTTCCGTATTTAGAACTTCCTGTAGTGATGCGCCCGGCTTCCAGAAGCATCTGACTAAAAAGTCATTACCGATTAATTTTTGTAAAATCCTTTGAATGAAGCGTCCCTGCTGATCAGCAATTATGATTATTTTCTTCTTTTTTACTTCAAAGCTCTCCCTATTGTTAGATAGTTTTTTAACTGTAATCTGATGTGTAGGTTTAGTCTGAGTGCAAATATTGTTTAAGGTTTCGTTCCGTCCATTTTCAGGTAAATGTTTTGCTTCTGATGTGTTAACCAGTTTTATTGCGCTTGTCTGTTGTGAGGTTCCTGCCAATTGGTTTTCCTGTGTGACGTTGTGGCTAGGAGACATGTCAATTTCAGTGTTCAGTGTCCGGTCCAGTAGCCCTAGCATTCTTTCGTTTTGAGTCAATTTCGGTGATACTGTCTTATTGTCGTAAGCTGGTTTGTCATTTTCTCTGTTTTGTACAGAGGTGATTGTCTGCCTATTATTTGCCACAGGCGTTGGTTTACTATTCTGGTTTACTTTACGTTTTTGTCTTGAGTGTGGAGTCATATTCTTTAAGTCAGTAATATTAAGCTCCTTGTATGCATTTATAGTTTTAATGTATTTTTGTACATCCGTTTTTAGTCTAAAATTTTCCGAATTTAAATTTTCAATTTCCTGATGAGCACTCTGTAAATCACTGGACAGCTGTTTGTTTTTTTCCTGTAGTTCTATAACTATTTGGCTGGTATTTAGTGACGTATTAGGCAAACTCATCATTGTTGCATCAAAAAGTGCAGAACTATCTGCCGTCATATCACATAAAGAGCTCGTTCTGAATAGTTTACGGCTACGGTAGGTTATGTTATCATCCATAATTATTTAGCAAAAGAAAAACTTTTTTCTACCAATTTCTAATCTAATTTTTAGTATGGTATCACCAACCAACACTTTGTCCTCTGGCAACTAGTAGTGGTAGTTTTTTTTATTTATTTTTTTGTTCCTCTACTCGCCACTAGGTGATGTATTGGCGGTAGTTGTCGTACAATATTCCGAGTCCAAAGTCCAATGGCCAAAATCTATTGCAAAAACGGTATTAAATTTCTTGATATTTTAGATAAAATCACTAAAAGTTGCTGGACTGCACTACAAGTCGTTATTGATTCGTAATGTATATCGTTATGATGTTATTTTAGGTTCAAGAACACAAAACCATTGATTATACACAGTTTTGCACCAGAATGTCACTGTATTCTTAGGTCGCCGTATTTACTTTTCTACTTGTTGTAAATTGTCTCCAATAATGTCACTTGTTAAACTTAGTACCTACGTTCCATCTAAGCACTCTAAACACACTTTAGACAACATCTTATATTATTTCGGCATTAAAATGACGCCGCTCATGTAAACAATAAAATATCCGTCTCAAGAGAAACATAAACATGTGACGCGAAGGTATGTAGGAGTAATACATTGAAAACAATGACGTTATGTTACTAACTAATGTAAAAACAAATTGTAAAGGAGAATGTACCCAAATATTTTTGTATAATTTTAACAAATTATAAAGATAGGGGGGGAATACTGTGGTGACACATTGTTGCACTATCGATGACATAGCACTTTAGGTTTTCAGCACGGTTGCCACGCCGCGCAGGGAGCGCAGTGTTCTCCTGTAGTGTGTAGTGGATAGTCGTATATAGTCTAGAAAAGTACTGTAAAGTGACCGTGAAATAAAGACACAAAGTTTTACCTCCAACTTCACCTTTTATTTACTTCACTCTCAACAATTAGAAAAGGCTACAAAATACTATTTATGTCTGAGTTTAAAGTAAATGATAATAGCCTCGCTATTTGACGTCTTAACCTAAGAGGCAGATACACTGTATTGCCTGTCGACTTTAATTTATCAACAAAAATGTTGATGTCAAAAAAAACTAATTTGTCACTGTAATGGCTGACAAGGAAATGAACATGTTTATTCAACATATGAATATAATTATTTTGTCTACTAGTAGATTTTTCCAAATATGGAAAAGCACACAATATGATTTTGTTGCAATTCAATTTTATCAACTCAGTTACACACTCAGTGATGTCATCTTTTTTTACATCCAAACTGTTACCTATAAAGACAGTTAAATTGGTATCTGATTTATATACACTCTTTGTTACAGATTTCATGATATGCTTGTAAGATGACCCAGGCATACAATAATTCAAAGTCAAATGATTCTGATTGCTATTTAATAATTTTCCTAAACCTCTTCCAACACCATCTGTAAACATAACCGAATGAGACCCATGATTACTATCACTAGATGCAAAGGAAGCAGTCTCAGGCTGGTCTACTTGAGACATTTCCTGTGAAATATCAGTTATGTCTTGGTCTTGGTCAAAGACACCGACCTGAGACACCCTCTCAGCCTGGGCCGGGCCCTCCGTTGCCTCAGGCTGGACAGCCTTCAGGTTTGAGACTATCTGACAATTACATTGACACATCACCAACTCATTTGCGGCCAGAATGTGTTCTTTAATTTGTAACTGGGAGCTAACATATGTGTGTGAGTCAAAACGCTGTGTGTCAATTTCATATATTTTTATGCTGTCTTCTAATTTTATCTGGTAATTGTTTAATTTATTAAGCAGGTCAACACGTTCTTTTCTGAGTGGAATGTTTTTTATGAAAAGTTTGTGTTGTTTCCTGTATTGGGTATAATTTCTAATTATTTTATTAAATTTTGCATACTTTTTCAGTTTTTTATGACTAACTTTATACCTATTTGTCTCATTTAATAAGGAATCTTCAGTCAGGTCAATAGTGGTTATGGAATGAGGTTTACTATTTGATTTTATTAGTTCACTATATAAATGGCATGTTTCCTGTACCTGAGTACATGACTGTTCTTTTTGCAAATTCTCAATTTGACAATTAGCATGAGCCAATTCATCTTCTAGGTCCCTAACTTTACCTAAAGCCTCCTCATACAAATCACTACAACTATGGAAACCATCCGTGACTACCCGCAGTTGGTCGCATTCATCAACAACATTTTGATATTGCTGACTCAGCACCACTAGCTCCCGCTTAAGGCTTGTGTTTTTAGAGATGACATTCTGCACTTCTACTTCACAATCATCTCTCTCCTGCAACATTGCCTGACATTGATGTTGCGATTCTTTCAGCTCTTTGAGTGCTATTCTTAGTTTCAATTCCAAGTCCTGAGCACGTGTCATCACAGGCATGGTTTCGGGATAGTTTACTGAAAATAGAATTAAAGAACAGGTGAGAACCCAATGAATAGATAAAAGACAGAAAAACTTGGAAATGGAGGGAAGTAACAAATACAAAAAAAAATATAAAAAAATAGGTAATAATAAAATGAAAAAAGTTAGTTTAATGCTGAAGCGAAATAAGGTAGGCTGCTGAATTGGCTTGAAAAATTTTGCTTTTGATTGCCTTTCAGCATTACTTTTATTTAATGTGGGTAGCGTGCCCAAAATAAGAATGTATGATTTATTGCAGTTTAATAGTTTAACTATGCAATAATCATAAGCGTTTGGTAAAAGTAGAGGATAAGAATCAGTTAATAAAACTAATTAAATGGGCCTAATGTTGATTTTGTTTCGTTTTCTACGCTGTCAACGAAACGATTTACAAACACTACAGAGTGCTAAATTAGCAAAATTGTTTCGTTAAAAACTAAGGGAGAGCGTATTACAAAGTTAATTAATATTGTGTGCTATAATTATAAAAACGTAAGTAAACAATACTCCCCGTGTAATGCCGTAGTTCGGTCGTCAGCTGTTCGATAGGTTACCGGTCGACATCCGGAGCAAAAACTCTTATTTAACTTGATAGTTCGCCAGGAAAACAATAATCCTAAGTATTTATGCCGTTTTATTATGTTTTTACTTGTAATTACACACTAATTTCACTTAAATAATAATTAAATCTAATTTTAAAATACGGAGAACAAATTTGACATGTCACTTCGCTCAGTGCATGGTAGAATCTCTATTTACTTAATACTATGTATAATTTATAATTTTTTTTATAATTTATTTATTATTATATATGTCGCCGCGTAGGCGTGAATTTGCTAATTTATTATCCTAATTAATCATTTTAAGTGTCTAATGTCTATTTAAGTTGGGTTTTGAGTTCAGCGCCATCTATTGGCTCACCGTGGAATCAGTATTGATTCATAATTCGTATGCTACTTTCAATGTTTAATTAATACGAGATGTTTAAATAAAACAGGAACACTTATTGTAGTACTTTTGGATTTGTTCCCATCTTAACTATTGCACATTTGACGAAGTAAATGTGTTTCATTATGTTATTCTTATTAAGTTGTCAAACAATGGCGGATGTTATAATTTCTATGACCAATAACCAGATTTAATAATTTAATACGAGAACTAAACAAATTTGAGTAAATGATTAAATACTAAGAAGTCATAAGACTATTTTACACAGCTATGTAATAATGAGAAACTTTCTAATTAGTAAGATTGTTAGATCACCGGAAACTTGAATAGTTTTGTTATTAGATGACTATTTCAATAATAAACTACAAACCACTTTGTATTTGTGAGTATTGAGGTTGTTTAATGTTAAAATAATTAACTGATTGGCATTTTAGTATTGTTTGCTAACTTTACTCAACTATCCAAGTAATTAGTGTCTAAACAAAAAACAATATGGAAGTCCCGCCCATTGTTGAGTACGTGCATGGCGCGTACGGTGCATGGTGTGTGTAAAAAATAATAACTGTAAAACTGTTTAATAAATCTGCTAATTGAATAGATGTTTGAAAACCTAATAAACATGTAACGTTAATTGTCATAAAGTGATTGTGTAATCTATAAAAACATTTAAAAAGAGTATCCTGGAGTTTCTGGCTAGGTCTTCTCCAGCGACCGACAAAAGCTTTGGACCTAGCAGGCCACACGAATTCACGATGTGGTTTTAGCTTCAAGTTCATTTGAAAACTCAAAGTGCCTGTAACTAAATCAAATAAACACTCTTGAGTTTCAATCCAGTGTTGTGTGTTATTGAAGTAACCCGCTCCAGTCAAGAATAAAGGAATTGCCTCTAGACATTGGGGTTAAAGATGGCGGTCCTACGATTCATAGGTACTTCGACGTGACATCAGAATTGGGCTCAGCTCCCACTATCGCCTTCTGCCCATGCTATGAAAGCCATCCGAAGAATTTTGTACAACATCGCCAGCGCCGAGGGTATGGCAAAAGATTTTCCTATGATAATTTCCAAGAGTAAGCGATGCCCAGACATAGGCGAAAATAACTGGAATATTTTTAAGTGAACGATCTGAACTCTATTGAAACGACAGAAAAAGTTACTGACTAGTGGCATGGATGCTGTCCTACACCATTGTGGCCACAACTTTATACAGCACAGAATGACCGAAGCAGCTAAACGAACAACTTGATCTGTCCATTGATAGATTCCATCATGGTTGAGGGGAGTATTCTGTTTTTTTTATTTATGTAACTTAACATTCTTAATTATTTTCATCATACAAGGCAAGGTCAGTGACCTTTTGTGTGACAATTTTAATCAATCTGCCTAGTCTTTTCCCAACCAAGTCCGGGACAGCTTCCATTCTAACTGGATTCAGCTGAGTACCAGTGTTTTACATGGAGCAACCAAAACCCAGTAACTGGGTAACACAATACCCTTTACTGACTGAGTGGTCCCTGCTGTTGTTTGTGTGGCAATTTGTGGAATTAAAATGAATGAAACGGCTTAAATTACTCCATAAAATAAGACAGCTGACTAGGAACTCAATGTTATTGTTTAAATATGGTTCTTTTGTCTTAAGAATTGCAATGGCTCAGTTATTTGAGAAACTTTATTTTATTTGAGGAGTATGTAAGGATCGTAGCAAGTGGCAATCTGTGGTTGCTGCCTATCCCCATGGGGACAAGGTGTGAGTGTATGAATGTTAAACAATTCAAAGTACCTACGTTGAGTTTTGTACCGGACAAAAAGTAACAACTTATTTTTATAGCATTCATTACATTTAGGTAGCTAAAACAAAAGTTTAGTAGGTAAATAAGTTAAGTAAGTTACAGAATGTATGTGCAACAGAAGTAGTAAACATTTGGCAGAAAGTGCCATGACATATTCATGTTGATGCACTAATTGGCATTTTTGCAATTTATTGTTTTTATCCGACTACCAAACGGGGTTTATTATTGAATAATGTGGAACCCGTTGCATGTCATACTTTTTTTAAAGTAAAGTAAGATAAGAAAATGTATTAACACATTCCTTAAACATGAAAAGCACAACAAATAAAAATAAAATTATAGTGTGCTCAAGAAAATACTTACAACGATTTGCATTTAAGTAGCTGGGGTGAGAATAATTGTTTGGTTACAAGACTAAACAATATTTAAAATATTATCTAGAGGTTTTTGTAGAGTGAGTATGCATCTAATATAAATGTATTTGTATGAATGGGTGAAAGGGTTGTGATACACCTGGGTGAGTCATTACAAACTTTATAATCAGGGTAAGTATCAGCAGAGCTTCAGTTCATGCATAATCATAATATAATAATAAATAGTCATAAGCTGATAGCCACCTGGTAACTTTTAATTTACAAGTAGGTACGCTTAGTATGTGTGAGTAACCTATTATGTATGGACCTTGTGATTTTTGGTAAATTAATGGTCCTGTGTATGTAAGACATATTTGAGTGAATCTAATGTGATTACTGTGTTCCATCTTATCTGTCTACATGATCTGGTAGATTTGTTTTGGCTATGGGGTTCTTGACAGTGATAGCGCTATAAGTTAAATCTAATTAAAAAATTGTCTGACCCTACATTCTTGGTTCAGACTGTCAGTTGGATACTGATGGGGCCTTTTATAAGCTCTAAGATTTATGCTTGTTCAAGTTAAGTTTGTTATAATAAAGTTTATTTAATCATTCAATATTTGAGAACCTTCCTAATGAATTAAATCTCACAATGGGTTTAGTTGAATTTTACTTGTTATGGTACATGGGTGTAAATAGATTAGTAATTTCTGACAGATTTCAAAGCTTGTTATTGGATGCACTTGCACAGAATAAAAACAATCAAAAGACAGGTTTGTTTTTTGATAATTTGTCACTTTTAGCATTCAATAACTTTCTTTTCTTTTTGCAACTTTTTACCTAGCTTGTATTCAAACTTGTTCACACATAAATGTTTTGTAATGAAATAGGTTTGTAATAGGTGTGTAAATAGGTTGTTGTGTGTGTGGTATGCAAACATGCATCATTAAAAGTAGTTTTCAACATGTTTTAACATTAATCTTTAGCTAGTGCAAACACCGTCATAAGTAATGCAGCAATCTTCATAGTTATTCATTTCAGTGTCATCAGATTCTAGTTAACTTTGAATTACTCACTTACTATTTCAAAACAATAACATAATTTATTTGTTATCAGTACTAACTCCTACTTATTTAAATATTAATAGGATCATCTTTTCTTTTATTATTATTTATCTGTATACCTTCTCACATTCCAGATTCCTGTGTCATATCAAAAATCAAAATGGTTACCTACATAGTCAAGTATTATCAAGGATGTGGAAACAAAACTAAAAATACCTGGTTTGCAAGTGACCGTGTCGCCGGGTCAGGACCTTAGAAGCTACCAACATACATACATGCCACCAAATAGAGGTCAGCTGAAAAATGACTTCCAGCCAAACATAACTAAAGTAAAAGGTGAGAAGTTTTCAAACTATCTTCTACTCACCTCGCTAACTGATACGGTGTTGTTGTATCAGAAGGCTCAACACAATAGCCATGTCGAACAACTACATGACGCTTGTGCATGATACTACCATGCAACAAAGTACTTTTAAATTATTATTCCTGGGTTCAATTCCTAGGTTGGGCAAAATTTGTTTATGGGGTTTTTCCAATAGGGATTCCTCTGTAGCAGCCCAGAGTTTTGAAATTGGTGAACCCCCATGCTTCAAAAAGCATGTTGAGCCATTGGCCTTGTGCACCATAGTACCTCCTTATGCAGATGGCTCAACAGTCAGGAGGACTACTGTTATTATTATGTTTTTGTAACTCGTTTCAGTTTATGCTATTCTATTGTCATATTTAGTCAATTATAAAAATGAATAATAAAACAAGCTCTAATTATTGAGATGTCCAATAACCTATAGCTCTGGAGGCACTTAATAAAATAATAGGTTATATCAACACCAAACTATCAGCATCCATGGAGATGGATTTGAGGTAATAATGAGAACACAATAAACTATCTTATTATGCTGTGGAAGCAACTAAGATTGATAACACAACAAACTATCCTATTGGTATGCTGTGGAATCAAGTAATAATGATAACACAACTATCTTGTTGGTATGCTGTGGAAGCAACTAATAATGATAACACAATAAACTATCCTGTTGGTATGCTGTGGAAGCAACTAATAATGATAACACAATAAGCTGTCTGTTAGTAATCCGTGGAGGAAACTAATAGTGATAATACAACACAAAATCTATTGGTTTGCTGTGGAAGCAACTAATAAAGATTTAATATCCATTGGTTAGGCGTGGAGGCCGCTAATGAACAATCTCTCATGTTATCCTGCTGGGTCCACGGTGTACAAGACCACCCAGAGCCTGGTTCCTTATATCCTGTCAAATCAAAGACTTCGTGCCTGTCACGGAGCAATGATCCTAAACTCCTTTACCTTTAATCCTGTCAAATCAAAGACTTTGTGTCTATCACAGAGCGGTGTTCCTGATCCTATCCTTAAATCCTGTCAAATCAAAGACTTTGTGTCTATCACAGAGCATTACCGTCCCGTGAGAATGAAACTAAACAAAAAAAAACAGCTGATCACAATACTCCTACACTACCTACACTATACTTACCAAATACAAGGCTGCTATGTAAGCCTTCTTATAAGTAGGTATGTGCTCATTAATGCATCAAATATTTTCATTTGAGATAAACTTAATAGTTACCTAATTTCATAAGTATTCAGTGATAAATTGATAACTTAAACTGACTATTACCTATTACAAATCAATGAATATTGTAAGATAATACAAACAATAACATTCTGCAAACAAGATTCAAATTGGACTAAATAAGCTAGCAACTGATTATTCCATGTCAAAAATCTGAAATAGAAATTGTATGCCTTCATTGACATGACATGTAGCAGTTAGTTGTTTCCTAACAACATTGGTCTTTACCATATAGCAAGTAGAATACCTAAAGCATATAGCTGTGGGTGTAAAAATACATTCAATATTTCCAAAATAAGGCATACTCAGCTTAGATTTATTACAAGCTGTCAATGATAAATAAAATCAGTTGTTATCAGATTCTAAACTTAATTAATACTGTAGGATGATAAACAACAATAATCTGCCGACAAATATTTCTCCGCTATTACAGATAACAACCAAGAAACACAGAGACTGAGGACACCGGAAGGCCCAGAGCGCGAGCCTCCGACCACAATGGCCGTGTCGCCGCGTAGGCGTGAATTTGCTAATTTATTATCCTAATTAATCATTTTAAGTGTCTAATGTCTATTTAAGTTGGGTTTTGAGTTCAGCGCCATCTATTGGCTCACTGTGGAATCAGTATTGATTCATAATTCGTATGCTACTTTCAATGTTTAATTAATACGAGATGTTTAAATAAAACAGGAACACTTATTGTAGTACTTTTGGATTTGTTCCCATCTTAACTATTGCACATTTGACGAAGTAAATGTGTTTCATTATGTTATTCTTATTAAGTTGTCAAACAATGGCGGATGTTATAATTTCTATGACCAATAACCAGATTTAATAATTTAATACGAGAACTAAACAAATTTGAGTAAATGATTAAATACTAAGAAGTCATAAGACTATTTTACACAGCTATGTAATAATGAGAAACTTTCTAATTAGTAAGATTGTTAGATCACCGGAAACTTGAATAGTTTTGTTATTAGATGACTATTTCAATAATAAACTACAAACCACTTTGTATTTGTGAGTATTGAGGTTGTTTAATGTTAAAATAATTAACTGATTGGCATTTTAGTATTGTTTGCTAACTTTACTCAACTATCCAAGTAATTAGTGTCTAAACAAAAAACAATATGGAAGTCCCGCCCATTGTTGAGTACGTGCATGGCGCGTACGGTGCATGGTGTGTGTAAAAAATAATAACTGTAAAACTGTTTAATAAATCTGCTAATTGAATAGATGTTTGAAAACCTAATAAACATGTAACGTTAATTGTCATAAAGTGATTGTGTAATCTATAAAAACATTTAAAAAGAGTATCCTGGAGTTTCTGGCTAGGTCTTCTCCAGCGACCGACAAAAGCTTTGGACCTAGCAGGCCACACGAATTCACGATGTGGTTTTAGCTTCAAGTTCATTTGAAAACTCAAAGTGCCTGTAACTAAATCAAATAAACACTCTTGAGTTTCAATCCAGTGTTGTGTGTTATTGAAGTAACCCGCTCCAGTCAAGAATAAAGGAATTGCCTCTAGACATTGGGGTTAAAGATGGCGGTCCTACGATTCATAGGTACTTCGACGTGACATATATATTATTATATGCTTTTTAAATTTGCATGGCGTGAGCTTAATTATGGCGATATATATTTTTCAATTTGAACACCTGTAAATCTACTCATATTCTGTAAATAAAAGATTGGAATTTGAATTTGAAAAAGTTAAAGATAAGAACTTTTTTACAAAAAAATTTAGGTACCGACTTTCAAATAAAAAAACTACAAAGTGCAAAATAACTTTATTTTTGTAAGTTGGTGTCACTAACACAAAAAGAATAGGTATATTCTTTTTGAAAGACACCGACTTCCAAAAATAAAGTTATTTTTCACTTTGTAGTTTTTTATTTGGAAGTCGGTTGTATTTTTTTATACAAAATATTTTATTTTTCACTTTTTAATTGTGTTACATCTATACAGATCCATCTCATCTATAATATGCCAGAATAGATAACCCGGATAAAATAAAACTTGTACACAACCGGCGAAATTAGAGTGAACCAGGGTGAAATGTACGCATCTCCCTTTAGATCGTACTGGCGTGCTGTTATGTTACGAAAAGGTATGAACAATAAACAGACATTTATTATGTGATTGCAGAAACCACGAGAGATTTACCGTCATTTATTGAAGAGTTCTCTTTTACATCTCCGAAGTTCTTCATCAGATCTTGATCAAATTTAAATAGGACCACATGAGAAGCAACAGCTTTCAAATAAAATAATAATCAAAATCGGTTTACCTAGTAAATAATATTATTATTTTTTTATTTGGAAATGTGTAAAATTTGTACATACTTAAACACTAAACAAAAGTAAAATATACAAACTTTTACTAAACCTAACTACTTACACTATATACAAAAGACAGGTATACTTAGGCGTCGAAGTACTCCTCCACATCGCTGTCATCCGGGAACGTGCCCAGAAGACTGGCAGCATTGCCACGTTGAATGGCAATGCTGATTCTTTGCGCAAAGAAAGAGCCAGCCCTCTGGTCACGCACAGTGTCGATTAGTCGGCGAGAAATCTCCTTAAAAAGAAGACGTGCACTCGGGCCCCATGACCCAAGCGTTTCGACCCCAAACGGCTCAAAACTGTAATTACCAGTTAGGTTACAGTATTTGCGCCGCTTGAGGGCCTCAGCAGCCGCAGCAGCAGCGCCAGCACAGCCCGCCGAACTAGGAACATGAGATGGCGCAAGGGTGTCGACACAGGTTGCGTCCCACACCAGAGGCCTACCCACCTTCCATGGCACCAATGTCATGCCATCTGGTCTCTTCCCATCGTCACGTACCAAGCCGTTAGGTTCTAATACAGCTGGTACGCTGGCGGTGATAAGGGCTCGACGAATAATGTCATTGATGCTGGCGTGCCGTGCTATGCGTCCTGCGCTTTTGCAACAAGACAGGCCATGGTGCCCAAGGCTGCCGACAGCTTCACCACATTGGCACCGATGTGGAGCAACACAAGGTGCGCCTAAGCGTAGACAGGTTGCGAGCCGAAACGAAGAGTCATCCATCATAGTGCCTATGGTGGATGACGGGAGCGCTTGAAGCCACAAACCCGACTCCCACTCCCCCACAGCCAGCAGACGCGCACGCTCAGCAGTAGTAGACGATGTATTTATCAGGTTATTCTGTATAATACTGCAGAGCGGCACGTCCCATCGACTCTGGGAGGACAGGTTGTCGGGCAGATCCGTATTTGGACAAGCCATTTTCCAAGCGTTCAACGCATCGGTCAAACACGGTACCTCAAAATCAACCAGTGAGGAAGATAAGATGTTCCTGGTTAATTTTTCAGTACCGTGGACCGAGGAGAGGAAGGCTGGTAAACTTATACTTGAAATTTTGCGGACGCCGAGGCCACCCAAGCGAATGGGAAGCGTGGCTTGTTGCCATGCTCGGTCGTCAAAGGCCACATTAAGGATAGCTGAAAGTGTGTTCTTTATAATTTGGTCTACTTTTTCTAAAAGTTGTGGGTGTTTCCATAAATGAGAGGAGCGGAGGCTATAAGTAAATTTTGGTCCAAAGCAACAATATCGGATAAGAGTGTAGGCCGAATGCATGTTAATTTTGAATAGTCTTTTCGAGACATCGTTAAAATTTTGTATTTTCTGTTCAATGAAATTTGGAAAGGATTCATCAAAAATAGGAGAACCCAGGAGGTGAAAAGAATTTCTCTCAGTAATTTTAATATTAGGGGCGATCGCGTTGAATTTTGCTAAAGTAGTCTGTCGGTCAGTAGTATGGGGAAGGTAAATTTCGCATTTCGAAAGGTTAAGTTCTAGCCCAATGGAGCTAAATTTATCATTCAAAAAAGTTAAATCGTTTAAGACTGTATCTACATCACCTCCTAGGGTCCCATCATCTAAATACCATACATTGAATTTAGAATTTAGTTGCCGAATGATTGGGTTTATTGCCAAACTGAAAATGACTGGCCCAAGAGGGTCACCTTGTTGACAACCAACAGCTGATTCCAAAAGGTTTTCCTTGTAGAGTAATTTAGAAGGGTGCCTATAACATTGATATAAACAACTGTAAATTTTGGGTATTTCTTTTTGAACTTCTGTCAACAAGGTATCCCTGTTTACGGAATTGAAGGCGTTTTTTATGTCAACCTTAAGTATGACCTCACCTTCATTGCTATTGAGGTATGTTGATAAGGCGTGTACCGCAGCCTCACAGCCCCCTTTGGACCCGAAGCCCAGCTGTAGGGGCTGGAATTTGCTGGCTAGAGCTTCGCTGTAAAAAGCACAGCAAATTTTGGCTGCGATACGCCTGTAGGTAGACCCTACGGCAATGGGACGAATGCCGCCATCCTTCTTGCACAGGGCACATAGATTTGCCCCGTACAAAATATCAATGACGGTTTCGTTCACATTGCAAAAAAAAAAGTAAAAAGTTCTGAGGTACATATTAAAAAAAAAAACTGTCGGCTTGACAACGTCCTCCTTTTGGAATTCGGTTAAAAATATGACTTCATATCAATTTAAAATGTGCAGAGCTTATAAAATCAATGCTTGGTATCAAGTGTTTCTTAACTATTGTTTTACGAAGAAAAGGTGTTATGAATAACCTTATGACGGGTAACATACTACCAGTTTATAGTCTATGAATATCATATGATGAGCTAGTTGACTCGGTTAGATTTTACGACTTGCGTATAACAAGCAGTTACATGTAAAATGCGCTTGTAGCATTATTTATTACTAGCTGTTGCCCGCGGCTTCCCTCGCGTAAGTATAGAAAAAATAATAGCGTATAGACCCTGGGAAGGATTCCCAGGGTCTTAAACTATCCCATACCAAATTTGATCTAAATGGGTTCCACGGTTTAAGCGTGAACAAGTATTTGACAGACAGACAGATAGTTACTTTCGCATTTATAATATTAGTTAGGATTAGTAAGAATTCTTTCGACATCACCTTTCTCATAATGTCTTATTTACATCATAAGGTTTTAACACTTGTTGTGACGTCTTATAGGCCTTGAATCGAGCACAATTTTGATAGTCTGCTAAAGTGAACAATTCGACTAAGATCATCATCATCTTCCTGGCCTTTTCCCATGTTACTTGTGGTCGGCGTAACACAATTTGCTTCTTCCATACCGTCCTGTTCCCCGTCTCGCCATCACTGACTCCCTTTTCATATCACTTCTCACACAGTTTATCCATCTTTTCTTTTACCCACTACACAGAACGACATACAAAATCAAGCATTCCAGATCTAAGCTAGAAACAAATTTAAATAATCTGAAAATATTCACAAATAGCCCATCTAAAGCCAGCCCATCTAAACAATTATAAGGTTTATAATCCGATCTTACCAGGAAAAACTCCTTAATTTACGAATGAGGAGTAGGGTGCTTGCGAGGGTTCGCAGAGGATTATGTAAAGCCGACGGGGATTTGGTACAAGCCTTCCTTATTTATCGAAAATAATGTCTTTAGTGTTTTTGAGAACTGAGAGCACACAATTTTTAGGGGTTGTGTTTTAGATGGCCAACCTACCCTGGTCATTCTGGAGAAAACTGCACAATTTTTGACGAAGGAACATCTTATTTCGTTTGCAAGAAAAAGAGGGCAGTTATATAAGCTTCACAGAATTATATTGGAAAAAAGCAAAGCTGCCAAAGGAATGTTATGAAAAAAAGGCAGCCGCATTAGATTTACTTACTTATACAGGCTAAGCAGCCGTACTCATTTACAGGGCTGGTGATGAGCAGACTCGTAGCAGATCAGTTTGGTTCCATTGTAGCATAGTGCTGCAAAATCGCATACCGTTTTACTTTTTGTCTAGTTGACCAGAGGCTCTACACAAGTGACATTTATCATCGAAAGCGTGGCGATAGCGATTGACAAAAATGCAAAATTGTATGGGATTGACAAGCGATATCAAAACATCAAGTGATCAATCCCAACATTTTGACATTTCGACTATCGCCTTCGCTGACATCGACTGCCACTTGTCTAGAGCCTCAGATATAATAACTGTGTACTGTGTACACTGCATACACCCATCTGCGTAAGGCAGAAACTACAGAACGCCATCTTCTACGATCCTTAAATACTTCATTTACGTTCTTACAGCTAGTCATACGGTTATCAGTACTGCGCACCTGGCCTTTCTGAAGAAAATCACCAATAAGATCTGCGTATGTCCCTTTAGGGTGTTTATACTCTCAACATGATGAACTGTCCTAAAATTAACCATACGATCACCGTTTTGTTATAAAGAGTGGTCCTCACCTGGCTGTGGTGGTACAGTATGTGTCACAGTCACAGCGTTATCTCTCCTTCCGCGCGATCAGGCGCCGCCCGCGCGGAAGCACTCGTTCTGCTCACCTCGGGAAACACACACAATGCGAGTGTGCCGACGAGCTCTAATGGGGTTCGATGCGATGAGTGCTGATGGATGCATCAATTTGGTAAATATGAACCATACAATTTTGATACAAATTGTGTTACAAAATGTGTGTTATAACAATCAAACCAGTTTAGTTTATTAATTGATTATTGTACACCAAAAACAATATTACGTACAGTGTGATAATAAAGCACATGAACAAAAGCGAGATATTGAGTTATCAATGTTGAGTTCTCTTACCGTAAACTCTAGGGTGACAGAGAAAGATGACATTATAGAGAGTAGGATCCAGTGTACAATTTTAAAATAACATAAGACGAATTAAATATACTTAAATAAATACATATTTTCATGTACTTACTAATATTATGTCATTGCGCACGGAAATGATTTTTAATCTTCCTCTTGAAGACCTCCAGAGAAGTGCTGGCACGTAGGGAGTGTAAGACAGAGTTCCAGAGACGCACTGCAACTGTTTATTATTTATTTGTTTAGTTTATTGTTGTGGGATTTCAGATTTTACTATATATTTTTAAATAATAATTATTATCATTCTATTGTGATAGAGGTTCATATTTGAGTACCTACTGTTACTCCTTAAAATATTACCCACGTGCTTAAAATCACCCTGCATGTCTGTTATGGCTCAACTTTACCCGTAGAACAATCTAAATAAGAATTGCATCGTTATCATAATATCACATCTCGCATTTCTACGGGGCCAAGCTTCAAGCCACTGCCTGAGATTTGTGTTAACAATAACTGACAATGTCCCTGCTAACTGGATTAGTCTAACATGTGGAAACAAACATCTGAACTTAACAAACATCTCGCATACCTAAGTACCTGACAAGTGCATATTATCTTAATTAGTGCAGATCTAATTAACACAGTGCAGTGGAAGCATATAAGCAAGCTGTAGTGTTAACAGGGTAGTCAGTAGTACAGGCACGTACCCATTGGCACCTGGGCGGGGGACACTTGTGCAATAACTTTTGTAAATGTATGTCAAGTGTTTATTAAAAGACGTTTGTGTTTTAATTATAATAAACCCCCGCAGAGTATAGTAGGTAATTCATCTGCTTAGCCTTTCACCAACTATAATGATTGAGTCAGCTTCCAGTTAAATCGCATGCAGCTGTATACCAGTATTTTTTATGAAGCAATTAACTGTCTGACCCCCACCAACAACCTAGTTATTGGGTGACAAAATACCGCTTGGGTAAGACTGCAGGTTTCTGACTATCCGGTGCGACTGTCACAGATCTCCAAATGACGGCCGTGACCAACGGCCAGTGGGATTGCTGGGATACAAGGTGGCTTCTGTTCACCCATTCACGGAACTCAGACCTTGTGGATTTTAAGGTCGTCCCCTGCAGCTGTTATTATTTATCCACGAGTTTTTCCTTAAGTGGAAATGCGGACAGAGAGCTCCGACTGAATGTCCTTAGTACAAAGTCATAATTCGGGGTGTGGATCTCGTCTTTCCTCCTCCAGTATAGGACAAATTTAAAAAGATATTCCATTAATCGAATAAAAAGATATTTGTTGTGTTTCTATGTCTTTTTGCATTTAAAGTTTTCAAATTTGTGAGGCCTGCAAATTGCTCTACTACAGAGGCCTGTAGTAGAGCAATTTTGAGCATCTTTTGAGGGTTTCGGACAACATACAGGCATATATATTTCTTTTGCAGTTTAAGTTTTTAAGCTGACATGGTCACAATCATTAGAATTAATATTTGTTTCGGGATATTTACCTACCATGTATATTTTGCATTTGGTTGAGAGCTCGATATTTCGGCACTGTTACAAGCGCCATGATTACGAGAACTAAAGTCTTTGCGGGTGGGTGTTTTTCACGAACTGACATATCTGTCTACCCTCTTCCTCACTCGTTTTTCACGCACGATACCGCTACCGCTACCACCAGAACTCGTCTCACTAGTTTCTAGACATTGTTCACGACAGACGATACTCACTGTATCCACTTTTGACACTCGTTCAGTAGTTTTACGACCTTTACTTAGTTGAACCACTGGATTCCAGGCTCGCGACAATTGAAACCCGTCGTCCCTATTGAAATTTTTGCACTTGGTTATTTCAATTGCATCCCGAACCATTCTAGGTATGTAATGGCGTTCTGTCGAGATCACCTGTGGGTCATGTAAATCGATTCAGTGGTTTGGCACTGATTCAAGAAGTGTTCTGCTATGGCCGATTTTTGTAGATCGTTGTTTTTCACTGCCCTAATGTGTTCTAAAGATAACTTTCCCTTGGAAAAGCCTGAAGTTTATAAGATTATCTGTAGCTGTGGGCAATCGTATATTGGACAGACGAAGCGAACTGTTGCTTGCCGGATCAAAGGAGAGATCTGGTGGTAACGGTATCGTGCGTGAAAAACGAGTGAGGAAGAGGGTAGACAGATATGTCAGTTCGTAAAAAACACCCACCCGCAAAGACTTTAGTTCTCGTGATCATGGCGCTTGTAACAGTGCCGAAATATTGAGCTCTCAACCAAATGCAAAATATACATGGTAAATATCCCGAAACAAATATTAATTATTTTGCAGTTTATGGAATATCTTTTAAATTGGTCCAATATTGGAGGAGTTACTGGTATTATTGATCCACGAGTCTTTCCTTAAGAGGAAATGCGGGCAGAGAGCTCTGACTGAATTTTCTAGGCGAGAGCCAAACCTCGAATTATGATTTTTTACTTTCCGACCGCATTTTCCGTCATCACGGACAAAGACTTTTACTCGAACATTTACCGCTTAATAAGGAAATTATAATCTTCCCATCAACACCTTTCTGGCATTTATGTGAATTTCGTGGAAATAAACACCGACTTCTTAGGCGGTTAATGTTAATAAACAAGTAATTAAGGCTGTTGGTAAATATTTATTGAACGGAACGGTTTTATCGTCAACACGCTATAGGGTCGAGGTCTCGATGATTACACGGGTAGCAAAGCGATGGTGCCACTTAATTTATTCATTCATACTAATATCATAAATGTGAAAGTATGAAGAGTCAGAAAATGCGGAACTATGTTCGTTTGTTACCTTTTCACGACTAAACGGCTTAACCGATTTCGAAGAAACTTGTAATAGTGATTGTATGAAATCCTGGGAAGGACATAGAATAGTTTTTATCCCATCATCAAAGGAAATAATTCTTAAAAGTGTGGACAGGGGTAGTTTTTAGGGTTCCATACCTCAAAAGTAAAACACGGAACCCTTATAGGATCCCTTCGTTGTCGTGTTCGTCTGTCTGTTTGTTCCGGGAACGCGTGGAGGTATCTAGTTGAAATTAATATCATATATTCAAGTTTATAACTCCTTGCAGCTGTGAAAAAAACAAATTTCTAGATCAACGCATTCAAGAGATACAGCCGTTAATATTTTACACTCGCAAGGGAATCAAAACTTACAGGGTACTTCCCATTGACCTACAATCATGAAATTTGGCAAGAAGCAATGTCTTATAGACCTTGGAGTTCTGTTTGATCAAAAGCTAACTTTTGCATCACACTTGGATCATATTTCTAAAAAAGCAACTAGGATGATGGGTTTTGTCATAAGACAATGTAAAGGTTTTCGTCACAGTAAAACTAAAATCTTATTTTATCAGAGTTTGGTATGTAGCATATTAGAGTATTGCAGTCTGGTGTGGCGGTCACACTACGCTAAGAATAGTTTGCGTCTAGAACGAGTTCAAAAACTTTTCGTTTGTCATCTGGCTTTTTCTGTGGAAATAAATAAAAAAGTGCGTTCTTACAAAATGAGAAAATAAAAAAACCGTAAATTTGTGACAACATACAAAAAAAAAAACTTATTTTCAGTTGGTAAACTGACCGCGACTTATGTCGATGTATGGGGACTACAGTTTTGTAATGGTAAAGTTAATTATGTCCCTCAATTCTGTTTATCTTATCGTTAGAGCTATGTTTGGTGCCCTCATAGCTTATGAACTTTAGTAATGTTGTTTCATTATTTTGGTGAATGTAGCTGTTTGTATGGAACCCTCAGTGCGGGAGTCCGACTCTCAACGACTCTCACTCTTTTTTTCTCAACAGTGTGTTCCCTCGGAATGATAAAACCACTTTTTACACGGGCAAATTCGCGGGCAGAAGCTAGTTAATTATAACTCTTAAATCTATAAAAAAGCATTACAATATCCCTAACTAACTCAACAAATATAAAATTAACTAAGACATGGTTCTTCTGCTGCGACTGGGGAGTACCTCAAGCGGCGGCAATATAACCTGACGGCAGTTACATTTTCGAGCTGTTTAGTTTTGAAATTATAAGGATATAATAAAAAAAATTCGTCAACACTTCCCGTGACCCAAGGGCTGGCTTTTACCTTAGCCAGAGGATAAGCATTGCCACCGGCCTCCTGGCACAGTTTAATTTGTTTTTAAGGTAACTTTTATCAACGAACGGCCCGCCAACCGCTCCGCTACCCGACCCGCTACTCGCTATCATCCAGACCTCGCCTTCAAAGTGATAGCTGAAGTTAAAGGAATGTTGATGTCGGTTGCTGATAACTATTGTTTATCTCTTTGATGTTAATCGTTCATCGCGCTATTAAAGGGGTTGTATCGGTAAATTATGTATTTATTATTTGCCGGGTTCCCGAGTGAAGACGACGCTACGTCGACTGCTCAATTACAGGAGCGAATAAATAAAATACGTGGACTATAATAATCTAATGTAATTTCAAAAATACAATATTCGAATAAAATGTAGTGTCTTGGTCGTGGTAAGATGTTGAGTGACGCCACAGATAACTATATATATACTAGTCAGAAAAGTGACGCGGTGCTTAGAGCTGGAGACGTGCCAGCGCCGCCCGCGCGCCTCCAATCAATCGCAGGCATGCCGTGCATAGACACCGAGTCATAGATATATTTTAATGAAACTCTTGAGATACACAAGGAATTAAGGCGCCGATTCCCTTGAGTAGCTGGTTTAAAAAAATGAGAATCACATCTAAACGGCTAGTCGTATTTTTTTGGAAAAATATATGATATATTAGATCATTTTCTTAATAATTTCATCTAAGCAGAATTTGAGTTTTATTCGTATAACATAGTGACGGACAAAAACACGACAATCGCACCAAAACCGCTGGACGTATTTTAATGAAATCGACACCATCTCAAAGACAATTTAATTATCTACATTTTGATCTGAGCCTTTTTTTAAAGTCATATATAGAATAATAAGACAAGTACAAAAAACTATTAAATTTTGAGTCGCGCGGGTATGAAGCGAGTGCGCGTTTTGTTTCCTCAAGGTCGTTGACGTTAGTCGTCGTCTTAATGTAGATCCTACTTCCTACTAATATTACAATCTGTGGATTGTGAATTTGGGTGTTCGTTGAACAATCACGCCTCAATGGCAAAACGTATGGATTCTGATCCAGACATTAGAACATAGGATACTTTTTAAACCAGTAGGTAGTACGAGTACCTACATTCCTGAGGTATAATTTAAGAACTTCCCTCGGGCAACACCACTGCTAAAATTTAGGCATTCATTTGTAGAAAGTCTGCAGATTTTTGTAACGGGCATAGAAAATTTATTATATTTTAGGGAAAAATAAAATAAAATGAGTATTCAACCTTCAGTTGCAATAGATAGAAGCCAAAGGTTATACCGATACCAGTGACTGACTCAATCTGTACCCGTCAGCATCGTGTCACCGTCACCGCTCTTCTTGGTATCGTATCGACTCCGACAGGCTAGTTTCACGCGTCGCTGGTGCCTCTAAGAAGCTCCGGTATATATTATACTGTTGGTTCAGTACATAAAGGGTAAGTGAATAAACCTTGTAATTGAAGTACCAGGACACTAGTTACGGGGCCATTTTACCTATTCTTGATTATGTATAATCTACTTTGTACACCAACCCTCTAAAAATAGCCGTTGATACATAGATGTTGAGGCTTCATGTCCGTGGCAAGTGTCATGATTACATGATACATTTCTTATCTTCGTAAGTACGACTTGCAATGGAGTAGTTATTTCATTAACAATGAAAATATATAATTAGTATTATTTTTACCTTACGTACGTTTGGTACATTTAGTACTGTTCTCCTTTGCCCTGTTTAGGTAATTAATTACCTAGGTCCGGCCTATGTATTGTCCTTCTCAATAAACCGACACACCTGTGTTCACAGAACTTTTCTTCGTAAGTGGTCCCACAAGACCCATCTCAGGAACATTGAGACAAACTATTTAGGAACCTGTATTTTTGTAGTACGACAAATTACGACACTGTGCGAATTGTTGGAGTTGTGCTTGACATGCGCTACCGAAATGTCACGTTGGGTCAATCCTAAACAAACGCTGATAGAAAGTCGCTTAAGAGGGGACTCTAGTGAGACTTTCTCCATACAAACACATTCTGCTGTTTTCTTCGTGGATAATGCCTCTAGAGCAATGATTTTTTTCCATAAAATCTAGGTCTAATTAATACGTGCCTGTATCATTTCCTTTTTTTGAAAACATAATCACAAAAAGAAATATGACAATCCAAAAATCCGAAAAAAATGCCCGTTTTTACCGCCATGTTCAGAATACTTTCAGACAAAATTTATAAGTTTTTAACAATTAAGGAAATGATAGGAGCATAGATATACTTTTCCTCTAAATTTTGATATAAGAATTTTTTAGATCAGACCAGTTTTCATGAAGAAAACAGCAGAATACGAAACGTCTTTTAGTCAAAGTTTTTGTAGGTAAAATCAGCCTGAGCTGCATTTGTCCCTTTCGCACTTTACGGGGTGAGGTTGGAGGTGACGCGACGGCAATAGTTTCTTCAAATACCTATTTTTCAAATTCCTGTTGACTAGAGTCCGCTCTTAATCGAGCGCTCTTGGATATGTTTCCTGAACTATTTTGATGCCTTATTTATAAAATAGATGTGTACCTATCTACAGAACATTTATTCGAACGTAGGTTTTCACAAAACCACATTAGACTCGATAAAATGTTAAGCGGTCATAAACACGACAATCTTGAAGTTCTAACTTTTTATTATTGAAACTACATTAAGTGCTACTATCTCAAGCTGTAAAACATCTGAAAACATAAATGTCGTATCTCACACACACGAGAGTAAATTGTTTTCACAATACTACGTCATAGAATATTCTTGTTCTCTTTGTGGATGAACATATTGTAGGTTTACGTGATCTCAACGTTATTTTATGTGATTCGATGGCAAACTAATCTCATCTGCCTAGCCTTTTTTCCAATTATTGTTGGGGTCGGCATCCAGTCTTACCGGATTCAGCTGAGTACCAGTGTTTTACAAGGAGCGACTGCCTATCTGACCTCCACAACCCAGTAACTGAGTAACACGATACCTCTTGGCAAGACTGGTGTCAGATTGGCGATGGTGATGGCGATGGCGAACTAATCTAGGCCTTTTAAATCATCAAATGACTCTTCTCTCGCTTTGGGTGAAGCGCTAGGGCATGTCAGACTTTTACTGACTTAAACCCACCCGTGATCCTTCAGTTGCTTGTGCCAGGGCCGCGGTAATTCCTTTCAAATTTATCCGCGACCAAACTAGTCTAGGCCTAGGAAGCGCTAGCGTGTCGACCTAAAGTCGTTGCGACGGATTCGTCGGAGAAGGCTACACGAAAAAGTGGAAGGGTGCGATATTTGCCCAGCAGTGGGACAACATCATCATTCATCATTTCACCCAAAAGGCGTCCACTGCTGGACATAGAACTCCCCCAAGCGTCGCCACACTGATCGGTTTTGTGCGTTTCGCATCCACCGGTCGCCCGCAGCCTTGACCAGGTCGTCGCTCCACCTAGAAGGAGGCCTTCCAACGCTACGTCTTCCGATACGCGGTCGCCACTACAGAACTTTTCAGCCCCAACGGCCATCCATTCTGCGAGCAATATGCCCTGCCCACTGCCACTTAAGATTGGCAGTTCTTCGGGCTATATCGGTAACCTTGGTTCTCTTGCGGATGTCTTGATTTCTGATTCGATCACACAAGGAAACTCCGAGCATAGCCCTCCCCATTGCCCTTTGGGTGACATTAAACTTTCTGATGAGGCCCATTGTGAGCCACCACGTCTCTGTCCCGTAAGTAATCACTGGCAACACACACTGGTCATAGACTTTCGTCTTGTGACACTGTGGTAAGTTGGACGAGAAGATACCGCGCAACTTTTCGAATGCTGCCCAGCCGAATCGGATTCGACAGTTGACCTCTTTTTCGAAGTTGGACCTACCTAACTGGACCGTTTGTCCCAGGTAGACATAATCGTCCACTACTTCGAGTGTAGAGTCTCCGACTTTGATAGGAGTGGGTGCAACATGGGCATTCAACATCACCTTGGTTTTGTCCATGTTCATTTTTAGACCCACTCTTTCGGAAGCTCTACTGAGGTTATCCAGCATTGTATTGAGGTCCTTCATGGTCTCAGCCATGACCACTATATCGTCGGCAAACCGAAGGTGAGTGATGTACTCGCCATTGACGTTGATGCCTAGCCCTCTCCAGTACAGAACCTTGAAGACATCCTCCAGCAGTGGGACAACATAGATGACAAAAAAATATGGAAAACTAGCCGACAGCCGACATGATTTTAAGTGGTCAGCGCCGCATATGGACATCACTGTAGAGGCATCACAGATGCGTTGCTATCCTCGAGAAAGCAATGTCTAGAGTAATTAGGTAGCCCTTAGGCCTCTTTAGATATTTACGCGTGAACCTAAACGTGTAAGTATACTAGCGAATAAATCTCATGCAATTAGAGGTAAGTTCTTCCAACACACACTACTCGTACATCAAGAAAACAATGTGAGAAGATTGCTCGCATGTGAACCCGAAGGCAATAGTTAGCAGAATATAAAAGCCAGTTATCAGTTCCCAAAGCAGTTATTATAGAGCAATAGAAAGTATATTGCTCGCTGGTAAAAACACCATATTTTTATGGTGATAAACTTTATGGCGGAATAAAAAGGGTATACAGTTTAATGTTCAAACGCTCGCTTTCATGCGCGCAGATATTTATTTTTAAATTATATTCTATACTCGGGTTTATTACTCGATTGTTTTATTGATTTCCTTGAATGTGAAGGCGAAGATTTTAAGTGTGTTTTTATATTTACTTTAATGATGGAGCACATAGAAGAGAGGTTATATTATACGCTAGATAACTCAACATAAAATAATGATCTAATAAAAAAGTAAGATAGAAGAAGTAAGTACCTACTCGAAATAGCCCGCCAAGTGCGTGTCGGACTTCGTACATCTAGGGTTCCGTACGAAGCCGCAAAATTGGTATTTGTTAGTAAAATGTACTAAATAACAAACAATATCATCAAGTTTCAAGTTCATAGGCCAATGGAAAGTAAAAATCCTTCGGAACAGTATTTTTTTAAAACAGCTGACTTTGGTGGCTTCTCATTAATTTGATTTCGGATGAATATTTTTTAAAACAAAAATTACCGTTTTTTTTTACTCAACGAAGTCTAAATTTCAATACCACATTTGACGAGGAAGGCCAACATTTTTTTTGTTGGTCCCTTTATCTGTATGGGAGCCCTCCGTAAAATATAAAAAATAGTTATTTGTGCAACAAGAGAGCAAAGTTGGTTTTTGCCGCGAGTGTTGATTTTGAATCCCGAGTAAGCGAAGGATTCTATATTTGAATCACGAGCGTAGCGAGTGATTCTAGGTTAGAATCCTGAGTGCAGCGAGGGATTCAAAGACACGAGATGCAAATAACTTTGGTCTCGTGTAGCACATACAACTTTTCACTTCAGCAGCGAGAACAAATAATCTAAAGGTAAAAAATACAACTTGGTAATATTTAAACCACATGTATATTTGTAAAAACTAAAAGTTAAAAGTAAAATTATTGCAGTTTTGCAAATTAAAAGTACCTACCAGTTTTGTTTGGAACCAATGGAACCGATATTGTTGTCTTAGCGACTTCAGTTTGAGTATTCACTGATTCGCTTTTTACATACTGCTTTAATTCTTCCGGTGTTAAATTGCAGACATCATCACTGGATTCACTCATATTTATTTATTATTATTTTAATAATATCCAACGTGTATCGCACTTTGTAGCTAGCGAACAGAAGAAGAAAACAATAAAAATTTAAAGCCCGCTATTTTTTAAAGATGCGTTCGGAAATTGCACTATTACTAAATTATTCTGTCACAATAAAGATTGTTAAAACTTTAAATAATTATGTAGATACATGATAAACTTCGTATTTTTAACTTCAACATCTCTTTATTTGATTATAAAAAAATATAATTCGATTATTAAGAGAAAAGTATAATAATTACATTTAAACCTTGATTTGAAATTTTATAGATGACGTGTTTCCGAACGTTTTATTGTTGGTTTCTTTTTTGAGCCTATTATATATGGAATTTGAAAATCGAACTTCGAATCGACTTGTTTCTATCTCTCGCTCTTTTCGTATCGAAGTGAAAGTGACAGAACAAAGTGAAGTTCAAATCTTTCGAATGTTGTGAGTAGACCCAGCACTGACTCGGCATTTAAGAAAAATTATTAAAAAGTTATTTTGTCTCACTCTCGCAGCAAAATCGAATTTTGCTCACTGTTTTTAAGCAGCAAAACCTGCTTGTTTGAGGTGCTGAGGTGAAAAATATTTTTTGCCATTTGCATGGTTGAAAATTTCACAGTATAAGCTTCTTGTTGACCCAGTAAACAGACACACAGTTACACAGACAGTAGGTTTACGAGCTCTACAGTGTGAGTTACAGCTTGCGTGTCGACTTACGTCTCCCACGACGAGACTTTGTTCACTCCCGATGACGTTTCTAATCACTTAAAATATTCCCTAAAGTTCTGGCCAAACATATCCCTGAAACGAAAACGTTGTAGAAGTGGAATGGGCCAGTAAATAAGCCGGCACCATAAAGCGGCTGTAAACGATACCACGATGGTATCATCAGAGGTAATCAAGCGATTCGGTGTCCACTGCCGGGCGTGGCCGCGACCAACGTTATTGATGTCTGTGTGGCCTGGTGATGTTCGAGGATTTTCACACCAAAAAAAAATCCTTTTTAACATTTTTTTTTTGTTTTTAAATTACTTTATTTCAACATAATTGGTTCACAATTGAAAATTCAGTGGGAAAATTATCAATAAATCCGGCTTTTTAATCTTTGAGGGTGGATATTATTTTTTAAATTGAAATGGGAAAATAAAATATACATGTCGAATTGAGAACCTCCTCCTTTATTGTTCGTAGCTTAAAAAGTCGTTCTCTTTATTTTCTTCTTAGCTTGGAAAATATTGAATTTATATATCGTACTATCGTAGGTCAATGTGCCGACACTTGGGGAATCTTTTGTTCAGCAGTGGACCATCTTTCGGCTAAAATGATGATGACTCAGAAAAATATTTATGACATTTATTGCCGAGAGTAGTCGAACACCTGACAGTGTCCCAGTTGGACGCCAACAAATATTCTGCTTTGTCGGATCCACCACTTAGTTCCTACGTTTTTGTTCACACCTGACAGTTCTGTTCAAAGTCAAAGTCAAAATTCTTTATTTCAATTAGGCCACAAAGCGTCACTTTAAAACGTCATAAATAAAAATTTTAAAGTAATAATAATTGATTCTCCATTCGTGAAAGTAGCTTGTTATGCAGAAGAACGGTCAAGAAACTTCATACTTACTCTTTTACTAAAAGTGTTTTATAAAATTTACATACCTACATTAATTCATATACGTGAGAACGATGCACCCAGACTAACACTACTATAGTGCACTATACTACTATAGTGTACTATAGTAGTATAGATACAAAGTATTAGAAACACAAACAGGTAAATTCATTCAATTGATAAATAGGAACACGATTCTCACATAGTTACAAATATTGCAAACATGGGTAAATTACATAATTCAATAACAACGGAACAGTGTGCGAGTCAATTTCTTAAACAAAAAGTAATGATAAAAATAAAATAAAGCATTACAATAACTATGAATATAAAATAAAATAACCAGTTTGATTTGGTCTACACTAAAGATTGCCCAATGGAGCAGGACCAGAATGTTTCCAAATATTCTTATCTTGAAAATAATCAACTAATTTGTAATATGTTTGTTAACAAAGTGATACATTTGTGTGTATTAGTGATAGTATTACATTTGTGTCTATCACTATGTTCATCATGTAAATAGACATACAATCTACATACCTGTCGTTATTATGGGGACAGTTATTTAAAACTTGGGCCGAGATCGGGAGGCCCTTGTTAAATATAATCTTTCTAAAAGAGGCTTAATGTAATTTATTAATTAACCGATAAAAGTAGCTCGGTGTATTAACGAAATTTTAAAAATACATTTTATAACGAAGAGTCTATAATTAATGGAGCCTTTTTATTAAGCCAATGAACCGACACGAATCATAATGGGCTTAGGCAACTCGAGTCAGTAGACCGCTCCTTGTAAAAATGCTCTGCCTATAATAGACGGTACCTGTTTATATAACGTCGCAAAACATTATCAAATCACAAACAAGTATTAGGGTAGATATCTAATTCGGGTTTTACAAATGCGTGCAACTACTTGAAATAGTAACCACTGTACAATACTCCAAGAGAAGTGGTGGCCCAGTGATAACAGCCCCGACTTACGTTTCGTGGGTCGTGGGTTCGAACTCAGGTAGGCGCATTACATTATGTAAATTATTTTACAATGCATGTCCTCGAAAATAGTGGTTTTCCAAGCAGCCAAACTGTGCGGAAAGTGTCACTTTTTTTCACTAGTGCTTTTTACTTTCCTGTATTTTTTTAATTTTTGACACCAACGTCAGTCCGACGCATAGAGTTTTTATTATTTGAGATAAGTTTTACAAATTACTTATGTACAGATTATCAATAATCTTAATCATTAATCATAATCATAATCTTTATTTCACCTCACAAAAACATGACCTTATTTAACAACTTATAATTACATTTAGAAGGGAACATTTTGCAGTCAAGTGAGTGTGCGGAGCTGGTGTCTGTTATAGGTGTTAACCTGTATTACAGATCACCAGGTCCTCACCCCATGAGTAACAGGTATAACATAACAATTTTTTATAAAATAGACAAGCGTTTGATGGAACGTATAAACTAAAAAAATCTGTTAAATTAAGGAGACAAATTTAGCAATGAAAAATAAATATCATAATGCCACAAAGCACAATATGAGTGTGAGTGTGCGTGGAGAGGGTGTGTGTTGTGTGTATATGTATATATGACTGTTTGGGTGTGTGTGTTTATGTGGGTGAGTGTGTGGATGTGAGTGTGCGTGGTGATGATGAAATGAGTGTGCGATTATACCCAGCTATCAAATGATAATCACTACTGTAAAAGTTTCTCTGTGGTAATGTAGTCCTGAGTCTGCAACCAGTCCCTTACTACAGCGCTACATACGTTTTTAGAAAGAGAGTAGATAGACAAGAACCTATTTAATTTGTTATAAAGATTACAGCCCTGATAGCAGAAGAAGCGATGTGCAAAACAGGTTTTGAAGGATGGAGGATATCATTCATATAAAAGGTAAAATAAAACTAATACTTCATTTTAGGCGTTTTTAATTACTCTAGATTTAGATTTAGATCAATAAGTTAATTTTAAATATTCATTAAATATGTTTGGCAGAGCGAATATTTTGCTCGTGCCTTATTGCATTACGATGTGACAGCTATTTGCACATGCGCAGTAGATATGCCCGAGGAACTATTAGTTAATCTGTGGATAAGCTGAACGCGCTTGAATACGCCCGCCGTTTTATTAATTTCATTTTATTTTCTCGCACAATGCATAGTAAAATGTTGTATGATACACGTACGTAAGATGATTTCCGACTCGTGTCGATTTATCCACTCACTCGCTACGCTCGCTCGTGAATAAAAATGCCACTCATCGGAAATCACCTACCTTCCGCACTTGTAGCATAAATAACTATACTCACCACTGCTCTAAAACGGTGAAGGAAAACATCATGAGGAAACCGGCCAGACCTAGAAACAAAAATTTTAAGACATGTGACATACAACAACCCGCACTGGGCTCGCCTCGCGTGGTGGTTTAAGGTCTATTCCCCCTTCACAGAGAGGCCTGTTAGATGATTTTCGGCGAAATATATTTATTTTCTATTTTTACTCTTTATGCTTGTGCGACCACTCGACCAACGTCTCGTTGGTCTAGTGGTAGCAGGCGCTACTGCTGATCATTAGGTTCTAAGTTCGATGCCCGGGTCGAGCAAAGTGATATTGGGTTTTTCTATCTGAAATTTGACAGTTGCAGCCCGGAGTCAGGCCTTGTGCCCGTTGGATGACAATAGGCTCACCTTCTATTACATGGCAGTTAAACATAACTGAAGAAATGTGTGTGTACATAGGTGCACTACTGCCTAATCTTTCAGAAAATACAGTCGTGATATTTTCTGAGCCCGCCCTTGACCTCTTTGCACACATGTTTCAAAAAACCCACATGTATTAAGGCCTTCACAATATTATGCCTGTTTCACCGCAATGCCGGACTTATTATTATTAGTCACTGACTATGTACATATAATATAACAAGCATTATCTCTGGGGCGATGATAATGAGGCCGCTTGTTCGACGAGTTAGCACAGCTAATGTCTTATGAAGATTAATTAACTACATTGAACATAATATTATATTGATTATTTACCTCGTAGAGAAAATGCTCTATTCATTCTGGGAGATAATTAGCTATGTATATTGTATAAAATACTTAATAGCTACATATATGAACATAAATAAATAAAAAATATGTAACTAAAGCCTAACTAGTCCAGGATATGTACACAGGCACTAAAACGCGCGTCAAGAGTCCAGCGGGCCTCAGTGAGCCTTTCGGCGTGGAGGTGGGAGTCCATCAGGGTTCAGTCCTGAGCCCACTAATATTTAACTTGTGCATGGACTATATCACACGGGACATACAAAAGCCGGTACCGGAGTGTATGCTTTATGCGGACGATATAGTCCTAGTATCTAAAAATGCACCAGATCTGCAGGAAACACTTAGTCAGTGGGTGAAACAGTTAGAAAAACATGGGCTGCGCATAAATCGAAATAAAACTGAGTTTTTGGAATGTGACTACGGAGGGACAGCAGAAACGGGTTGCGATATTTTATAGACAACTGGGCACTACCCAAAGTGAACCACTTCAAGTACTTGGGTTCGGTGCTTACCTCTGACGCAAATGTGGATAAGGATGTGGACCATCGCATCAAAACCGCCTGGCTCAAGTGGAGATCGTTATCAGGTGTTCTTTGTGACCGAAAGATGCCCATCCGTGTTAAAGGCAAAGTATACAAAACGGTAGTACGACCAGCTATGACTTACGGAGCGGAGTGCTGGACCTTCAAGAAAGCACACGAACAACAACTGCATATAAGTGAAATGAAAATGCTCCGATGGGCGGGAGGAGTAACCCGTCTAGACAAAGTGCGAAACGAGTATGTCAGGGGTTCGTTCAAAGTAGCACCGATTAGCGAAAAGGTCAAAGAAAGCAGATTGCGTTGGTACGGCCACATCCTGAGACGTGGAGATGACAACCCTATCAAAAAGGCCCTAAATATCCCCGATCGACCGCGAGGAAGGGGAAGACCGCCCGCCACCTGGTGGTCAAACATGCAGAAAGAGGACCGGAAGGAGAACCTGAGCACTCAGACAACCCAGAATAAAGCTCTCTGGCGCAGACGTACAAGGAGACCCGACCCCAGCTGAACTGGGAAGAGGGTTGGACAAAGAAGAAGATCTAACTAAAGCCTAAAAATAAACATGTCTAAAATACGGCGTCAAAAAACTCCTCCACGTCGCTGACCACTGGTATTATGCCCAAAATACTGGCAGCATTGCCACTTTGTATGGCAATGCTTATCCTCTGACCAAGGTAATAGCCAGCCCTTGGAGGGCGCGTTTACGCAGATGTTTGAATAATCATGAGTACTCGAACCCCACGGACCAGCCGTTTCAACCTCAAACGGCTCGAAAATATAATTTTTGATGAGGTTATTATATTGCCGCCGCTTGAGGTTTTGTGCAGCCGTAGCGGCAGCGACAGCACAGCACGTCGAGCAAGGAACATGGGAAGACGCAAGAATATTGACGCAAGTCACGTCCCACACTAAAGGCCTATCCATCTTCCATGGAAACAAAGACATGCCGTCCAGTCTTTTGCCATCGTTGCGTGCCTGACCATGGGGTTCTAATACGGCCGGAACGTCCACGGTAACAAGAACATGTCGAATGATTTCGTTGATGATGGCGTGCCGCGCTATGTGACTTCGGCTGCATGACAGCCCGTAATGACCGAGGCTGTTGACAACTTCGCCACAGTGGCAGCGATGAGGAGAGTAGCAGGGAGCGCCTAGACGTAGGGAAGCAGCGAGGCGGAAAGTAGTGTCGTCAAACAAGGTGCCTATGTTCGACGACGGTAATGCGTGAAACCAGGGACCCGACGCACACTCACCCACAGCCAGTAGGCGCACACGCTCTGCAGGAGTTGCAGATGTGGCAGGCAATTAGGTTTTCTTGAAATGCTCTGCAGAGCAGCTCGTCCAAATGTATCTGGGACGACGATTTCTCGGGTTGATTGGAATTCGGGCAAGCGAGCTTCTAGCCTCGGTGATGCATGGAACATCAAAATCAATCAGTGTGGAAGCTAGAATATTTTTGATTAATTTCTCAGTTCCATGGACCAAAGATATAAATGCCTCGTAGAGATACACATAGAGACCCGAACGGAGAGAGATCAGCCATTGCTGAGTCGTGGGGAGTTACGGTTACCTACTAATAAAGTGTCACGTGACTGGCTGTAAGGCAACTGCCTATCTGACCTCCAGAAACCAGTACCTAATTGGATAACACTATATCATAACCCTTGGGAAGACTGGTGTCAGATTTTCTGGCTTCTGACTAAAGATTGTTAAAAGAAGCAGGTTGTTGAATATCTATAAATGGCAGCCGGGACCAACAGCTTAGCGTGCTTTCTATGTAATGGTCACCCACGTACCATCGTCGGCAAGCATTACTGAACCTCGAAGATCGAACTGCACGACTGTTGTAATTCAGCCTCGAGCTCCATATAAGTAAATAATCAACATACTTATAAATGAGTAGTAAAATTTGTGGTGACTGTACCGTGTTTGTGTGCCAGTGACTGTGGTGTAATTAAAGGGTCATTCTAACAGTGGGTTTCGCTTGTATTTCGAAATTAGCTGTGATCCCTCGCAGCTGCTGTATTGATCACGAGATATTTGCATTTATAGCAGCTTTTGTTTATGATATCAGTTAAAAAACCGGCCAAGTGCGAGTCGGACTCGCGCACGAAGGGTTCCGTACTTGGTAAATTGCGGTTATTTATTTATTTATTTAAACTTCATGTACAATGGTGATACATAGGCGGACTTAATGCAGCAAGGCATTTTCTACCAGTCAACCTTTGGGTTAAAAAGAACACAACAGTGGTAGGAGTCCAAAAAAAAAAAAAAAATGAACAATAATTAAAATTGGATAATAAACTATCTAACTAATAAAATACATAAATAATTTCTAAAACAATAGACTAATAAATATTATAATAAATACTATATTCTAAACGAAACAGAAATTTTAATATAATATATATGACGAGGACCGAGCTATGTAAGAGAGGACAAGTAATAGTTTACGATTTATGACGTATTAAAAAAAAACTACTTACTAGATCTCGTTCAAACCAATTTTCGCTAGTAGTTTATATAGTAATGTACATCATATATTTTTTTTAGTTTTATCATTCTCTTAATTTAGAAGTTACAGGAGGGACACACACATTTTACCACTTTGGCAGAGTCTCTCGCGCAAACTATTCAGTTTAGAAAAAAATGATATTAAAAAGCTCAATATCATTTTTGAAGATCTATCCATAGATACACCACACGTATGGGCTTGATGAAAAAAAATATTTTTAGTTTTAGTTTCAAGTATGGGAACCCCCAAAAATTATTGTTTTATTTTTATTTTCATGTGTAAATCTTAATGCGGTTCACAGAATACATTTACTTACCAAGTTTCAACAGCATAGTTTTTATAGTTTCGGAATAAAGTGGCTGTGACATACGGACGGACAGACAGACAGACAGACAGACAGACATGACGAATCTATAAGGGTTCCGTTTTTTGCCATTTGGCTACGGAGCCCTAAAAACCGGATTTGCTGAACGGGCTGGTCCCCAGATTATTTAATGACAGAAACAAAAATGTACATACAAGAAAATCGTGTTGAAGAAGCAATTTCCTACTTCCCATTCCAAGCAAATAATTTTACGCAAAAGGGCATGACACATGAAATTCCCCCAATCTGTTCTGTTCACAGTGACGTCACGCCAATAAGCGATCAATCAAATTCCTCTATAATCTAGTCATATTTTCTTATGATGGATATCGCACGCATCTGCGACTCCGCAATATAATGGCGGGTACAGTCAACAGATTTACGCGAGCACGAACACGTTCTGACACGCGGTCTATAGTAGTAGTATAGCACACATCCTCGCCATCATTTCACGTTTATCGGTAGCGTGTTTGCTCCACACTTAGCGTGAAAACAAGAGCAACAAATAGATAATTGTATGGGAATCCGCTGGATGCGAGACGCACAGGATTGATGAATGTGGTGACGCCTATGGGGGGAGGCCTATGTCCAGCATAGGACGTCTTTTGGCTGAAATTTTGATGATGTTGATTATATAGGAATGTGTGCACTGATTAAGATGTGGTTGTCCCGATACCTTCTGGAGTCTACTTGGTTAGATATTTTATGTCAAAGGACGGAGTAGAAGGACCATCCTATTATCTCAAATACATTTCGTGCGTGCACGTACGGTTCAGCTCATTTAGTACCAGTCACATCTTTTTCCTATGGCAGAAGTCAAAAACTACAGAACATCCACTGTTATGGTCCTCCTTTTGCTTTGTTTACATTCATCATTCGGTCCTACACTGGTTGGTCCTTGGTTGTCAGAACTACGTAGGTTATGGCTTATCTGAAGAACATCGCCAATAAGATCCGTGTAGAATATTATTTAAGAGATTTTGAAAAACTATCTAAGATTATAAAATTTAAATTAAGAATCTGCTAAAAAGTATTTAAAACTCTTTATATTAATCCTTTTTTTTATGGATAAGACCCTAAATGCGGTAGTCCAAATCACATTTCAGCAGATTGGTAATCTAAAAGAAGTCTAAAGATAATAAAAACATAAAGGAACCAAATAAAACCCCTTTTATTACAAAATAATCATCTTACATCGCAAAATTACGTGCACTAGCGTCAACCCACGACCCTTCAACTTCAATTTGTAAATATACTGTACACTGTACAGTGCACAGTATCGGTCGCTTTGTCTTTTGTCGTTTGACTTCTGTGCTTTCCAACTACAAGATTTATTGATACTGTGTTGCACATAAGCGGTGAGTCTGATTCATTATTTGCAACACGGTGTTGAAAATTGAGTGGTGAGTGTTTGTGAGGCATAAAGAGCGAGTCGTATGTGGTACGGTGTGCTAATTTCGACGTTGCCAATAAAGGCAATTTGATGGCAAATTGAACTGATAGGTGGTTGATACAAGTCTGCGAGGGTCTCGTCATGACGAGTTGCTGTTGGTTTGTGTATTTTTTAAGGGTTCCGTACCTGAAGTGTCCAAATTAACTAACGTGTCCGTCTGTCCCTCGTCTGTCGCACAGGTTTTACAGCCAAACGGTTGGTGCTACAGTCTTCAAATTTTCACAGTATAAGTATCTTGTTGACCCAAAGCCATAAAAATCGACATTTTTTTTTTTAATGTTTTTAAGGGATATTCAAACAGCCACGAAAAAATTAATTGACCTACGCCATCGAATGGAGTGCCATTGTTTAGAGCTCGTTGAGTAGATAAACACTGTGTTTTTTGTTTTAAAACTTTTTGAAAACAAAGGAATGAGAAGCCACCAAAGTCAGCTTTCTTCAAAAATGTTTGTTTCGTAGAATTATTTAACTTCCCATTGACCTATTGGAGAAGAGCAAGACTCCATTGTATCCTGGGCCCAGGTGTTAACTCAATCAAACTAGCCTTATCTGTAAGAGGATATAATAACAAGGCCTCGCTGAATATTTGGTGAAATTTGGCTATCTAGTAATCAAGTTGTATGAAGTATAGTAAAAGTGAGGTTACAATATAATATCCCTCAAAGTGTCAATTTCCAGACACAATAGAAATTACCATTGTTTTAATCCGATTCGGAAATATGGACAGTTGAGCTGATATTGTAGTTTTTCTGTGTTATTTGCGAAATATTTTTGAATGGCTTCGGTTTTGTAATGGTTTTATGCATGGAGTGCAAGTAGAAAATCTCCATGTATGACCTGTCGAAGATCTGACTGGTTTGGCATGCATGACAGTCGAAGACAAGTCTCTACATCCAATATCCTGTACTTAGAAGCAGCAGGTAACCTACCTTTTAAATAAAAAAGGGAGAAGATGAAATAAAAGGAGCTCGTGGCTAAATAATAACAGCCGCATGGGTCGATCTTCAAGGTTAAGCAACACTTGACGCGGTCGGTCCGTGGATGGGTGACCATTTCAACACAGCGAGATTCCTCCGTGCCTCGGAAAACACGTTAAGCGTTGATACCGGCTGTCATTTGAAGCTCTTTGACAGTCGTTCCAGGTAGTCAGAAGCCTGAGATCAGACACCAGTCTTGCCAAGGGGTATCGAGATGTATCAGGTTAGACTAGAAGCCGACCCCAATATAGTTCGGAAAAGGCTAGGCAGATTGAGAAGAGGAAGTAAAACAAAACACCAATATAATTATGTTTAGAATATTTATTATTCATCTTCAATAATTATGAGAATATCATCTAAGAATTGTTTAGGAGGTACGATATTTTCATTGTGAAGCAGATGGTTGTACCACCGTGCTCACAGTGAACGACCACAGCGGACACAAGCACTGGAAAACTTGGAAAACTGAACACTGGAAAATGACCAACTTAGGGTGATGCTTCAATCGGACATCTGTCAAGAATCACATCTTATGCCAAGTTCCTACATGACATAGATCTCACTGGTGAAAAGAAATAAGTTTACTATTTAAATCATGTTCAATCAAATCGCTACGTCTTGGCCGAGACCGAAATGGTTCAAATAACTGTCAATATCTCAAAGCACCAAAGCCTGGGACCGAATCGGTCTTATTGGGACTTGCCGGTTACCTACCTTTTTATGAGTGAAACGGTAAAGCGGCACTTTCCAAAGATTCATATGGCTAATCATCAATTATTTAGCTATTAAGTATTGTTTTAATAAATGCTATCCAACAAAAAGACATCCGACATAAATGACACCGGAAACCGTAAATGGTAAGTACATCATAAGTCTGGTTTTCTAAGATGCACGCCACTGACGAAAAATTGATAAAATCGCCTCATCATCCAAGACTCTTCTACCAATAGAGTTATTGCTAGTCACAATGGTACAATTCACACAACCATCCATGTCGTCCATATCCGCTCGATAGGCGTAATCCCTTGTCCAAAATAGAGAGCCAGGTAATTCAAAATAGCCAGATCCGTCGAATAGTTTTTTAAAGTACTCAAAGCCGAGGTGGTGGGGCTTTACAATAAAACATGGAAAATACGTGCGCACTCAGAACGAAAGAAAACGAACGAGTACGGGTTTTTCTGCCTGTCATCTGTCAGTCAGTGACCTGTGTTGCCAAGTGAAGAAAAATTAAAGGAACTCAATTCGCTATGAATCGTTTCCACCAAACGATTGATAAGCACTTATCAATCGATTTTCATACATTAGTCTGAAATTTTACCGATTTGTTCATTTACGATTACTAAAAAAAATATCGATTATTTACTTGATTCATTTGGTATACTAACGTATTGTAGTTCGCAATGGGCCTGCGTGATGGATTATAAAGGGGACGACCTGTGTCCCAGCATTGGGAGCCTTTTATTTTCGACTGGCCGCCAATAATGAACGTCGATGAACAAAAGAGAGTGAATGATACCGACACAGTTGACTGGGGTGAAAGTTTGACGTATCAAGAGTAGGAAGATGATGATAAGGCTGCGATCACCAACTTATTTAACAAACCAGTGGCCGTACTCTGAAGTGTCAAAACTAACATGATTCCGCTGTGAAAAAGGGACAGTGCTCTTTGTCTTGTATAGCTCCATCTCTCTCACTCGGGAACCATGAGTCTTGATACGTCAGAGTAAGGCCTCTGGTGATTTGCCGTAGCCATCACAGGAACACCCATGATCAACAGTGGATTTATAATTTAACACACTAATAAGAGATATAAATAAAGTTACATACTTACCCTACGTATATAAATAACTTTCTCATTAGTTGCTAGTATTGCTGCCAGATAAATTATTCATTAAATGCCCAGGTACTAGCCATTTCTGCCCCACTGTTGGACTAAGGCCTCTCCCTAGTTATTCCTGAAACTCTTCTCACGATCATCTCGGCACCTCTTTCTGGGCCGGCGTCGACGGTGCCTTCATCTTATTTACGAGTACTTCTTACTGTGTTGAGCTTTAGAATTTACAGATAGCCATGTTTATAAAACTACGTTCTAATTTAATGAAAAGTTAACCTATGCTAAAAGACATACCTACATAGTTACAACTCTAACTCTCTGCAATCTCTCCATAAACACACACGTACATATACTGACTTAATTAAATCTCAGCAACGCTTTAATAAACATACTATGCCGTAAATCCCAGCCATAACCGGGAGCAACCCATATTAACCCGTACGTGGTAACTTTGCCACGCGCGATGCTGCAGGGTTAGATGTGTGCATATAGTGCAATAAGCAGCTGAATGGATGCAGTAATCTCACCTGATGGATATAAGATATCAAGAAATTGGGGACAGGGATGAAAGGCTAGGGATTTTGTATTGTGGGTTCGCAGTTAAAAGTAAAATGGAACCTTTATAAGATCACTTCTTGTTTGTTCTACGGTCACAGGAGTTTTCTCCAAATGTACCTATGTAATGTCGGCATTTGAATGATCAAAGCAACTTCAACTTGTTGGGCGCACGGTTGGCGCAGTGGTTGAGCGATTGACTGCTACGCTGCGTGTCGCGGGTTCGATTCCCGCACGGAACAAATATTTGTATGACCTACAGATAATTGTTCCGGCTCTGGGTGTTGTGTATCTGAGTTTATATGTTTGTAAACGCACCCACGATACAGGAAGAAATTCCTAGTGTGTGGCAACGTATTTTTTTTTTTTTTAAAATAAAAATAAAAAATAAGACTTGAACGCCCGCTCTAAACATCTAAGACGTACCAGGCCCCTCAGAAAGTATTGCGAAAAAAAGTTTTTATATATGGGAGACTGGCCAGTTATAATGTTTTTCGAAAATATGATTATTTATAAGTAAAAATAAGTAAGTTCCAATTTCAAAATTTCCCTCCACATTATTTGCGAGTTAATTCAAAGTATTGTGTCTCACTGAAATATGGATCTGCGCCGGGAACATTTTAGAGCTATGATTTTATACGATTTCAAGTGTCGCCTGAAACCGGATGAATCGTACGATAGACTTCAAATGGCATTCATGGATGAAGGCCCTTCCAAGGCAACCGTGTATCGTTGGTATAACGAATTCAAGCGCGGTCGACCAACTTTGGGGGATGACGAAAGAAGCGGTCGCCCTTTGACGGCTGTTACCGAAGAAAACGTGCTAGCAGTGAAAAATTTAATCCAAGACAATAGGCGAATTACATATCAGGAGATTCAACACATATTGAAGATTGGATCGGGAAGCGTTCACGAGATTCTACACAGCCATCTTCGCGTGAGGAGGATAGTATCACGCTGGGTGCCGCACAACCTCACCGATGCTCAGAAGCAGGCCCGGGTGGAATGGTGCCGTGATATGCTTAACAAATTTGAAGCAGGCTCGTCTCGGCGTGTTTACGACATCGTTACAGGTGATGAGTCCTGGATTTATCAATACAACCCAGAAACCAAGCGCCAGTCGACTGTTTGGGTGTTTCAAAATGAGCCAACGCCTACCAAAGTGAAGCGATCTAGAAGCGGGGGTAAGATTTTGATCGCTAGCTTTTTTAATTTGACTGGCCACTTGGTATCAATTCCCTTACGGGATCAAAGAAGCATTAATGCCGAATGGTATACTACCAAATGTTTGCCAGAAGTTTTTTCTGTTATAAGCAACAAGCGACCAAACACAGGGCTCCGCGGGCTACTGCTCCACCACGACAATGCACCTGCGCACACCGCACTCAAAACGAGGGACTTCCTGGACAGCACGCCAGTCAAACTCCTGGGTCACCCTCCTTACAGCCCTGATCTAGCACCGTGTAACTTCTTTTTATTCCCAAAAATAAAAAATCAGCTCAAAGGGATACAATTTTCGTCGCCGGAAGATGCGCTGGCTGCGTTCGAGCAGGCTGTAAACGAGGTGTCTGCGGCGGACTGGAAAAAGTGTTTTGAAAACTGGTTTAGGCGCATGAATCTTTGTATAGAGGCTGGTGGAAAGTACTTTGAAAAGATTTAATAAAAATATATGTACGTATAGAACAATTTTTTTTAGTTTCGCAAAACTTTCTGAGTGTCCCACGTATGTTGCCAAGTTAACGGTGTCAGACAAGACGTCACATCGCAATGAAGTAACTGCTACCTACTTGTCGATGCACCAGGGCGTGAATGTATTAGCACAGATACACCGCAGCCGCAGGGTTATGTTGAAGTAATGTGTTAACACAGATATGAAGGTACAAAGGTATCTGCGTGGGGTTAACATGTCGGAACCATGCTGTGTAATCTGCGGTTATGGATGCAAATTTAACGCTCGGAATAGGTGTTGAGGGTGTTATACATTATGTACAGTAAAAGTAAGCCTACACGCCTATTACAAGGTGTCTCAGGAAAAGAAAATCTTGAAGGATTAGGGGGAGCCTTTGCCCGAAATTGAGACAGTGTAGACAGGATAACCTTAAAAATACCATGTCTAGGCAAGATTTGCTCATATTTGACACCAGTCTTGCCAAACAGTATCGTGTTACCCAGTTACTGGGTTTTGGAAGTCAGGCAGTCGCTCCATGTAAAATACTGATACTCAGCTGTATATAATATATATATAACTCACTCATATGTAAAGCTTTGGACTGGAATCCCAAGTGAAAAGAAATCGTGGACGTCCCCGTAAAACCTGGCGTCGCACCGTGTTGGCAGAAGCGATGAGCATCGGAATGACATGGAGCGAGGTGAAGCGTGAAGCTCAAGACCGATCGCGATGGAGGACATCTGTGGACGCCCTCTGCCCCATCTAGGGGTTATAGGACATAAGTCAAGTCAGCTGTATCTGGTTAGATTAGAAGCCGCAAAAAGGATAGGCAGGTTGATTGTATGAGGTATAACGAACTGGCATGGAAATATTATCATCCTCCACTAACCAGAGGACCTTCCGACACTTCTTATGAAGGCCGGTCACATCTTTATCATAAGTCCATAGCACTTCTACAAATATTGACCTTCAAAGTAATATTGTTGACAGCATGGACGTGCAGCTGACTGTACACAATAACATCAGGACTCATTTAGCTATAGTTATGCTTAAATTGAAAAGCTAGCCAGGGTTTTCTTCTGTTGTACCGTTTAGCGTTAGAGAGAACAACATAACAATACATAAAAATATTCTTCGAACAATAAATTCTATGAAATAAACCAATAAAATGTCCGTATTTTCTCAACTTCAAACAGTTCATACCATAAAGTTTTAATGCAAATATCGCATACAATCAAGTAATATAATATTTCACGAAGATATTAGATTTCTTCATAACAGTTTTTGTATATTTATTCTAAGTTAACCGTTCATTTTATAATGCATTTTGAGTAAAATATTTTTCTTGAGTTAGATAAAAAATCTTTTTTGCAAAAAAATAGCACCGACTTCCAAATGAAAAACTACAAAGTGAAAAATAACTTAATTTTTGGCAGTCGGTGTCTTTCGTAGGTACCATTTTTTGCGATATGGACACCGACTTCCAAAAATTAAGTTATTTTTCACTTTGTAGTTTTTCATTTGGAAGTCGGTGCTATTTTTTTGCAAAAAAGATTTTTTATTTTTCCCTTTTTAGTTTTACCTACCTAATAGGCAAGTTGTTTAGTAAGGTCCCTATAACGCCAGATTAGATTACCCGAATAACCTGAAACTTGAACTTAACCGGTGAAATTAGAGATCTGCGTACCCCTTCAGAGCGTACTGGCGTCCCGAGAGTTTTGCTGTTGTTTATTGAAGAGTTCTGTTGTACATCTCCGAAGTCATTCATCAGATCTTCACCGAATTAAAATTGGACCAATTTCGAAACATACTCTTTCAAACAAAGAAAGAATTTTCAAAATCGGTCCACAACTGATGGAGATATAGTGAACATACACAAAAAAAAACAAACATAAAGTCGAACATAGAACCTCCTCATTTTTGGTAAGTCGGTTAAAAATAGAATTTTCATTCCGTGTACATAATAGTGTTAAATTGCTTGACTTTTGAAAACCTACATTATCCTCAGATTTCTGAACTAAGAATTTTAAAGTTGAATATTTGTGATGTGTACGTGTGTGTGAGCCGCCGCGCCCGCTCACCTGAGCCATCTTAGTCAGTAATAAACGAACCTCATTTCCTGACAGTCGTATTATTACACCCCGCGCATATCCATAAACATCTATACGTAGTGTGCGCATCTAGAGTATGTGTCGTACCGAATGCTTCAGCATCGACATTTCCATGACTAAGAGATGCACAGTTGCATCGCATGTCGATAACAATCCGCTGATTGCAAAAAAGAACAAACACATTCCATTTCCTACAGATGTTACAGACTAACAAGCTGCTTTCAATTTTAACGGTGGAGTATAGCTTTGTATGGTAACTCACAACTTGCAAAGTGATTGTGACTGGAAAAACTCTTAGAACCAGTCTCAGGACAAGATTTTAATGCTTGCTAAGAATATGAAAATTTAAGTCATAGGAACATAGCAATCCTGTTTTCTTTGTAAATTTACAGTTTCAAAATTATCTACAGATCATATTTATAACAGATTTTAAAGATTGGAAAAGGTATTCCTGTACCTTTAAGTACAACTGTCAGCAAATTGTTTTGTCATTTGAAAAAGCATGTGATATTTTGGTAGCGCATTTTCGAATTTTCGAACATCGTTTGTGCTGATAGAATGTTTTGTTTTTGCTCTGAGGCACCCAAAATACCTAGTTGTTGCAGGCAGCTTGAAACAAAGGAAGAAGAATACACTGCAATGCAATTCTGTTTATTTGCAAAATTAATTTCCTTGCACAAACATTGAAGTTGTGCTAATTAAGACACGCATATTATAACGCCAGTGTAACTCATTAATATCGTCTACGTGTGCTCTAATTACCTCCTCTCAGGCGTGCTGTGCCAGCCTCATTAAGCATAACATACGATGCAGTTGCTTGCAAGCGCTTGTAGTTTGGGAACCAAGCTGTTAACGTACACTACGCCTTATAAATGCTTGGATGAAATTCATACCTACAACCTGGGGATCTTTAAGTCAAGAGTGAACAGATTACTACCACATCGGCTGATCTCGTGCGTCTCTTACCCAGCAGATTCCGGAGTGGATGACTTTTGGCTGAAATGACGATGATGAATACATCCCCGTCGACCACATCATTGCTTACCATCAGGTGAAGTAGTGGTCAAAGGCGCGCCTAACAATTATAAAAAAATGCCGTAGAAATCGTTCGTATGTCTTTACAACGGAAATAAACACATAATATCACTTTAGATATCACGTCTGAGTCGGTTAAATTGCTAAAAGCGACACAGATACGTCGTATACTATGAGTTCTCCACTGTGTCCGCATTAGGAATCGTTTTCATGCTCAATCCTACCAAATATTCAATTCGTTCCACTTCTATTACCTCCACAATGGAGTCTAAATTCCTATACCAGCAAAATAAACGAAATCTTTATTGGGTTTCCGCTTGCGCTGTTGTTTTCAAGTGTTATTGCAAATCTTGTTTCATTGCTTGTGTATTTCAATTTCAAATGCTCTATGTTAAAACAAATATAGGGAAACAAATAGAAAATCACTTTAGTTTATTATTTGAATACAAATATGGGTTTATCTAGTTGATTTGCCTTAATTTATATACTAAAATAGAGAGTAAATATTTGGAAATGAAAGTTAGTATAACGGCCAGGTTTAAACTAGCGACCTGCCCCGGCTCCGCAGCTCCTGTAGGGTTTACCACTTCATGAACACTGTGTTCTTTGGCTTATGTCAGTTTAATATTAATGTTCTTACTAATTAAATTCTCTAAAAGATGTTGAAAACCGCATCAACATCCGAAAAGAACAACGAAAATGTTTTTGGAGCAGCCGTGAGGCACACACTATATTTTTTTTAAAGATTTTTTGTTAATTTGTCAATGTTTTCTTTCTTTCACAACACAGACAGACACGACAAGTGATTTTATTTTATAAAGAATAGATTCAACATTTATGATATCCAATTAAGTAAAGAATGTAATCATAAATTCCATTGGGAAAGTTAAATATTAATGCTTGATCATGTTTGTGTCTTTCACAGAACTGTTAATTGGATTAATTTTAGCTTAAATTAATGCCGAAAACATGTTTTGTTCACTAGAAACCAATTGTGATTATTATAATATTACTAGATTGAGCGTTATTTTAAATGTGAAAAATTGTATGTAATCTTGTGGAAATAAATAGTTTGTTTTTTTTAATTTGTAAATTATCCCAAGGGAACATATTCCCGGGATAAAAAATATCCTATGTGCTATCCAGATTATAATCTATCTCTGTGCCAAATTTCATCCAGATCCGTCCAGCCGTTTGAGCTTGAACAAACCCACACTCACAAACTATCGCCCATATAAATTTAGTGTGATTGTACTTACGTATTTTAATTATCATGTTCAATTACAGAACATTGTTTTTTTTTAACATTAAATGAGAGAACAAAGAAGCACTCCTCTAAATTGGTAATTTTAATTTTCAATTAAGTTGTCTTTAGCAAAATAATGTAATTATGCTCATTTATCTATTAGAAAATCAGACGTCCTACTGAATTATTATTATAGTATTTTTTTAATATTGTTTTTGTAAGCAGTTTTTTGTGTTGAAGGTTTTGGCACGTACTAGAACCTTTTAGAAATTTTCGTTCTTGACAGCGATGCGTAATTTTTGGTGCCAAATTGTCTAATGGAATTCCCATGTTTAATACGCTTTTATTAGCTTGGTATGTATGTGTCTGTGCAAAGGAATCTTTGAACGTGATTTTCTCTCCCTTCAAAACTGCCGAATAATTTGAAAGTTTGCACACTTATCACTGACCGATGACAATGCAATAATTTAAATTGTTTGTCCCAATATCCTTACCAGGATCTTCAGAATTGGCGATGTTTATTATTCGATACCCGGTAGTGGCTTTGTGCCAAGTATCAAGGCACGTGCTAAGACAGACTTAATTTTTAGTTGTATCCGAAGACACTGTAGTGCCTTGCGCGTATTAAGACCCCTCAGTAGCTGATTTAAAAATGAGAATCACCAAATCAAAATAAGAAAGTCGTTTTTTGAGCTGTTTTTAGGAGTTATCTACTTGTTATTTAAAAAGAAATATCAATTAAAAAAAATACATTAAATGTCTACATAATATTGATTCTAAAATGGTAGAAATAGTTTTTTTTAAATGTTGTATATATTTCACTAATTTCCTTCCAAAAAAACATAAAAATGAGAAATAATTATTAATATTATGCATCTCCTCGTAAAGTGTACATTAATTATTTTTTGTACTAACACTAATGGATAGACAATTTAATAACGAACATTTTTGTAGTTTTTTTTTTAAAAAAAGGCCAAAATTTGATTTTAAAAAGATTTTTTTCTAAAATCTGGGCGTATTCACTACTGTAATTCATGTGCCACCAGTGCCGCTGGACCAATAGGAATACTCATATCTCATGCCGATTTTTTGGTCAGGGTACCGTCTTAACAGCTGGTTGTAATTTTTTGGAAAAAACATATGTCTATTGTCATCAGTCTAATGTGTAGACTATTTTTTTGATAATTTGATCTAAGAATCTTTGAATTTTATTCGTAAAACATAGTGTAATTAATTTGTAAAGTTATGTCTAACACGGACAAAAAAACGACAATCGCACCAAAACTGCCCAATGAAATTGACACCATCTCAAAGACACTTTAATTGTCTACATTTTGATCTGAGGCTTTTTTTAAGCCTAATAATAATAAGAAAAATAACAAAAATCTACTGAATTTTGGGTCGCGCGAGTGTAAAACGAGTGCGCGTTTTGTTCCCTCAAGGTCGTTGGCGACTATCGTCTCCGGAGAAAATATCTTAAATAGCACACCAAGTTTTTACATTTTTTACTTAATCACACTATTCTTAATTTAAAATTATTGAAATTTATTTTCTACTTTTGAGTTTAGTTTTCTATCAAAGCGTGTTTTTATATAGTTTTTTTAAATTGTATTTTTATATCTGCTTGTAACAATACTTGTTATTAACTTGTATTCTACTATTTATTCGCTATATTTTAAAGTTGTATCAATGATTAAAAATAATGAAACTTACTTCATGACAACAGCCTAATATTCCCAAGCATTATGAAAGATGCTCACATAATCCATTCTTCTTTCATAAAATTGTACACTGCAAAACCATCCTCTCTTATTCACAATCACCCTATATATCTACTACAAGCATTATGCTACGCAGTACACGAATAAAAGCCACCAATACACTACTACACTCAATCATCCGTACTCGTGTAGCACGTAATTGGCGGTTCCCGGGAGCGGCCAGCGGGCAGCGGGCTGTTAAATGACTGCTAAGGTGTGCTTACACGTCAAGTTCGAAACGGTCAGTTTTGGGCAACACTGGTCGTCTAGTAAAGGACTTGGAAAGAGACGGTTTTCTGCGAAACAATCTCATTATTTTCAGAGAAAGGAGAATTGAATAAATTAGGTGGCCGAAATATGTCTGCAGCTGGACACAAGCTTCCCCGAAGCAATAAAAAATGAAGAGATTAGGGGTTACATCGGCGAACATCGAGTCATCACTAGACGTGGACGATAACAATGGGCCTCATCAGTAGGCAAACATTCTGGAGTGGCGACCGCGTACCGGATGACGCTGTGATGTAACGCCTTCCACTTGATGTCGCGATGACTTGGTTAAGGTAGCGAGAATCCGGTGGATGCGAGACGCATAGGATTGGTCAAGGTGGCGAAGTTTGGGGAGGCCTATGTTCAGCAGTGGATATCTTTCGGCTGAAAGATGATGATGATGATTGTTGCTAGCCAATCTAGGCTGAACCGATAGCCCGTGAAAACTTAGCTTTACAGACAGACTAGCTACAAATGGACTCAGATCTCGTTTTACACTTCACCGATCACAATTATTGTAATATTTGTGATTCTCATAATACTTGTATTTGTATGCTCTGGTAGTTCATACATGACAAAATACAGAATGAGAGGGCATTGATCACTCAAGATGCTGAGTGATGCAGAAGGACATACTGTTTTATTTAACATGAAATGAGAGATGCTAAACAGTCTGAGCTAAAATTCAAAATTATCAAATTTGAAAAGTTATCCGTAGTGTTGGAATCTAACCCAACTCCTTGCGCACGAACGGTGACTTGTAATAGGTGGTTAGGTAATAACAGTTAAATAGATATCTATTTGGAAAAGGGAGCAATCAAAATAGTTCAACTATAATTCATAGACCAAAAAGTATTATATATTTTTCTATAAAAGTATCTTATGAATCACAAGGCTTACCAGTCCTACCGAGCCATAGCTGGTACATATTCAATATTTTTCCATAATTTTAACATCAGCATTTTAAAATTGCTTCAATAGTAACTTACTGCTCGCTTCGCGCAAAAATCTTATAGACTTGATATTAGAGTCATCTGTTAAATTACTCCTAGACTACTGTAAGGGTTCTTTTTCACCAACGATGTGCGAGATAGCGAAGCGGTGCATGAGGAATAAGCTGCCTATAGGATTACTTCATTATCCTAGCCAGGCTTCATTAGCACGGGTCTTCTTCTTTTCGATTCGATATAAGCTCGGGTGAAAATAGCTAGCGGGCATTTTTTAATTTTTTTTTAAACAAGCTTTTGTGCATCATCAAGTTCAGATCACGCGGACCCTAGAAAGTGGGGCATCGGGACAGGTGGAACTAAATATAAGCTAGTAGAAACAAAAAAAAAACCCCGACACAAAAACCTAGAAAAGGCAAAAAATAAGCCTCGTACTCTCGTCGGGGAACCGCCAACGTTTACAGTAGTTTGTTTTATTTACTTTATTTTCTTGATTTTTAAACTACATATAATATACCTAAAAGTAGACACGCTTCGATCGACAATCTATTGAACTCTCGAATGAATTATGACACGATATCTTGCGAAAAAACCCAGATTCAAAGAGTAAATGCGGCTAACTTTTGAACGGCTGAACCGATTTTAAACAAAGCTACGAACACTCTCGATAAAGTCACTTACAAACAAAAATAAAACCAATTTAAAATCGGTTCATCCGTTGAGGAGCTATGATGCCACAGCCAGCTGAACAGAGGCGTCTACGCATATCTACTCGCACCACTATAAACATTTTCACATCATCGCTGTACGCAGTATCGCGCCGGCCGCCTCGCTACCTCGTACATCTCTGATGGAAAAGCTTAATAAGGATTATGCGAGATTATGTTCTTTTTGAAAACGAAAAATATTTTATAAGACTTCGTAATTCACCGTAAGCTGCTGCAGTACGAACAATTATTAGGCCGGTATTGAAGATATATTTTTGTCTTGTAATCTTTAACGCAAAACTCGTAGTTGAAACCTGAAGAAAATAATATCTTATTTTAAGCAAGTAGGTGTACATTATCAAATCAAATCAAATTATTTATTTGCTGGAATGTAGGTATACAAAATAAGATGTTGGGTTGTTAGAAAAGTTGAGCCATACATTCTGCCCAAAATTTGGCATGCAAAAATTAAACAAATAAAACAAACACATAATTATACAATTAATAAAATAAGTTAAACAGTTAAAAAATGTCAAAATAAAAACAAATCACTCAATTATACATTAAAATAAATTGAAAACAGTCAATTACATTTTAAAATATTATTAATAAAAATCAAGAAAGTCAAATTGTAATTATGAAATATCATTTAGAAATAATAAAATAAATTATGTCAAATAGTAAAAAAATGACAAAATAAAATCAAATCATTAAAACAGTCAAATACAATTAATAAAATCATCATAGTCAAATACAAAATAGACTGTTTATGTGTGTAAATTGAATACATTGTAACAACATCTTTTCTTCAGATCCATTATCTCAGAATAATAGTCCTGTGTTCCATCCCTACATCAAGCAATGTTTTATTGTTTTTCAAACTACTATTGTATATTCAGCTGTTCCAATATTTTTCCAAGTTAATGCTAATAAATTTGACCACCAATACACCATAACTCTAAGCGCAGCACACGTGATGTTATATCATTATCATCATCATATCAGCCGAAAGACGTCCACTGCTGGACAAGGGCCTCCCCCAAGCGTCGCTACATTGTCCGGTCCCATGCGTCCCGCATCCAGCGGATCCCCGCAACATTCACCAGGTCATCGGTCCACCTGGTGGAAGGCCTTCCAACGCAACGTCTTCCAGTTCGCGGTCGGCACTCCAAAACTTATCTGTCCTATCGGTCATCCGTTCTGCGAGCAATGTGCCCTGCCCACTGCCACTTAAGTTGGGCAATTATTCGGGTTATGTCGGTAACCCCGGTTCTCTTGCGGATGTCTACATTTCTGATTCGATCACGCAAGGATACTCTGAGCATATATTGGGTGACTGTAAGCTTTCTGATGAGACCCAATGTGAGCGACCACGTCTCAGAGCCATATCACTGGCAACGCACACTGGTCTAGATGTTATATACCTACGATATATCAAAATCTTCTGATACGAACGTAATAAGTAATTATGCTGATTATAACTCGTTTCTCCTCCGTCTGTTAAGAGGTCGTTACCCTACAGTGAATCATTTTCAGGCTGCCAACATTATGAAAGGTTTTGATTATTATGCAAAGATTCCGTTAATTACGTTCGTACACTGTGTAATTACTAACACAACCAATTTATTTACAAGGTTATGCCTTACATAGTGATGAGATTAGCTTGATTCTGAAAACTTGTTCAGTGAGTGTTCACTATGGTTGAAATTAATCTAATCTTGCCAAGTTTGTATGACAAGATAAGAGAAATACAGTTTTATTTTACAGATTAGGATCTTAATTACTTAACACAAGCGTAATATTCGTTAACTTACATAACCATACAAATCATTCCGCCTGTTATCACCGAAGGCTTAGGCAGAATTATATCTGTAGAAAAATTCTGTTTGTGCAATATGCAACAGATTTTTTCTGCTCCAGCTCTCTACCCTGTCAATATCCCTTTGTAGCTTGCCACAGTCATCGCCTCTGCCCACTGTGAGCGACAATTTGAGGTCGCCGGCAAACAACAAACAGTGAGCGCTACTTCTAGTAGGTCGTTTACCCCTGACTCAATCCAGACCTCGTGAAATGCGGAACTGACACGTGTCCCGCATATTCCACGCACCGTCGCCCATCTCTCAAGTAGCTGGCAAAAAACTGGAGTGAATGTGGAGTGTCATGTTTAAGACTTTCGCAAGTTACTCTATTCGATTTCGCAGGAACTTTCGGGTATTGTGTATATTATTTAACATCTTTCATAATCGTAAGACGCCTTCCTACCTTCGAGAACGCTTCTCCTAATCCCGTCCTTCCAATGCATTTTGCAGGACGAATCTTAAAAATCTCCTATATACGTGGGACACTCAGAAAGTTTTGCGAAACTAAAAAAAATTGTTCTATACGTACATATATTTTTATTAAATCTTTTCAAAGTACTTTCCACCAGCCTCTATACAAAGATTCATGCGCCTAAACCAGTTTTCAAAACACTTTTTCCAGTCCGCCGCAGACACCTCGTTTACAGCCTGCTCGAACGCAGCCAGCGCATCTTCCGGCGACGAAAATTGTATCCCTTTGAGCTGATTTTTTATTTTTGGGAATAAAAAGAAGTCACACGGTGCTAGATCAGGGCTGTAAGGAGGGTGACCCAGGAGTTTGACTGGCGTGCTGTCCAGGAAGTCCCTCGTTTTGAGTGCGGTGTGCGCAGGTGCATTGTCGTGGTGGAGCAGTAGCCCGCGGAGCCCTGTGTTTGGTCGCTTGTTGCTTATAACAGAGAAAACTTCTGGCAAACATTTGGTAGTATACCATTCGGCATTAATGCTTCTTTGATCCCGTAAGGGAATTGATACCAAGTGGCCAGTCAAATTAAAAAAGCTAGCGATCAAAATCTTACCCCCGCTTCTAGATCGCTTCACTTTGGTAGGCGTTGGCTCATTTTGAAACACCCAAACAGTCGACTGGCGCTTGGTTTCTGGGTCGTATTGATAAATCCAGGACTCATCACCTGTAACGATGTCGTAAACACGCCGAGACGAGCCTGCTTCAAATTTGTTAAGCATATCACGGCACCATTCCACCCGGGCCTGCTTCTGAGCATCGGTGAGGTTGTGCGGCACCCAGCGTGATACTATCCTCCTCACGCGAAGATGGCTGTGTAGAATCTCGTGAACGCTTCCCGATCCAATCTTCAATATGTGTTGAATCTCCTGATATGTAATTCGCCTATTGTCTTGGATTAAATTTTTCACTGCTAGCACGTTTTCTTCGGTAACAGCCGTCAAAGGGCGACCGCTTCTTTCGTCATCCCCCAAAGTTGGTCGACCGCGCTTGAATTCGTTATACCAACGATACACGGTTGCCTTGGAAGGGCCTTCATCCATGAATGCCATTTGAAGTCTATCGTACGATTCATCCGGTTTCAGGCGACACTTGAAATCGTATAAAATCATAGCTCTAAAATGTTCCCGGCGCAGATCCATATTTCAGTGAGACACAATACTTTGAATTAACTCACAAAAAATGTGGAGGGAAATTTTGAAATTGGAACTTACTTATTTTTACTTATAAATAATCATATTTTCGAAAAACATTATAACTGGCCAGTCTCCCATATATAAAAACTTTTTTTCGCAATACTTTCTGAGGGGCCTGGTATCCCTTCCTACACTACCGAATTCTACTCCTACTCCTTCACTGTGCACGCCGTGCGTTTGTGGAACTCTATTCCGTCTGACACAAGGGACTGTCAAACTCTTACAGTTTTTAAAAGAATAGTTAAAATACACTACCTTTCCTTTGCATCATAGTTGTAGGTATATATTTCGGTATTACGAGTATTATCTTTTTAAATATATTAGTAGGTAGGTAGTTATTATTATCATATTTATATTATATGGTTAAATAAATAAATCGAGGAGCTCGTGGCTAAATAATAACAGCTGCACGGATCGATCTTTAATGTTAAGCAACGCTTGCCGAGGTCGGTCCGTGGATGGGTGACCATTCCGACATACTGAGTTTCCTCCGTGCCTCGGAAAGCACGTTAAGCCGTTGGTCCCGGCTGTCTTTTGAAGATCTTTGACCGTCGTTACGGGTAGTCAGAAGCTTGAGATCTGACATCAGTCTTGCCAAGGATTATGGTGTTACCCAGTTACTGGGTTGTGGAGATCAGATAGGCAGTCGCTCCATGTAAAACACTGGTACTCAGCTGAATCCGGTAAGACTGAAAGCCGGCCCCAACAACAATTGGGAAAAGCCTAGGCAGATGATGATGCAATAAATAAATGACACCAACACCAGCTAACTTTGCAAGCAACATGTCACTATCGACTAAGCCGAATGCTTTTAGAAAATCGAAGTAAGCAGCATCAGCTTGCCCTCCTCTATCCACTGTCGGCACCAGATGAGCCATATGGCAGAGAAGATTACTGGTGGTACTCCTTCCCGGTCGAAAGCCATGCTGAGCATCTGTGAGCTGTGCGGCAAAAAACGGCAGCTTCTAGACACCTGTTATAGATGTCAAGAAGTGGCTTAGCTAGCTCTGACCGCTAATTTAATTAATCAGCGGCTGGGCAAACGCGAGCGCGTAAACATGCAACAATATGAGAAGTGCCGAGGTGGCCAGACAGTTCCACTGTCACACCCTAACGTAACGTAAGTATATTAAGTTGGCTAGAATATGTTTGTGAGGTGCAGCTTTTATAAAGAACAAAAAAATAATTTTATGTTTTAGCACAAAAATGTTGCATTACATAGCTAAGTACTTATAAATAAACTCACGACTTTTCCCATCGCATACATAACACCACCGGCTACGAATATCATGTTATAGTTTACTCAAAATTAACTTCTCTAAGTATTATTTTAAAAACCACTCTCTACTAAACATAAATGTAGTTACAGGCTTGAGTCTAAACTTGGTAATCCAAATTTATTTTACAAATTCAAAGTTAATTTTACTTAGGTCCTCATACAGGATGGTCATACAAAAGCCCCCTCATCCCAAATAGGATAATTGACTACAATTTAAAAGACGGCCATATTACTTTAACATAATGGTATCACTTAGAAGCGTCTGCAAACATCCCATTAGTGAGAACAACACAAGCTCCTTAAGAAATACTAATTAAATTAATTAAACAAAACAATTAATTTAATGAGCACTGCCAACTCTATTGTTTCACCGAATAAAGTTACACGACAATGTGACAAGCGGTAAAAAACCTCTGAGAACAAACTTAATTGAAACTTAAGACTTTATGTTAAAGTTTGTAGGGTCGCAAGTCCCTTGGTGACAGTATATAACATTATGTTGACCAAGACGTCTTAGTTCCGGGTTCGCTAGTTTTCATATTGGATAATTTTTGCGCACTTTGTGTTAAGCGAGGGTTTTACTTTAAAATGAAAAAGTATTGCGTTTGCTGAATTTGCGACTGCTGAAATTCCATAACGCAAATATTGGTATCACACCGACTTCAAATATTTAGTAATTTTCACTTTGTAGTTTTCTTATTTGGAAGTCGATAGTAATTTTTGTATTTTTTTTTTTACATTTTAGTTGAGCCTACCTAATAGGCAAGTAGTTAAGTAAGCTACCTTTAATGCCAGAATAGATTAAAAGAACTATTACTATACGATTAAGAAACTGAACATAACCGGTGAAATGAGAGTGTACCAAGGGGAACTGTACACATTTGCGTTCCCCTTTAGAGTGTACTGGCGTGATGTTATGTTATGAAATGGTATAAACAATAAACAGATATGCGATTGCAGGAATCCGGAGTGATTTGCCGTTATTTATTGAGCAGTTCTGTTTTAAGTTTTTCATCAGATCTTTACTAAATTAAAATGAGAGCAATTTCGGCACATACTCATTCAAACAAAAAAAAAACCAATCATGAAGTCGATCATAGAACCTCCTCCTTTTTGGTAAGTCGTTTAAAAATGAAGTACTAGAAACTTCACGGACACTCTTATAAATAGGCTCACATTCGCATAAACAGTAATGTAGTCTGACGTAGACTAGCCAAATCATTATTCTCAAATTCATCTATAAAATATTTTTCACACAAATGTATTCTAGTCTTATTAACAAGACAAACAAAATATGAGGCCTGATAAAATTGGGCCTATTTAGCCACACAATGGCTGTCCGAGTCAGGCCACTACATCTGTCCTAGATCTTGTTGTACAAACATGCATTACTATGGAGATGTGTCGGCTAAATGAACTGTACTGTATCTGTGTGTTTACATACAAGTCATGTAAATATTATGTTTGACATGAAGTCGGAACTATAAGGACGGGGCCGGGGCAAGCTAATATCAGATTGTGTGTGAATTTACATAGATTCATACATTGGCTCGTAGAAATACGATAAGTTATGCTGCTGGCCGCAGCAACACCCGCGTGGAATTAGTGCTTCTCCCAATATCTTCAAAAATCATAAGTATATTATTGTAAAGTTTTGTAAAAATCCGTTTAGTAGTTTTTTCATAGTAACAAACATATACCTTAACATTTTACAAACGTATTTTTATTTTTTATTTATGGGCTTGCGTTTGACCACTATGTATTTTTATTTTACAAATGTATTTGTAGAATTCAGCAAAAAAATATACGTTTCCATTTTGCACAGTGAAACGTCGCAATATTTCCAAGTACAAATAATATTGCCTGTACTTAAGGTGAAAATAGCTTAGCCTAGTCGTTCTACGTGTGTGTGTACAATAGGTGTACTCATAGTCTTCCTGATCGATGTCGGCAAATATGGCTCGCCAGACCGAATTTGGTTTTAAATACCCGGTCCGTGTATTAGATTGGCAGCAAGTGGCAGCAACAGTTTATGGAGGGAATAGAAACATTGTGGTCTGTGAACTGCAACATTCAAAGTAACGTGTCTGGACGGACACAAAGTATATTATGTATTATGTAACTATGTATAATAATAAAGTCATAAAAACTTGCCAGACTTGAATGTCGTTGGCCCAAAATTATACACTTTTGTATAAAACCAGCTTTTAAAATCATCTTTATTCAAAAGCGCATAAGGAGATATTTTAATCATACTTATCAGCGAAAGGATCTTCGAAAAAATTGATTAAAATGTTTTAAAATCGACGTTTTAAACGAAAAATCTAATTTTGATCGAATTAAACGTGGCGTTGTAAGTGCATCAGTAGTTTTGATATCAGTAGCAGACATTGATGCGCCCACTTCACACTGGCTGACAAATTAAACGGACACCCCTTTATTGCTAATAAAATTACATTCTTTATGAGAGAAGGTGTGGTGGAAATTTCGTTTGGGCGATTAAGTTTTAGAGATTTGAAATACCTTTTTCTATTACGTTTTTTGATCAGATTAATTTATATTCGGTTTTGATAAAACTTTGCGGGATCATTTGTAAATTTATTAAAACTGAATTATGAACATGAATTAATATATTATTTTAAATAAAATGTTGCCCTACACTAGGAATTTCTGCCTGTATTTTGGGTGCGTTTTAAAAACTTAATTAATTTTGCAATCTTAATTATATAAAACTAATTAATTTCTCATACTGCAATGGTGACTATTTTATGGAAGCTGCCCAGGATAATCTTGTCAAGCATAATGCGAACACGTTTTGTAATTTCTAGGAAATTTTTAATAAATAACACGTGGGTTATAGATTGGTATTGCCCGTGAATGCAAGGCTTTATTTTAATGAAAGCTATTTTGTGTAAACAATAGCCTCGCAACTATCGTTACATATTGATTAGAATTGTCAAAATCCTAGATCAAGCATGAAATTTAGACAGTTGTCTAGAAATAAATACTTAGTCTCAGATATTTTATATTGTTCATCACAGTTATTGAAGAAAAACACAATATTTATTACCCAATCTAACTAATCTCCTAGTTGTCAATTTAGCTGAATTGTCCTACAGAATTACGATGAAAATAAATAACATTCAGGTAACGTTTCATAAAAACTCTACAAATATAGGGACCTGTCTGTCTGGACCTCTGTCCGTCGACTCATCAAATCCGAGGGACGCGGAACGACGGCAAACGGGCATGTTTATTGTGCGCCCAAACTTTTGTCCTCAAGTGTACAGAATGCATATTGCTGCGATATTATTAGAAGTTGGATGATAAAGGTAGACTTCCGAGCAGAGTAGCACCGTGACTGATGTTGTGACACTGGAAGTTCGAGAAGGTCTTAAGCTCCGTATAATACGCGTAGTTACCGCCGTTGACTGCCTCGTTGGTCTAGCGGTCGCAAGCGCTACTGCTGTGTATGAGGTCCAGGATTCGATTCGTGTCGGTAAAATTCTTATCTTTTGATTTTCCATCTGGATTTTTTAGTAGCTTGCCGAAGTCTGGACTGGTGCTCGGTTGATAGCAATAGGCTTGCCCCCTGTTACAATGGGTCTTAAACATTACACGATATGTGGACCTCTGCCTTATACCTCCTGGAATGTAGGCATGAAGTTTGTGTAATACATATTGCTTCCGCGTTCGAGTCAAATCACTCCGCAACTATCGCCGGCGCTGCGGTCGAGGATGTTCGTCTTGAGCGCGTCAGCAAGGCGTATTCCACGTCGCTTAACTCCGGCTTCACACGTTGGTCCCAAAGTTGGTCTGGTCTGATTTGGTGAGGCGTGGGTTCCCTTTATCTGGCAGAATCTTAATACTCCGAAATTTATTTGGCATAACACACTTGGCATAATCTTCTTTAAACGAATATTCTTAAGGCATTTTTTTTTTAATATACTTATTGTTTGGCCGAATGTTTCTATGTGCGAATTTACAATAGCTTACTTTTAAGATGGCAGAATTTAATTTGGCATAATTTCACTTGGCATAAGAAGATGGCAGAAATTCATTTATTATATTTTTTTAAGGCATTTCTATAAAATAGTATTTTTAACCTTAAAGTAAAATTGAAATACTGTCTTAAAAAGTCAATATGTTGTGTTAGTGACAGAAACGAATCGCTGCAAAACCGACGCCACGTAGTCTTGTCTGCCCTACCCCTAGAGTGTAATTTAAACCCGCGTAGGCGCGTAGGGGCGAGGCGGCCTGCGAGCTGAGGAGCAGGTCATTAGTCATTTATTCATGAACAATAAATTTGTATCTGAACATTTACACAAAATAAATAAAATAAAATCAAATTAGTCACAATAGGCAAAAAAAAAAACCATTAATTTTACAATTGAAATCAATTACATACATTCCATACAAAACAATTATAAATTATAATAACAAAAAAAAATAAAACAATTATTAGTTATTTACTACAAATTATTTTTGTTAATTTAAAGTAGGTTCACAAACAATACCCATTAATATTACATTTCATATTCTATTCATACGTTCCATAGATATCATAATCACTAAAAGAAAAACAATAATAATATTAAGCACTACAATTCTTCAATGGCATACAGACATTTGTTCAATAGGAATTGCTTCAATTTTGTTTTAAAAGAACTAGTGTGAACCGTGCTTTTCAGATCCAAAGGCAACCTGTTAAATAATTTAACTGATTGGTATCGTGGACTGTGTCTAACAACATTGAAATTCGGATTAGTTATACATTTAAGGTCTTTTCTACGGGTGCCTTCCCGCATTTCTTGTTCTTCTGTAGTTTCAAATTCATGAAGGTATTTAGCCAAGTTAACCAAAAGTACATGGACATAAATGCTTGGAACTGTGAGTATGCCTAACTTTATAAAATGTTGCCGGCAACTTTCTGTTTGGGGGATACGGACTACAGTCCGTATTGCGCGTTTCTGCAGAACAAAGGCTCTTTTGATATTATAATCGTAACTGTTTCCCCAGTGAAGTATGCTATACCTAATTTTGGACTCGACTAACGCAAAATATACCAATTTCAGTTGCTCTACACTGATTTCGCTTCTCAGAGCTCTCAAAGCATAACATGCGGATGATATTGCAGCATCCATTGCCTTTAGTTCAGGTTTCCAATTTAGTAATTCGTCAATTCGCATACCTAAAAATTTAACTTCACTGACGAGCTCGATTTTGTCTTCATTCATTCTAATTTCCATGTCATCTTTATTCCGGGTTGTCGTTCTAAATAACATGATCTTTGTCTTTTTGATATTAATAATTAATTTATTCGCAGTGAACCAAACATTAAAAGCTTGCAAAGCTTTGTTAACTTTCTTTGTCAGCTCTACTATGTCATTAGCTGCTATTATGGCATTTGAGTCGTCAGCGAAAATTAGTATTCCAATGTCCGGTAAAATTAAATTCATGTAATCAATCAAATCATTAATAAATAATATAAATAAAATTGGTCCTAAGATTGATCCCTGTGGGACACCCGTTGTGATTCCTACAATTGCTGATTTGCATGCATTTTTGTAGCCATTTTCTTGTATTTTGTCAATTTCAACAAACATTTTTCTGTTTTTTAAATAAGAAGAGAATAATTGCAGGGTTTTACCTCTTATACCATAATGACTCATTTTTTCAAGGAGTAACTTATGGTCTATTGTGTCAAATGCGGAACTCAAGTCTAGAAAGATCCCTGCAACTCTCATTTTATTATTTATGTTGTCTGTCACTATATTTAGTAAGGTGTATATGGCATCTGAGGTGCCAATACCTTTTTGGTAACCGAATTGTCTATTATTCAAAACTCTATTTACGCGTAAGTGAGATAAGAGCCGACTCTTTAGGATTTTTTCAAATATTTTTGACAAAACCGGTAGCAAGGAGATAGGCCTGTAATTTTTAGGATCTGTCCTACTACCCCTTTTGTAAACAGGTTTGTAAACCTTTGCCATTTTCAATTGGTCCGGGAAGATCGATTCCTCAATACATAGGTTGAAAAAGTCAGCTTAAGGTTTGGCCAATATTAGGATGTGTTCCTTGATTACAGATATCGAGATCTCATCGTATCCACAAGAAAGTTTGTTTTCCATGCTATTCACCACAGTATGTATCTCATTTGGCGTAGCTGGAGATATTTGCATTTCACTGTAAACTTGATTTGTTTTCTGATTACAAAAACACATTGCCTGATCTACTCTATTATCGCTAGAGACATATTTGTAGTCGAATTGTTTTGCTAGAATGTTGGCTATATCATCTGGATTCACTATCAACCTATCATTTACTTTGAGCCGTAACAGCGGGGGTACTGTTTTAGTTTTATTGGTACAATTTTTCACGACTTGCCATACTTCTCTACTCAGGTTTTTAGATTTGTTTATTTGCATCATTATTGCATGTTTTTTAGCCTTAGTGATGACCTTTTGATAAAGACTGATATAGTTTTTTTTATACTTCAAAACGCTTGATTCGAGATGATTTCCGTTACATGCACATAAAAAGCGTTTCATTTTGCTGGAAGTTCTTATTCCTTTAGTGATCCAACCTGACTGTGATTTTTTCTTAAGATTTATTTTACATTCTCTTGTTTTGTAGCTATTTCAAAACAATTTATAAAACGTTTTGAGAAATGTATTTATTCCCATAGACGACCAATTTTCTTTGAGAATTCCCTGTGCAAAAGAGAGCCCATTTTTCTTATTGATTACTCTTTTATTTACGAGAATAAACGGAGTTTTTTTATACAGAGACGATACATTTGGAAGCCCAAGATCAGCAAAGATACCAGCATGCCCGTCTGCCAAGCCATTATGATCTACATCACTACCTAATATTTGTGAAACGGGCAGATTGGTCAAGATATTGTCAATGCACGAATTACTACTGTTCCGACTGAAAGTCACAGAATCGATCAAATACCTGAAATTATAACACCGTAATATACTAAGAAATTCAGTACGTTTTTTACTGTCCACTAGCAGATCAATGTTAAAATCACCACAGATCACACATTTCCTATTGAACAAAAAATCTAGTAGTATCTCAAGTTTTTCTAAAAACTGAGCGAAATTTTTGTCAACTGGATTGCGATAACAGCAACAAATGTACAAACCAGTTTGAATATCTTTAGCACCACATATTTCGAAACATTCTACTTTATACAACTTATTTATAGCTTCGGTAATTTCATTTTTCCTATCAACATGTGCTAAAATTAAACTGCCTCCTCTTTTTTTATTTTTTCTTTTATTGTACGAGACTAGCTTGAAGTTATTCATATTAAAAATACAAGCTGCATTCTCATTCAGGAAATGTTCACTTAAACATATGTAGTCTAACTTTTTGTGGAGGGTTTCTACATAAACCTCTAGTTCACTTTTCTTATTATTAATTCCACAAACATTCTGATGAAAAATATTTAAAAAAGTACTGTGATCATGCAAGTCAAGGTTATTTACGAAAAAAGTCAGATTGCTGTACATAGTCATTATCTTGTGTCATTAGGGAATGCGTCAAATTAAGCTGAATGTCACTAATGCCCATTATATCTGTCTGAGTTGCAACTGTTTGAGTGATACAAATATTGGGAGATACATTATAATTATTTACCTGAATATCGTTATTTATAATATAATAATGTTTTAAATTTTCAAATACATTTTTAATGCCGTGATCATTAATTGATCCATTATACTTAAACATGGTACGGTCATATGTCAAATCTAGGTTAGAGTCAAACAGTATTGCATAATTATAAGAGTGAATGTCAAGATATAACAAATTATTGAAAGTTTCGATTCTCGAGTTATACATTATAGAATGGTTATTACATTTAAAAGTCGGTAGGCATATAATTACATTAGTGTGTTGTACAGTCATTATCATTATCATAGTTTCCCTAATATAAATAATTAAGTCAAAATAATTGTTCGTTGTTCGATAATCTTTTTCACCAATGAAAATTATGCAATAATCACTACTTGAATAGTCAGCTAGTTTTGCGTTTATATTACATAAAAGGTTTTTGATTGCACTGTTTGGCAAGAGAAAGTGACATATTTCTGTTTCTGGAAATGTATTTTCAGCTGTTGTTAATATATTGTTCGCGGTGTTACTACTTATGATGCATAACTTTGGATGTTTATGCACCGTTTTGCTCCTTTGAGTTACTTGTGCTGTCTTATTTTCAGATGTTGTTGGAGTTAATGTAGTGCATTTACATTGCATCGGCTCAGTACACAGTTTACTTTCTTCTCGTTGAATTTCTGTTATTTTATTTTCGGTTTTGGATTGAGGGGTAGATTTTATTGATTTTGTCGTTTTCGGAGTGTCAGTTTCATCATTCCTTATTTGTGCTAATGGGGACGTCATTTGTATGTTCTTTGAAGCTATCGTAGTAGCGGTGTTTTGCTTTTGTTTGCGTCTTTTTACAGATCGAGGTGTAATATTTTTATTGTCTGTTATATTATTGAAGGACTGCAGGAACTAATCCAATAAAACTTACTGGTTCTCACTTATCAGGTTTATTTCTCAAGACTTGTTCGTAACACGGTTGGTAACCGACAGCCCTTTCGAAAAAGCGCGCTACACAAGAATTCAAAAAAACAGGAAGTCAGTGTAGCGCGCCAACTCGGCGGAAACAGTAAACAATTTATTTAAGACATGTCATGTTAACAACCAAAACAGTTCTAACAAATATTAAATTCTCCAAACCATTTGATTAAATATTACACCTTAACGCAGGAATTAATTATTACATAACTCTTAGTTTTATATAACAAAACAAATAGATCATCAACAAATCCAACTAGCGCCATCTGCAATATGCGACGACGGTCACCCCTAACGTCAAACTGACCGTCGTCACATCCGCAGTGCAATCACAAACAGATTAATAACTAACTGCCCAGAAATCACCATTCTTATTATAATCATTAAGCTCTAACACAAAAATTAAAGGAACAATTAATGCGTTGCTGTAAATATAAAATAAATATTTAACAAAACAAATTGATTAAGCATATCTTACTAACGCCATCTAGTGATATAAAACGACAGTCATTCCTAACGTCAAATGACTGTCGTCATACCCTCATAAGTAGATTAAGAACAACTCAAGTCAAACCATATATCTCAATAAAATAACGAAACTCCAACATTCGGCCATCCGCATAACTCACGCGTCCTCGCGTAGTGATAATTTTGTGCCTTTTACTTAATTATAACAAAAAAATAATAATAACAATTTTATGCTGACAATACTTACTAATTGATAACCAGCTAAGAACATAGCACTGTGCGTCATATACTAATTACTTTACTATTATGTACTCAGGGGTCGAGTCCATCTGTCTCTTACCCGAATATTACGAACAGCTAAGTATATCCAACTGTATACACAAAACAACGTGTTCAAGGGCAGAGTCCATCTGTCTCTACCCCAAACAGCCAAGTACATACAACTGTATATACCTACCAAATACTTTACTAGTGGTGGTACAAGTCTCTTACCTTGAAACCGCTAGGGCAGTACAAGTCTCTTACCTTGAAACCACTTGGGTGGTACAAGTCTCTACTATCTTGAAACCACCAAGACAAAACAACGTGTTCAAGGGTCGAGTCCATCTGTCTCTTCCCCAAACAGCTAAATACATACAACTGTATATCCAAAACAACGTGTTCAAGGATAGAGTCCATCTGTCTCTACCCCAAACAGCTAAGTACATACAACTGTATATACCTACCAAATACTTTACTAGTGGTGGTACAAGTCTCTTACCTTGAAACCGCTAGGGCAGTACAAGTCTCTGACCTTGAAACCACTAGGGTGGTACAAGTCTCTTACCTTGAAACCACTAGGGTGGTACAAGTCTCTACTATCTTGAAACCACCAAGACAAAACAACGTGTTCAAGGGTCAAGTCCATCTGTCTCTTCCCCAAACAGCTAAGTACATACAACTGTATATCCAAAACAACGTGTTCAAGGATAGAGTCCATCTGTCTCTACCCCAAACAGCTAAGTACATACAACTGTATATACCTACCAAATACTTTACTAGTGGTGGTACAAGTCTCTTACCTTGAAACCGCTAGGGCGGTACAAGTCTCTTACCTTGAAACCACTAGGGTGGTACAAGTCTCTACTACCTTGAAACCACTAAAACAAAACAACATGTTCAAGGGTCAAGTCCATCTGTCTCTTCCCCAAACAGCTAAGTACATACAGCTATGTATACAAAACAATGTGTTCAAGAGTAGAGTCCATCTGTCTCTACCCCAAACAGCTAAGTACACACAACCATATCTACCAAATAGTTTATTAGTGGTACAAGTCTCTTACCTTGAAACCGCTAGGGCGGTACAAGTCTCTTATCTTGAAAGCACTAGGGTGGTACAAGTCTCTACTATCTTGAAACCACCAAAACAAAACAACGTGTTCAAGGGTCGAGTCCATCTGTCTCTTCCCCAAACAGCTAAGTACATACAGCTATGTATACAAAACAATGTGTTCAAGAGTAGAGTCCATCTGTCTCTACCCCAAACAGCTAAGTACACACAACCATATCTACCAAATAGTTTATTAGTGGTACAAGTCTCTTACCTTGAAACCGCTAGGGCGGTACAAGTCTCTTGCCATGAAACCACTAGGGCGGTACAAGTCGCTACTACCTTGAAACCGCCAAAATGTAAGATACCAACATCTGCCTCTGCCCCGAACAATCTATTTAACCTAAACCTAAGTCTCATCTTACAACCGCGCCAACAACATTGATACATGTAGTCATAATTTAATCAGTCAAATCGTCCTCTTCATTGTCCGAGGAAGAACTTGAATATAGTCTATTGAAATGAACCCATGCTTTCATTTTATCAATGGCAACGACGGTGGAATACTTACGATTTCCCTTTCGGGTGATCGGAGTGTCTTTAATTCGATACCTATCGTTACCTAAAACCTCAACTACCTTATATGGACCGCGATATTTGAGAACTAGTTTTGTACTCTGCCCCGTAGCAGCAACTTCACGCTCAACACTGACTAAATCACCTGCCATTCGTTCCAATTAAATAAAACGGTTGGCAAACCCTCATACCATTTTTAAGCAGTCCTTTTTAGTTTTTGGAGAGCAAGATGAGGAGTTTGTTTGTCAGACCAATTATATATTAAAGCACATTTGTTTACTTTATGTAACCACATATCAATCGTTTGTTGTTAACGATCCGGGTCAAATTCGGGTATGGTGTTTTGATTTGACAATTTATCTAAACTGTTATTTTTATTGTTTGCGGCCTGCAATGCTTGGCAAAGTTGTGAGACTGAAATTTGGTCGCCCTGGGCAGAGACAGAATTAATTGGTTTCGACTCACCACGATGCTGACTGCACCGGCTGCGACTGTGCCAGCTGCGATTGCACCGGCTGCCACTGCGCCGGCTGCGACCTCAACTGCGCCCGCTGCGACTGCGTCGGCTGCCACCGCGACTGCGTTGACTGCCTCCGCGACTGCGCCCGCTGCGACTGCGTCGGCCGCCACCGCGACTGCGCCCGCTGCGACTGCGTCGACTGCGCCCGCTGTGACTGCGTCGGCTGCCACCGCGACTGCGTCGACTGCCTCCGCGACTGCGTCGGCCGCCTCCGCGACTGCGCCCGCTGCGACTGCGTCGACTACGCCCGCTGCGACTGCCCTGGGTGCGTCCGCGACTGCGCTCGCTGTGACTGCGCTGGGTGCGTCCGCGATTGCGCCCGCTGCGACTGCGTCCGCGACTGTGCCCACTGCAACCACAGGCTTCTACTGTCAACGCGTCGACAGGAATTCCCACCTGGCAGCAGTACAGAACCGGGCTCTACCGATTCAGGATTTCGTTCTTGTTCAGCAGACGGTGTCCGGAAGCGCTTTAGCGGCTTCACTTCAGAATGACCAAATTTACTTATGTAGGCCTGAATATAAGCGGCTGGTATAAACAACCAACCACTTCGCCACTTCTGAGATATTGAAGGACTGCAGGAACTAATCCAATAAAACTTACTGGTTCTCACTTATCAGGTTTATTTCTCAAGACTTGTTCGTAACACGGTTGGTAACCGACAGCCCTTTCGAAAAAGCGCGCTACACAAGAATTCAAAAAAACAGGAAGTCAGTGTAGCGCGCCAACTCGGCGGAAACAGTAAACAATTTATTTAAGACATGTCATGTTAACAACCAAAACAGTTCTAACAAATATTAAATTCTCCAAACCATTTGATTAAATATTACACCTTAACGCAGGAATTAATTATTACATAACTCTTAGTTTTATATAACAAAACAAATAGATCATCAACAAATCCAACTAGCGCCATCTGCAATATGCGACGACGGTCACCCCTAACGTCAAACTGACCGTCGTCACATCCGCAGTGCAATCACAAACAGATTAATAACTAACTGCCCAGAAATCACCATTCTTATTATAATCATTAAGCTCTAACACAAAAATTAAAGGAACAATTAATGCGTTGCTGTAAATATAAAATAAATATTTAACAAAACAAATTGATTAAGCATATCTTACTAACGCCATCTAGTGATATAAAACGACAGTCATTCCTAACGTCAAATGACTGTCGTCATACCCTCATAAGTAGATTAAGAACAACTCAAGTCAAACCATATATCTCAATAAAATAACGAAACTCCAACAATATTAATACTTTTGTATGTTTCTATGATTTTTAAATATTTTTGCAGATCCGATTTTAAGCGAAAGTTTTCGGAATTGAGATTTTCAATTTCCTGATGCGCTATCAATAAGTCTTCTGATAATTGTTTAACTTTTTCGTTGAAATCGATTACGGTCTGACTAACATTTAGCAATGTATTTGGCAAACTCATCATAGTTGCATCGAAAAGCGCTGAACTATCTCTGGAGATGTCGTTTAGTGAACTGGTTCGGTGTAATCTACGATATGTAATGTTGTTACAGTCCTCCATTGTCATTTAATATTTTATTATTTAGTATTCTGTGCGTAACGGAACGTAGTCTCAAAAGGCTAGTGTTCAAAATCAATAAGTCAAGAAGTCAAGTTTCCGAACGAAGTAACATTATCCTGTCACGTTTGTGATTGGTTAAATGAGTCAGCTGTTCCTAATTTTGTTGTTTACATTTGAAAAAGCAATCAAACTCTAATTTCACACTTTTTTGAGAACATGTTTTGTTCTTGTGGCCTAAAACTCCGTGTTTTGTAGCTTTGGTGTTAATTATTTATGAAAGCCAACCTGCTTTGATGGGTTTTTTGTTGTCCAACTTGTCCAATCACTATCAAATGCGCACTTGTACTGGTTTTCGCCATATGTTTAATGTATGCCTTGATGGTGGTTTAATGCAGCAGGCATGGTTTCTGTCACGGCTCCGATGCTGCGGGGCTCCGGCGGTCCCACGCGAGCTTATCGTCGCAGATGATTTTAACGGTCGCCGCCGCGGCTGAGGTTGGCCGGTGAAGCCGGCCAGCAAGCCGAAGCTGCGGTGGTGAGCCGTGACAGAAACCATGCCTGCTGCATGCTGCATGCTCACTTGCATTCTTGCTTGCATGTTGCATGCTTGCTGCATGCATGGTGTATGCTTGTTTGCATGCTGCATGCATGGTGTATGCTTGTTTTAATGCTGCATGCTTGCTACATGCATGGTGTATGCTTGTTTGCATGCTGCATGCTTGGTGCATGCATAGCGTTTGTTTGTTTTTTTTTTATACAGCGAATTAACACAACAAAAATGTGTTTAATCAAACTTTAAAAAAACAAAATTACTCTAACATATGCATTATCTGTAATGTGATAGATGAGAATTTCAATTATTATATGAAATTTATGCCAAAAGACGATTCTGACTGTGAATTTTCTGCGATATGATGGTTCTGCCTTTTAATGACTATCGATATGAAATTTATGCCTAAAGATGATTCTGACTTACAAAATTATGAGTTTGAATTTATCATAAATGAGTGTATGCCAAACGATTTTCTGCGAAATGATGTTTATGCTATCCGTTGTTATGCATAATAATATTATGACATAAAAGTTCTCCTATAAAAGGTAGACCCGTGAGGCGTAAACACTCGTACAAATGGTTAAAAAATATGTTTTATTGTTTTAAGGGCTGCTCTCATACAGACAGTACAGTTCTATAAATTCAATTCCTTTTTAATTTTTTAATGCACGTGACGATTTTGTGGATGAGGATGACATTCTCGCTAGACGTTCTCACTCGATGCGTATTGCACAGAGTACTTATTATATACGCGATAAAACCGACACGCGCCGGCCAACTACCAAAGCTCGCCCCAACATTGGGCCAATGCAATTTTATAGATCCACAAGTTGGACGACTGTCGTTGGGGACAACGTGTGGAGCCAACCAAGACCTTTCCACGAGTGTCGCGGCGTCAGTGTCTCTGCTCGGAAGTCCACCTTAACAAAGTTCGTGCATTGAATCCCGACACAACACCTGTTTATTATGTATAGTCTTCTCCCAGACACCGCCTAAGGCTATCCGATCTGACTGGAACAAATGATATTTCATACAGGCATGCTCATGTAAATTGGTTTAGATACTTGGTATTCTCTTGAAAGTGACTGGAGTTTAAGAAGCTTATTATTTCTCTGGGGCATTACCGTCTAGTCTAGTTATTATTTACTCGTGGTCTTGTGTTTGTGAAGATAATTATGGCTCGGACGAGCAGAATAATTAGATTTTTTGGTACAAAAGTTTTAAGAGAATTAACATTGGCATCGTTAGTGGAGTTTTATATAATGATTGTGAAAGGTTATCTCTAGAAAATCTGTTCTGATTACTGAAATAAAACTACAATATTACTTAGTGCCACTGTAGGTACTTTTCTACTGGGTTCTCACGGGTTAGACCAAGGAAGTAAACTCTACTTATAGTGATTAGTAAACTACTTTTCTTTCTACTACCTCATAATGAAGATATTTGATAAACAAAGTATGTCTGGATTATATTTTCATAGTCCTTATTTCCCCTATTTTAGCTTTTATATTCATAAAAAACCCGGCAGGCTTGCAATCTGGCTATGAGTGAGGCTCCTGTTAGTGGTTTCCTCTTATTACTACGTCTACTCAATAGCTCGTAGCCGCAACGGATATTAGACACTGATTTCCATTCAGGGAAATCGTCACATTTTGTGCGTTATGTTAATTAGTACTTAGCTTAAGGCACTTACAACTTAATAAAGTCAAAGGGAATATTATTTATTTCAATTAAGCCACTAAGCGGCACTTATGATCGTCGAAAATGTAAATTTACAAAACAATAATAATTGATTCTAATGTCCATTCGCAACGGTAGATTGTAATGGAGAAGTACGGACAAGAAAATACACAATTATTCTTTAAAATAAAGTGTTTTACAATATTTTGGCTTTTTTCATTTATTGACTCATGCTATATTTAAAGCTTTATTATTTATATGTGTTGGGGTTATTATTCATATAATAAATGATATACAAGATATTCGTTACACAACATTCTGTAGGACAATTCAGCTAAATAGACAACTAGGCGATTAGTTAGATAGGGTAATCAATATTATGTTTTTCGTCTATAACTGTGATGAACAATAAATATATCTACGACTTAGTATTTATTTCCATATTTACATACATTTATTAATTCATATACGTGAGGATGATGCACCTAGTATAACACTACTATACTCCGTATGGGTATGATATACAAAGCATACCGTTTTTGGTTTTAAAATTTCTCCTGTAGTCTGAAATTAAGTTGATGCATCACACCATGTTGATGCATCACAAAAAAAGCCCCTGGAAACCTAAAAAATAAATGGCATCAAACACAAATAAAGATATTTTAATGTTACCTACAAATGCACACGACCCCAAACTACGTAACATAAAAAGCACCACCACTGAAAGACATAAGGTACTACTCATTACAAAGGATGGCAAATACTCCTCAACATAATTATTAACTCAGAGCAGTATAAAGCGATTATGCGTGATCGTGTAAGCCAGGGTCTAATTAAGGCAGTTCGCGGTCATTGCGGTGCTCTTTGTTGATCGTATCTTATTGTGGACTGGGGTATTAAGTGATTAAATATTGGTATCATGTTAACCAGATATAGTGACATCATATGTGCGATAACTCATAGAGCAACACCGGAGCGGACCGGTGGTCTGTGTTGCTCTATGGCGGTAACTATAGCACGGAACTGGCTTTTTGCATCATCAACTAAATAACCTGTTTTGCATCTTTTAATTTTAAGTATCATTTATACGCCCGCCCTCATATTGTATACATATTTCCCAGTTACACAGGAAAACTTATAATTTAGCCGAACTTACACTTTTTTTTAATATTTTTGTGTATCGCTGTTGGTAACCTAAATATATTTATAAAAAATAAATAATTATCGTGCCCGCAACACGTAGAAGAAGAACGATATCTATAACCTATATATATGTGGATTCTGTTGAACCCACGACGGACCATTCATTGACAATATGTGATGCCACCATACCGCAGTCTAGTGCCAGTTTGCCATTAGAAATTACTAACTGTTTGCCTAAAAATAATGTAAATACAGAAATAGTATTATACTGTGATGAAATTGGAAAGGATCTAGGCCATTTGTTGACAAATAAATATCCAGGATACTCAATTATGAACTACTGTATGCCTGGTTGTTCTTTATTTGACATAATGAAAAAAGTTATTAAATGTAATTTTAACCAGGATACTACATTATTAATATTTATTGGTAATAGGGGTAATGTGAACAAAGGAGAATTACTCCAACATTATAGATCTTTGTGTGACCTTAGTTTAAAACAAATTGTGATGTTCACTTTCCCATACAGCCAAAGTTTGCCACAGGAAGAAAACAATCTTAGATTTGAATTGAATAGGACATTACATAATTTAACATATAGTCGTAATTTATTCCATTTAATTGACACTAACAATTATGTTGGTAATAACTTTTATTTAACAAAAGATAGATTTTTCATGGATAGGTACTTTCTTTCAAAGTATTGTAAACGACAGATAGCTGTGTCGCTATCATATTATTTATCTATTACAGCCAAGAATTTGGCTAAACAACTTGCTTCTATTGAGCAATGCCAAGAAGTGTTTTTTAATTCAGCCAATAATTTGGTATCAGAAATTGATATTGATAGTAATTTAAATTACAAATTAGGACAATAGGGACAACCTCTTGCAAAACTGTACATAACGAAAATTGCAAAAAAGAATCAAATAAAAGTTTAAAATCAGTAAATAGTATTGGGTGCTAATTAAGGCAGCTTCTTTAAAATGTCATTCTCTTCTGCAAATATATTTAGTTGTCTAATTAATTAATAGGTCAGCGACAAACTTTTAGCGTCTAATAAATGGTTTATAAGCGACCATATATTGTAAAACAAGCTACTGTTAATATGACGCAACATGGTGATAATTCTTAAGCAACTAAATTTGTGATATGTCTACTCATTGCTAGCTTCTAATAAGTGTATCAACTTCATCTATAAAATAATATCAACGTACTCTAATTTCATAGAGTCACCTTTATTTTTATACTTTAGCATAAGTAATTGATGAGTGAATCTACTATATTTGAACATAAAATTTCCTTATTATTGTCATCAAATAATGGTCAATAAAAGCTATAATTTCATGTATTCGCCTATCTATTTATAATGTTACCATAAGTAATTGACTATTATACCTACCCAAATGAACATACAAAAAATAGGGTGGTATTTAATACTTTAACTGTAATTCCCCTTTTTTCAATCAAAATATTCGAAATTACTACCAAAAATACTGAATTGCACACTAAATTTGCTCATCAAATAAATGAATTATACTATACTGCTAGATCTTTAAAGCTTAACTGTTTTACTGAATAACTATCTGTTAACTAAAAGTAAATCTAATAATTCTTCGAGTGCAACAAAATATTTAAGTTTTAAGGGAGGGGGGGAAACGAAACAAAGTCGACGGAGCCCCGCTGCGCAGGGCTCCTATTTCTGTCTGCAGGGTCTAAAGTAACCTAACATGAAGGAGATGACGGGAGCTGAGTTCGCTCGCTTTGCTCGCTCACTTCAGCTCCCGTCATCTCCTTCGAACCTAACCTATCCGTGTCGGGGTGCCCTAAGCTCCCGAGCTCGCTTCGCTCGCTCTTGGACTAATTCACATTTATTTTATATTTAATTGAATAATTTGTGTGTTGCAAACTTTCACGAAAAAAGAATATGATTTATTAATTTAGTTGTTGAATGAAAAACTTTGATTGCTAATTTTGAGGCTGGAATTTGATTTTATTAGCAGACAGATGTTGAATCTCTAAAATATATAAAGTAGCTCACTTACAACATTAGTCGCTGAGTTATTAAATCAGAAGTAAATATATTTATCGGTAGCTCGGAGTCATATTAATTTACGCTCGTAAATTGACGCTGGTTTTTTGATATTCTGTTGGAGTAGTAAAGATGATGAATTAATATAATTGAAGCTGTTCTATTAACTCGTCGCCCACATATAAAAAAAGACGCTAGGTTGCAGGTGCTAAAGAAAACTTTTGTTGCCGCACATATAATTTCCCAATAGTATTAACCTGGTGCATCAAATTATTCAAGGATTTTTGAACAAAGATTTAGAAGTAGATTTATTTATGAATTTTAATAGCATTGATATTCTTTGTATAACAGAACATTGGCTTAAAAGCCACCAGTTTTTGTTCAATTTTAATAATCACCAGGTTGGTAGTTCATTTAGCAGAGTTAATGCTATACATGGTGGCTCTTTGATTTTAGTAAGTAACCAGCTTAAATTTAAGGACCGTAAGGATATTGTGAGCCTATCTGTTGAGCGGACAGTTGAAATAGCTTGTATAGAATTGGAGCAGTTTATTGTATTAAGTGTATACAGACCCCCTTCAGGATTGTATGACTGCTTTGAAAAGGTAATGGATGAAGTGTTACACAAGATTTGTAACTCAAATAAATCCATAATCACTTGTGGTGATTTTAATGTTAATTTATTAGAAAACTCAGGTTCTTGTAGTAAAATAATAAGTCTGTTTCAGTCCTACAATCTTGTAAACCTATTTTTGGAGCCCACAAGAATAACCCCTACTAGTGCCACATGCTTAGATAATATTTATACTAATGTTATACCTGTCCACAAAGAAATTATAAATTTACTAGATTCTGATCATTGTGGGCAGAGGATTACTATACAAAACCTAAACAACAAAGTGGCTAAAAAGGATATCACTGTTAACCCCAAAACTGTAAGTCGTTTGGCAGCTTTTAAGGCTAAACTCATTAATAAATTACCAATTTTGTCAATTCATGCTGATCCTAATCACCTATATGATGATTTTTTTAGTATATACTGTAAACAATTTAATTCAACCTTTATTCCCAAGAATATCTCCGTTAATAGTAACGCATCATTCGGTGATTGGGCGACCATTGGTATTCATAAAAGTAGAACACGGCTTTATGAGCTGTACAGTGAAAGGCCTTATGTAAACACTGCTGAATTTAATTTATATGTTAGAAATTATTCAAAATTATTTAAAAAAGTTTGTAGTTTGGCCAAGTCGCATTATTTGAGTTCAAAGATTAAAAACAGTAGTAATATTATTAATACGACTTGGAATATTATTAATAGTGAAACGGGAAGATCTGGTAACCGAAATACTGACTACAGCCTGTCTATTAATGACAACATCATAAAATCAGACTCACAAGTCGCAGTGGCCTTTGAAAATTTCTTTTCGGATATTCCCATTTCAACTACTAAATCCCTAAACTCATCACCTTCTGTTGCTGAGTCTTTGCTAAAAGAAAATGTTAATGTCTGCGATACGGAATTTCTTTTTGAACATATTACTTGTAGAGACATAATTAAAACCTTTCACACTTTAAATGTTAAAAAGACTGCAGATCTGTGGGGTCATTCTGTAGAAGTTGCTAAGTCTATTATTGATGTTGTCGCACCTAGTTTAGCTATTATCTTTAATAATTGTATCGACTGTGGGGAGTTTCCTGACCTAATGAAGAATAGTAAAATAATACCTTTGTTTAAATCAGGTAGTACATCAGACCCAACAAATTATAGACCTATTTCAGTACTACCTACTTTTAGTAAGATATTTGAGAAATTAATTTTAGAGCAATTGCAAAGATTTTTTAATAAGCATAAATTATTACATAGCAAACAGTTCGGTTTTACAAGGGGTCGTTCAACTACTGATGCCGGTGTTGAGCTTTTAGGACATATTTATAATGCATGGGAAGATAAGTGCGATGCCCTGGGAATCTTTTGTGATTTGTCCAAGGCATTTGATTGTGTTCTTCATGAAACGCTAATCAGGAAACTCCGCCACTACGGGATCCGGAACAGCGCTCTGGATCTTCTTACTTCTTACTTGAGTAATAGGATTCAGACTGTTGACGTTAATGGAAAAAGATCACCCGGATCTATAGTAAAAATGGGAGTCCCGCAGGGCTCGATTCTTGGTCCTTTCTTGTTTCTTATCTATATTAATGACTTGCCTTACCTCATAAAGGATAACCATGACATAGTGTTGTTTGCAGATGATACTATAGCGCGATCTCAAAAGTAGTTCACTGGTTCAATGTTAACAATTTACTCCTTAATGAAAAAAAAACCAAATGCATTAAGTTTACCCTACCTCACGTTAGGCAGGTGAAAACTGATGTGTTGATAAAGGGCGAAGAATTGAATCCTGAGAATAGCACAGTATTTTTAGGCTTAACTTTGGATGCTAAGCTTCAGTGGGGCCCACATATAGATAAATTGTCAAAGAAGCTAAGCTCCGCAGCATATGCTGTTAGAAAAATTCGTAATTTAACTGACAAAGAGACAGCCCGTTTAGTATACTTTAGCTATTTTCATAGTGTAATGTCGTACGGTATTCTGTTGTGGGGAAATGCCGCCGACATCCAGAATATCTTTGTTTTGCAGAAAAGAACTGTTCGATCAATATATAAATTAAGCCCGAGGCACTCTCTCAGAGAGAAATTTAAGGAGATTAATGTAATGACTGTGCCCTCTCAGTCTATTTATGAAAATCTTTTATATGCTCATAAAAATATAAAATTGTTTAAAAAATACAGTGATATCCATCACATAAATACTAGGAACAAACACAAATTTGTAGTACCTACAACAAGGCTCAAGACGATAGGTGGCTCGTTTAGATGTCAATGTGTACGCTTTTATAATAAGCTTCCAAGCCACGTACAAGATCTAAGTCTTAATAAATTCAAATCATTCATTAAACGTAAGTTGTGTCAGAAAGCGTTTTATACTATTAAAGATTACGTTGAGGACAAAAAGGCTTGGGATTGAGCTGCTCCAATTAATTTTGATTTTTTATATTTTGCACCGTGAATTTTGTTTTTGTTTTTAATTTTGATATTTTTTTTGTTTTCTTGCAATGACAAGAATATTTACTTTTTAAAGTATTATATTATTTTATTTTTATTATTGTGAATGTGAAGATTATGTGGATTTTTGTTTTTTATTATAACTAAGTTAGTTTTTACTCATGGTCTGGCAGTTTGAGTAGTTTATGCGGCCTACCCGAATGTCCTTTCTTTGGTATTGTTCGTCGAATCGTTGAGCTCCGTAAATTCTGAGTTGAGCTGCTCGGTTATTGACAAATGCGTGCACTGACTGGACAGGTCCACTCAATCTGGCTGGTTCTTTCCTCAAAAGACCATTTCAGACATATGTCTACATGGTCTTCACATGATATAACCAAGTTTTTGTCAAGACTTCAAAAGAGACTGTGACCTCTGAGTTTGTTTCGGCCTTTCTTTTCAGAGTAGTCAGATAGGAAACGCCGACCTCATCTAGTTTTAAAAAATATGATCGACATGTAAAAGTGTTTGTACAAACCAACTTACAGAAATAAAATCATTTATCATTTATAGAAAATACAAAAAATACAAGTTATTTTTCACTATGTAGTGTTTTTATTTTATTTTTCTCTTTTTAGTTGTGGTACAAAAGTAAGTAGGTATCCATAATGCCCAAAATTATGCCAGAATACATTAACCGAATAACATAAAATTTGAACATACCGGTGAAATAAGAGTGTACCAGGGTAAACTGTACACATCTGCGTACCTCCGTAGAGAGTACCGTGTTATTAAATAGCGTAAATAAAAACATTTTAACAAACAAAAAATTCAAACCGACTTCCAAAACCAAATACCTACTACAAAGGGATAAATAACTTTCTTGTCCGAAGTCGGTGTCTTTTGTACCCATTGTATTCCATTTTTTGACACCGTCTTCGGAAAAGAAAGTTATTTTGTTTTGAAAGTCGGTTTGATTTTTTGTTAAAATGTTTTTTATTTTATTCTTTTTAGTTTTTGTAGGTACCTCCATTTGACATGAAAATAATTTATAGCCAAATTACATCTCATGACGATTCCAATAAGCCAAAACACGACTAGGATACATTGTTTCATTTCGGCGTTTCCGTCCCTACCTTCCGGCTTCTTCATCATCGTATTAGTTGGATGGTACCATTTGCGTATAAGTATTTGCTTCATCATAGTCGGTTAACTATTCGAGATATCTTATACCCGTGACATACTTAGCATTAAGGAGTTCCAGTGGCCATCTGTGGTCTTCTTCAACAGTTCCAATTCACCAAATGATACTTTCTAAGTGCAAATGATTGCATTTTTGATGAAAATACCAAAATTGCTATATGAATGCCTATAATATTTCAGGAGTTTCCTCGATTTCTCTAGGATCCCAATATCAGATCCTGATCATGGTGACCATGGGACCAACTGTGAAGTATACCTTTTCAAGCAAAGGAAGAATTTCAAAGGTCCAGATGTATTTGAGTAATCGGGAAACATATAATAAAAAACAATACCGACCTATTGAGAAACTCCTCCTTTTTTGGAGTCGGTTAATAAATAGACGAGCGATTGTAGCAATCACGAGATATTTGCCGTTGTTTATTGAAAAGTTCAGTTATATATCGCGGAAGTTCTTGCTCAGATCTTCACCAAATTTAAATGGGACCAATTCGGGAACATATACTTTCAAACAAAAAAATGGTCGACAATTGACGGAGAAATCGGTAAAAAAAAATAAAAAAAGATAATTATACAGCCATAAAACATGCGAACATATTACCTCCTCCTCTTTGGTAAGTCGGTTAAAAATGTATGTAATTGATAAGCGCTACCGAAATCATGTGATAAATCCCAAACATTTTGACTTACTTGACTTAATATCCTATAACCCCTAGATGGGGCAGAGGGCGTCCACAGATGTCCTCCATCGCGATCGGTCTTGAGCTTCACGCTTCACCTCGCTCCATGTCATTCCGATGCTCGTCGCTTCTGCCAACACGGTGCGACGCCAGGTTTGACGGGGACGGCCCAGCTTTTTTTTCCCTTGGAAATTCCAGTCCAAAGCTTGTTTGGGTATGTGATCGGGACCCCTTCGGAGCGTGTGGTCACTTCATTCTTATTTAGCATAAAATAAAGGAGGTACTCTATCAATGTTTCTGGAATACGATTTTCATTTCGTACGGAAAAAATAAGAAAATTCCATGAAATGGCATGCCTAAAAATATTGCAGCATGATACATTCCTTACTACAATATTTTCTACAAATTGCTACTTTGTTACTAACTACTTCGGTCAGTTAAGCGGACTTAAATCTTGGAAGAGCTTACGTAGATTTTTAGATTAAATACACAGATTAAGGAGCTTATGTGGATTTTAACATTAAGGCGGTACCCCAAGCAAAACGCCGCGCAAGCCGTTTTTTGTGCTGATTTTAGGAGCTATCTACTCGTTATTTAAAAAGAAATATCAATTGATAAAAATACATTAAATTTCTACATAATATTGATTCTAAAATGGTAGATTTAGTTTTTTTTTTTAATGTTGTATATATTTCACTAATCTCCTTCCAAAAAAACATAAAAATGAGAAATAATTATTGATATTATGCATCTCCTCGTAAAGTGTACATTAATTATTTTTTGTACTAACACTAATGGATAGACAATTTAATAACGAACATTTTTGTAGAATTTTTTTTTTCAAAAGACCAAAATTCGATTTTATAAAGATTTTATTCTAAAATCTGGGCGTATTCACTACTGTAATTCATGCGCCACCAGTGCCGCTAGACCAATAGGAATGCTCATATCTCGTGCCGATTTTTTGGTCAGGGTACCGTCTTAAAATGGTTGAGTGAATTCTAATCTTAATAAACTCTTGAATAAAATGTTGTAATTTTAATTAATACTTAAATATGGTATAGTAACTGCAGCTTAAATAAACTTAACTTTATTTATAACTGAACCATGTACCATGTTATACTCAAAAGCACTTAGCTTGTACTCAAGCAGCTTATTTACTTTGTAACAGCTTGTATATGAGTGCAGCACGAATTAACACTAACTTAATAAGAATAAAAGCTAGTCAATGCAAGTTTATTTACTCTTCATAATTCTAAAGAATAGTGCACATAGTGCAGGGTGAGTGAGGACAGAGTGATGGGAGGAGCTATCCAATAACAAAAATAAAATCTCCCGACAAAAGGCCTGTTGTATGATTGGCAAACATTAAAAGAAATCAAAGAGTTAATGGCAATATGCTTATTCGGTATTAGACTTCTTTTGAGTCAAAAATAAGTCAAACTTTTGCTGTAAGTAGATAAATAAAATCACTTTCCGCTACTTAATATTCTCGACCTATACCTTACATTTGACAGGTATATACACAACGACCTGTACAAAGTAATATAACTCAGATCATACTTACAACAAACTTTCTACTCAGATTAATTTCACTCGACCGTAGCGCTATGCCATAGACCGCTGCTACGCCGTAGGCCTGTGCTACGCCGTAGACAGCAACGCGGTTATCAATGTTGAAAAGGAGGTCTTGTTTTGTTATCGGACCCTACGATTATTTTATTTATTCTTTCTACATTGAGGTCATAAAGATAACAGTTAGGATTGGACAAAATGTTACTGTGAATAGACTTCGTTTTTTAAATAAAAGCGTATTTTTTGTTTATATCATGTGATAAAGGCTATCTCCTGTTTTTTCTTAAAATAAGTTTTGTATTAAACTGAGACCTAAGGCTAATTCAGCCTTGGTGGGAGATATGCGTTTGGCTAATCTATTCGAATTTATTTTCATACATATTCAGTTCTAAGTTTTGACTTAGATTTAGTTGTTATATATTCATTAAATAACACACTAAAGTTCTTAGATATTAAGTTAAGTCTCATTATAGTTCCAAAATAAAATAAAACCTTATTCATAAAATTATTAAATTTTATTTAAACATTTAAACAAAGCAATAAACGTTGCCAAATGGGTGTTCTTCAAGATATTCTTAAGTAATATTTATATCTTTAGTTATGTGCACGCGGTAAGTGCAACAATAATTTCATTTAACTTTACAGTTTTCTTGGCACCGACATCGTTAACTTTCAAGTTACAAGTAGTTTATTTATTTAACTTGGAGAATGTTTGAACTAATTTAACGCTTGTGTTTCTTTGATAGATAATAAAAACTTCGTTTCGAATAAAAATCAACATTTGGATAACTGTCTGCCATGAAATGTTTGTAGTATTTATTTAAGAATAAGAATAAATTTATTAGATAAGTTTACATTCAAGTGGATTGAATTCCTAGATCTTACACTAGGATTCCCTGTGTCGTGAGATCCAGGCTCCTTCGTTCCGTTAACAATTTTATATAAGGCACAGTTTTAGATCTTTAAAATAAGTAAAGAAGTATGCATGGAGCTGTGATTTGTGTCAGTTGTGTTGTAAATATCATTAAATTTTACTACGTGAGCGAAGTACATTAATAATAATCCTCCTTTTGGCTTCGCTGTATTCGGGTAAAAAATATACCTTGTAACTTACGTCATGCTCTGCCTGTGTTCTTGTTCTAATCCGTTTAGCCGTTGACGTGTAATTATTAACAAACATATAAAACATGATGTAACAAACTTACATATTATAGACTTTTACATTGTTAATATTAAATGCATTGCACTTAGTAACTGTACGTCTCGTTTATTTCGAAGGGTACAGGCAAAGAACAGGGAATGTCACGAGTTTCAATTTTTCTATTTTTCATTAGCAAGCTATCTATGGCTATCTATGGTAGTTTTATCTTCAATCACTAACTTTTTTTAAAGTAAACGTAAGGCGCTAAAAACTACGTTTTTGTTTATGGCCGAAATGAAAAGAGCCGAGAATGTCCATGACATAGTCGTACTGGTACATTCCAGTAAAGAAGAAGGATAAAAATTACATACTTCTAAACTTTTAACTGCTTTTTTCTCAAAATCTATTAATTGAGATATGCCCTGTTTTTTGTCTGCACCCTTCCTATATTAATATTATAAAGAGGAAAGATTTGTATTTTGTATGTTACGAATAAACTTAAGAACTTCTGGACCGAATCAAAAATTATTTCACCGTTCGGAAGCTACACTATCTCCCGGTGACATAGGCTTACTTTTTATAACTGTATTCCCACGGGAACGGGACATACGCGAGTGAAACCGCGAAGCGTCCGGTAGTTATGGTGTATGTCCAGTAGGTACACATTTATGAACAATATGAAATATTGAAACAAAAAGCAGTAAACATCGTACATGAGTGCGGTGCGTGCTCGCAATTAAACAGACCACCAATTTATGCTCCGAGCATTTGGGACCGGACTACAATTGGGATGAGCGAGTGTATTATACATAGGGGATAGGAGTAACGTGCACAGCAAATATGATTGGAGGTACATATATACCTACTAGCGTTCACGTAGATCAATTTAATACAGCTAGTAATCAAACGAAAATCTTTACCGGTTAACTGAAAATGAATGAAAATAATAAACCATCTTCCTTTGCTAAAAATATTTACGAGATTACTTCAAGATCGGAAAACAGCGTCTTTCTTATTTATCACTATCACTGTAATGCGATCGTCAAACCGTTGCAAAGTAAAAAACATTCTATAATGGATTAGGCCAGTTCATTCGAGTCTGTAAAGAGTCTTTTTTTAATTTCTAGGGAAAAATAGATCCTGGCAGATAATAATAATAATATTCTTTTATTTATCACAATTTTCCTTGCAACGCCTTACAATTTTAAACGAACAAGTAATTAATTCACATGGTTGCTTGATGTGAAAAGATGTTAAGTTTTGAATTAGGTTCATTAATAGCTTGTAATTAAACAAGGTTCAGTGTAGACGTAGAGGTTACCTTTAGAATATTTAAACACTACATGAGATGACTCTTAATTTTGATATTTCGTGTAGTATATAATTCTTTTGCGTCACGTTAATTAATGTAGGTATTTTCATCGACACGAGATGAGAGAAACTCTAACTTACTAATAGCATATTTATTTATTTATTTAATACTTTATGCACACAAACGTACAGAGGCGGACTTAATGCCTAAGGCATTTTCTACCAGTCGACCTTTGGGTGATGCAGAGACAAATAGTGGTAGGTGCAATATTTTGAGTTGAGCAAAATCGCGTTTATTTAAATACATATACCTAAACTAAAAATACAATATATACTCAAAGAATAAACTAAATACACAAATATAAATAAGCAATTAGTAGTTATTGATAATTATGGAAAATCATTAGCGCTGTGGCGATACTACTGCCATCTTCTTACGAATGTGCTCGCGAACCTTAACTTTGAAGGTTAAGCATAGTCAGCCGATAATGAAGGACGACTACGAATAGTCCTCTTCCCTGAGTAGATTGGTGGATTTCCAGTCCATGTCGTCGTTTTTTTGGATCTAGGACATCGTTTTCTGCTGCACAATCTGCTTATGTTAATAAATAATTATAAGAGTTGAACTATTAAATAAAGCGTTCCTTCTTGTTACCTGTATCAAATCGATGACAAACTAACTCTAAAATAAAAAGGGTAAATTATAAAGCACTATCATAAAGTTAGTGTTATCGGTCGCAGTAACTTTTATACCGCGTCGTGCTGTTCCGACACCAACACTACTAACGAGCTCTGAAAGCTGCACATACTCATAAATAAAGCTTTCACTAAAATTTTCAGCAAAAATTGTACTCCATTGAAAATAAAAAAGTGCGCCATAGTGATTTATAGTTTCTGTGAAAATTCACTGCTGTGTTAGAATATAGTTTAAAACTTAAAACTATATTTTTAAAGCTTTGGGTGCACAGGATGATAAATTTTCGTGAACTTTGTCTGCTTCATATCTAAGTTTCAACCAGTAGAAGACATTTTTTTCTTTGCAGGCTCAAGACATTTTCTGATACAAAGAACCTTAACTAACAATTGTCACTGCTACTGGTTTTCTTCAATTTTCTAAATTTAAATGAAGATATTTGTATCTCCATTATTTGTTGAAATTAGTTAAATTGTCATCAACAGAAACTGCTAACAAAGTGTGTTTAATTTAAATAACCGTGATTAAGCAATGCTTATTGCTAATTAATTTAGTATTTTGCTACTGAAAGTGTTAATACGCCACTAATAAATTATTTGTTTGTTTTAGAATGCAGTTTCAGTACCTAACTATATAATAACAAAACGTGGGACACGTTGTCAATCACACGCTTTAAAAGTAACTTTCTCACGCTATTGTGTATGTTAAAGTCCTCGGTATGTTACTAGCTTTTAGTTTTAACCGGTTTTACTTATATTGCAGGTTGAATTTAAAACAGAGTTAAACATTTTTACTTGCAAAATTCTCTTAGAGTAGAGTGCTGTGTCATGCACATAGATTCTAAGATAAGATTTATTGCAATTGCTCCTGCTATTAATTTCAGAAATTGTCTCCTGGAAGGATTATTTGAAATTGAATTGCTGATATCAAAAGGTGGTGTGGTGGCGGTAAGTTAGTGAATGTATGAATATTATAATCGTTTGCTTTTAAGAGTTAGTTTTAAGCGGTTAGAAATGTGATGGGTGCCCCTGTTTTATGATACTACTTTAGCTTTGTTACTTATGAATGTTAAGGATACTGCATTGGTATTTATTTAGGATGGGGCATGTTTCAATATTGTTGCTTTTAGCCACACACAATCAACAAAATTGTTATCTGACCAGTTCGAATATTCTTTTCCACTCACCAAATTAAATAAATAAGATTTCCATTAAAAATAAGAAATACAATAAAAAATCGAAATGAATGTCACTTCAGACAAAATTCTAATTAAAAAAGTCAATTGACGATCTCATTCGGAATTAAAGCAATTTGTTCTTGATGTAGAAACAAATCCAGAATTTTTATACTGCGATTTTTGCAAACATTTTTACATGTCGATGAGAGTTTAAAACTAGATGAGGTCGGCGCGGCATTTTCTACTTTGAGAACAAAGGCCGAAGCAAACTCAGTGGTCACAGTCTCTTCTTTCTTGGTCTTGAAAACGTAAATTTAATTTCGGAGATACAAATAACTAGCTTCTACTCGTGGCTTCACCCGCGCGATAAGTGTTTTATTATACCGAGAATCCAGTATTTCAAAGAATGAGAGCAGGCTTTCTGAAAAACCAGGATTCTTAAAAATCACAATTTAATTTGGAAGTTATAAACAACAAGCTTTTTCTCGCGGCTTCGCTCCTTTAGCAACACCCACAATAACCGTATATGGTTTCCCGGATGAAGAAAAAAATAAGTTACTTTATAACGGAAAAAAATAAGGTACATTCAACTATAGTGTAGCTTCATACTAGTGGAAGAATTTCCGTAGTCATAATCAGTACTTCCAAATATAAAAACAAACAATTTCACCTTCTTCATTATTTAAAGTTCATATTATTTTTTAACTTCGTTAAAATTCTCGTTGAATTAATTATAAACGTAGTGTAGTTACGTACAAGCTAAGGGTTATTAAAATGCATGACCCGTCACCTCGCTCGGTGATAAGTGCAATCATAAAAAATTGTACAAGACGAAGTTTTTACTGCTCAACTATGGTCGCCCTCGCGTCTTTTGACTGCAAAAACGCTGGTAAAGTTGACTCTAGTTAATGTACTTATATAGAAGTCCATTTCAAATGCCAAAAAGACCTTACTAAATCTTTTAAACACTTAAAGTTAGCAGGAATTAAGTGGTAATACGTTAGAGAGAGAACAAAGCCTTTAGAATCAACTGAATAAATGTTTAATTTATTTGTGTTCCTTAATAATTAGATTAATAATGGAGAAGCCTAGAAAGACTTCTTGAGGCAGTGTTAAATTGTCTGTTCACGTTGCTTACGACTAAGAAATTAAGGTTGAGGTTTAGGGCGTAAAGTTCACACAAAAGAAATAACATTAAAGACATTAATTTTGTATTTTTTTGACATTTCTAAATAGAAACATCTCTAACTAAATTGACATTTGCATTAATGGGAAACCTTTATCACTTTGTGTTCCTACATCAATATGCTCTCATGATGATAGGTGTCAATATGGAGGCTATATTGGCAATAACCTTTAACTATCTGACACTGACATTTTAACGGTATTACAAAAGATTCCCCCTTTCGAATCACTGAAGCTATAAATTGCGACATTTAATAAGATTTACTGCAATATGATTGTAAGATTTATATGCGAAAAAGTTAACCATGCTAACGCCTAAGTCTTCTAATATATCATCAGTCAGTTCGCGAATATGTATCCTCCGACTTCACAGCATGTTTTTTCCTGTTTACAGCTTTTTAATTCGCTTCTTAAGCAGTCGGGTTTTTGATTTTTAAATTAGCTTTTTTTTATTTACAACTTTTTAGTGTTTTTTTTTTATAAATACTTTTAGACATATAAATGGTACATATTTATGTAATCACCTCTAAAAACCCTTCATTTTGATACCCCACACGATGGGCAGTGAAGAAAAAAAATTGCATCCTCTTGGCGCCCAAAATCCGCCATGTTTCTTTTTTCAACGGCACTTGTCAAAGAACACTTGGGCGGCCAAGACCTACCTAACGATGTCTTAATTATAAAATCCGTCAAGTGATTTGAAAGATACGAGGTATTACAGAATATTACATACAAACATATTTACATACAAGATACGCGCGAAAACCCTTTCCTTGTAACCGGATAAAAACAGCGCTAAAAAAAGAAAAAATGTTACAAAGCCATGCCACAGTATTCTTAATCTAGCAATTATCTTGCGAATAAATAGTTTCAAGTATACGCTACGGTTTAGCCAGCCTTAAAGATACCTGAAAGCTGTCTTCAGTTTCCCTGGGAACGTGCCAAGACCATCCACCTGCGACCTAGAAGAAAAGCATTTCACTACATTACTCTTGTTTAAAGTAATTTGTCACCGCTAGCTCTTACTTACACAATTTATAGGCTATTCCTGCTAGCTTGCGGCAATATGAAGTATATTCACAGTTAATCTAGAGGCCATCGATTATACTGGCTGAATGGTTGAACTCGGGATATATTGAGATAGGTTATTCTGTGTTCGATTGTTGTTTTAAATGTGTAGACTACGGGCTTTACATTTGATTACTAATTAAAATACTTCAATTCATGGTTACTCGCATTTTACCGTGTCGAATCATACTTACCTGCCATAGCAATGGTCATATCCATTCAGTCAAGCCCTATGTTGTGACATACGTTAGACCCATATCTACTTTGGAATTTCGTTAAAGTTTTTTCGACATGTCATAGAAGCAAAAATGACAAGATATGTCACAACTTCCATCAATCTAGCTTCTTGGCGTAACGTTGACATTTACGCTCAATTTTGGCCCATACATTGAGGCAAAGGCTTAACTGAAGGTGAGACGGTACTTCATGCCAGAACAGCTGCTTAAGTTGTATCAAGCGCAAGTTCGATCTTGCATGGAATACTGTTCTCATCTCTCGAACGGATCCGGCAAATATCATCTTGATGCACTAGAATCGATCGAAAACCGGACCAAGAGGCTCATCGGCAATGAGGAACTGGTTGATTCAAAGATCCAGAGCCTTAAACATCGTTGCCGAGTTGCCAGCTTGTCGGTTTTTATCGGTTGCATTTTGGGGAGTGTGCGATGGCATTGAGATAGTGGTCAAGCGCTATCTGTAATAATAAAAAAAAAAACTACCAACTCGTTCGCGGCCTTTGTGGTGGAATACGCTCCACTCCTTTTCATAGAGAAGAGATCTAAGTCCCATATTATGCTGATTATGCTAATGCACCAATAGGCAACGGGCTCGTCCTCTATGACGAGCGAATAAATGTGACTGGCAAAACGAGAGCGTACTATATCTAAACTTCTGCCTTACCCTTCGGGGAATACATTTCCTTGCGTATTACGTTCGTCTTTCGTTCAATCACTCTCACAATGTATTGTAGTGTAACAATACTGTAACCTTGCGGTCAGCTGCAGTTGCTATGAAACAATAGCACTGTCGTCCTTGGATATACAAAGACGACCGTTGCGGCTGCGGCATATTGAGGGAAAGTCGGTCTATTGAACCTGATCAAGACGGGTTAATACACGAGTAGTTGGACTAAACTTGAGCGAAGTGATTGTGTGTCAGTACTCAATAGTGAATAATAGTAAGACAACAATTGCTTTGTATGGGAGTTGGTGGTCGGGGTATGTGACGGGAGGCAAGCTTTGACTTGTATTACGTAGTAATTGTGTCTTTCTATCAATATATTCATGGAGCAATGGTGGCCCACGGAGGTAACGGCCGCGATTTACAAGTTTTAGGTCGTGTGTTAGAACTAAGGCGGGTGCTTTACTTTGTGTAGATTATTCCATCACCATTGCTCTCAAAACTGTGAAGGAAAACATCTTGAAGAACCCACCATGTCTTAGAACAACAAATTCGAGGACACTTGACATCGAACAACCCGCACTGGGTCTGGGAGGAGGCTTGCACGCACAACGCACCAAATGTGAGTCAAAGTGCGGGAAAGGGGGTCCATCTATACTAGGTATTAGTATAGATGGACCCCCATTTCCTAAGGCCTTTATACGTTCACATCATCTATTGTCCAGTTTAATGACTCTCTTATCATATTATCATCTTTTCTGCCTACTACTGTGCTACTACATCTACTGGTGAATATAGGCCTCCCATAAGCGTCGCCTCATTGATCGATCCCGTGCGTTGCGCATCCAGTGGATTCCGCTGTTCTAACGTAGCGTCTTCGGTCAACCTTTACAGGTGATACGTAACCTTGTTAAATATCACCTGTAATTATAGACCTTCTGCGAACCGGAAGACGCTACATTGGAAGAGTGGAAATAATGCAAACACAACTAGGTGGAAATAATGTTTTCTTCCTACGTAATAATGTTATCATTAATCACTACAAAACTGATCACAAAGGACGTATTTATTGCTTAGAACCAAAACAGTGCAGAAAAGTTATATGAAATCTCATTGTTGCACTGTTTTTCATTAATGCACTGTTTTGTATTTTTATCTATACTATTATTATAAAGCCGAAGAGTAGGTACTGCAGGTAGAGTAGGTAAAGTAGGTAGAGTAGATAGAGACGGTAGAGTAAGTAGAGTAGGTAGAGTAAGTAGGGTAGGTAGAGTAGGTAGAGTAACTAGAGTAAGTAGAGTAGGTAGGGTAACTAGAGTAAGTAGAGTAGGAAGAGTAAGTAGAGAAGGTAGAGTAAGTAGAGTAGGTAGGGTAGGCAGGGTAGGCAGGTCAGGCTAGGCAGGGTAGGCAGGGTAGGCAGGTCAGGCTAGGCAGGGTAGGCAAGGTAGGCAGGTCAGGCTAGGCAGGGTAGGCAGGATAGGCTAGGCAGGGTAGGCAGAGTAGGTAGGGAAGGCAGGATAGGTAGGTAGTGGTAGGTAGATAGTTAGACTTAGTAGTTAGACTAGTAGGTTAGGATAGTTGACGGGAGCGAAGCCACGGGGGTTAGCTAGTTTAGATATTAATTTACCACAGAGGTTTAATGTCTCCCATTAAGTTTAATATAAAATGTATGCAGAAGATCGAAAAAGGTACTGGCTGAGAAAAAAATCGGCGTGTTAAACCAATTAGGTGAAAAAAATACCCCGCATTTTGTACCATTGTAAAACTTTGATAGGTAGGTACTTCATATTTGGCAAGAAAAGTATAAAAAAATGGAAATAGATGAGAGGTAGATTGATAGTTGAAAGAAAAGTAGATTACGCACCTCGCTAAAGTGAGTAATTAATGCACTCGTGTTAATTTAGTGCCCTCGCATGCGCTCGGGCACCAACATAACACTCGTGCGTTAATAACTCACTTTGCGCTCGATGCAACAATCTACTATTAATCATAAAAATATAAGAGTTTTGATAGCTTCAATTCCATTTTCGATATTTGAAAAGTACAATCAAGAATAGCTTTAGGAGCGAAGTTTAGGAGCCAACAAGGACGAATATAGGTTCTCATAAAAATTACAAGTATCAATAGGTAGGTAGGTACCTATTAATTATTTATTAGCTATCAATATTTATAACCAGTAAAGAGTTTTACTGAACCCATCTGAAGAAAATCAGCAGCATTATAACAATGTTCTGATTGGAATAGTATACAAACTATATGAGAATAAGGGCAAATTGTGCATCATATCAATAACAGTAGGAAACTGTGACAAATGGACCCCAGGACAACAGTTTACAATCACCAAGCAGTATTTATTCCAAGCTGTCTAAGTATCGTAAATAATATCTTGAAAGTTAGGTGTAACAAATAAAAAGCAAACATACATATACTCACGCCTTTTTCCTAGCGGTAGGCAGAAACTACAGAAATTAATATATTTTAATTGAAAGCTGAATTATTATAATGAATAATTTGAAGTTGAGTATTTGTCAATGAGTTTGGCATTAATGAAAAACGACCAAGTGCGAGTCAGACTCGCACACCGAGGGTTTCGTACAAACAGCTATATTAACTAACAAAATTAGGTAAAAATACTAAAATTCATAAACAACGGCAGCACCGTACATTGCTCTTTTGAAAAGATTTTTTTACTGTTCCAAGTACATTTAATAAGTTGATCGACTATAACTCGTAAATTTGCGAAACCTACTTAGCTGTGATAGTTTTCCTTTTAATTTCGTTATATAGGGTGGAAAAAATCAATGGGCCCTGAATGGAAACCACTTTATATCCTTAAGATATACTTAAAGAAATGTTTCCTTCAAATAGAATAATCTATATATAGGATTTAAGTGGTTTACCTTCAGGGCCCATTGGTTTTTTCCACTCTGTATACTACTGCCGTGAATGAATTTGGTCTTCTTGGTGGGCACGTATGCCTTGATCTATTTGGCGACAGAATACTCCTCGTCCGTCGCCTTCTCCTACTCAGGCACATCTCCAAACGCCTGGATTGGTATAAATTTTATATTATTGACTGGTTTCAAAGAGGATGGTTTGATTGGCCAGGTTTTGAAACAGATTAAATCGAAAAGAGAGGTTTGGAAGCGAAGACAGGTGAAGCGTTTTTCCCCGCAGTGGGACAGAGCATTAAAAATCTTTTGTATATTACGGCGATGCAGCCTTTAGCGGCCGTCAAAACATATTATAAATGGTTAGAAAGTGGCTTATGGTTATAAAAATCGAATTTAATAGCATTGAAGGCAAAAGGATAATCGCAAATGAATCAATCCGTACATAAAATATTTAGAAATGAAATTCACATGACCGATTGATTGCTTACGTCAATGTGGTTATAATACGAAGTTTTTAATACTTCTCTTTTTCAAATTTTTACACATAAACAAAAGCGACCATTTAGCTGGCTGGGGAGGGGGACACTTGACTCTAACAAAAATTAGCATTTTTAAACTTAAATTTACGTGAACAGATCCCTCAATCGAAAAATGGTTTTCACAGACCCGTAATATTATAGATAGACGAACACATCCCCATAAAAAAAAACATCGTTTTACTAAACATTTTGCTTTTCATGATTTCATTTTACCACTTTGTCGGCGTAATTAATATGTATATCCATGCCAAATTATAACTTTCTAGTACTGAGTCTCTAAGTATTAATGGACGAATTCATATTTTAGTATTCCAAAATATTGCAAGTTATTGTAGAAGAAGAACGTCAGTAGCCGCAATACGTTAAAAATTAACAGTGTGCCACATCTGGCAATACTGAAATCCAAAACTAACTTTCAATAAGAAATAGAGACTCACCGGAATAGCAAACACATTGGTATAATAAAATTGAACAGTTCTGGGCGACTAACTAACTCGATAGCCTAAATCTTATTTCCTCGCTTACTTCAGATAATATAGGAGTTTCGGAAAACACTAGACTTTTACGAGGCTTTTCCTGTTGTTTTGAAACAACTTGGAACAACTGATATTTACTGTAATAATCTCAAACACAAAACAGTGTGTATTTATTGAGCATACATTAAATACATGTCTGTCTGTACGTCAAATGAAAATGGTAGAGGTGTAATTTGTAAAAATGTCTTTCGGTTGAAATGATGACGACAGAAGATTTTAGATTATTTATAGAGATGTGCCGACTATGAGTTTGGCCGTCTGGCTAGTCGGTGACTAGCCGATTAGTCGGTTATAAATAAGCCAAGACAATCTCTGTTTCGGGGGTTTTCAGCAATTGCCATAACGCTTCGTACAGCCGATTCGCGCGCAAGTCGTAACCAGCGCCGCCGCCTGCGAGCGTGACGCAACATATTTTGTTTTCTTCGCATTGTTTCTTGATTTAATATCAAGAAACAATGCGATTGCGTTTCTTTTGTGTGGGTCAGAGTGGTTTTTGTGTTAACAATAAAGACAATATATTGTTTAATATAGTGAAATTGAAATTTAATCATGGTCAAAAAGAAAGTCTCGTGTATGGATTTTTTCCTCCTATATACATTTCATTGAGAAACACTTACATAGTACGAAAATGGATAGTCAGCGCTCTTTGCCGAATAGTCACCGACTACGAAAGTGGCTGAATAGTCGACTTTACTGACTAGTCGGAACATCCCTAATTATTTATAATCCCTTATTACGGCATTCCTGAATGTAGGCTGTAGACGTAACGAGACAGTTCTCGTACTGAAAGTTGGATTAAAAAGTTGAGTTTCAGAAATCGATTAATTTTTCTGCCATTATTCAAGTATCTATTTGAGTAAAATGTTTTTGGGCTGTGTTTCTCCGTATTGAATCTTGGTAATGATTAAACGATAGCAGTTTTTAACACCTTAACTGCCAGGCAATGAGACACAATTGAAAATGTATTGTTTGTCGGTCACTTGGCAGTTAAGGTGTTAAATAAAATGAAACAGTTTTTGGTTGGTTAGTTATATTTTTTATTTTCTTAATAAAAAACATTCGGCATTCAATTTAAAAAAATATTCTCAACTCTAAAAATCGTTTTAATCTCCCGTGCGCACCACTGAGTTTATGCCGAATAAAACCAACAGAAGGATTTAAAACCGTTGAACCATAAACACGACCGTCTACATAATTGGACGTGGTGCTTGTTCAGCCAGTTTGTAGTCACCGGGGGCCGAGTGTCAATGAAGGGTACGTTTTTATGCTCACCAGTTGGCGCCACTGGCGAGTAAGGTCCTTCAATATAGCTGTTAAACGTTGTTAAGTACGCGCACGAAAGCAAAGTTTGAATCAACAATTATTTCTAATGTCGTAGAAGTGCGATTAAATATAAAATCGAGTATGCCGCAGTCTGGCGCAGCCCCTTTTTTTTAGAAAAAAAAGGTGATTACTTTTTCAGCACATAACACTCTATTAAAGCAGTGGTTGGTTAATTCCGTACCTATCTTAATCTGTTAGATACATATATGAACGGATGCGATGATATAGTTTAATGGAATTGTAGGAGGAAATGCTGGTGCCTACTTAGTAAACATGTGTATGTTAGTGTAGCGATTTCTTTTGCCAATCAGAGGTGACAAAATAACATCTAGATTCCCCTTCGCCGTCTGTATTTTTGACGGTACGCGATATTTTCATTTCGAACGGCTTAAATCCTGGCAGGGTCACAATTTAAGTACAGGAGAAATGAAACACCCGAGGTCATGAATATTACTTCTGTTTATTTAAGTGATCAATCCAATATACTATATAATATACCTTGTATTAGACAGGCATAATTATGTTGTGGTGGCCCAGTGACTAAGAACTCGCCTCTGGTGCTAGAGGTTGCGGTTTAAAATCCGGGCAAGTAGTAATGTGCCTTTTTAAAATGTATATGTACTTTCTTAGTTTATCTTGGACATCAAAGGCAAAGGTGAAGGAAAACATCGTGAGGAAACCTGGAGTTATAGAGAAATAGCCAAGTCAGAGGCCTGTGCGGTTCCCAGAGGCGACTTAATTAACTATGTTACCAGAGATGGCCACATGCTCACACGAAAAGTAAAATTAGACAGATTAACATATTCTTATGATGTCAACCCTAAATCACAACTCAAACTCTTACTTTTCCAACAAAGTTCCTTCAACTAGCTTTTTCAATTTATTTTACTACCGAACATTATGACTCTGATAAACAGCTGATGCTGTTTCATTTCGATAAACTTAAAAAACAAAGTTCTAAAACGGACTGTATTATGGGGTCGTAAAGCGAGCGGATGACAGGCTCGCATGAGCTCATAAACCAGTGGATGGAGCTGCACAGACAGACAGCGTGCACTTCTGTCGGCCCGGGACTCAACTAATAATGTACTACCAACATAATATATGAGACGAGATGCAAGAAAGATACAGAAGGCTCGATCATTATGTAGGTGCCGTGCCGCCATATTGCCCTATGGAAGTTTGTGGAACAGGGTGTGAAGTCCCACAGCCTCCTTTGAAAAGGAAGGAGGAAAACTGCTTGCGCGATGCAGGATTTTGTGTGAAGTCAGGTCATTAGTTCGTATGTGGCGGATATATATATAGATGCCGCTACAGCTCCACAAGAGCCCACTGTTAAGCTTACGCACGTATCCTTGCGACTGTTCGCGATGGGTAAGATACGCACAAATGCGTGGCTGGCAAACAAGTGAACTGTGTAGACAATCCTGTCTAGCAGTGGCAGGAGAATAAAAATAAAGTTAATAGTTTCGGACAGTCTCAAGTGCCCAAACACCTGCACTTTAGAGGACCTTATGAACGCTACTTAAAATTTGATGAACAATCTATACGATCTGAATAATATTTTAACAATTTTTATGATTATATTCTTTATTAATAATTTATACTTGAAAGATGTAAGACTGTAACTATGCATGAAATAAAAGGCTTTTGATTTTATTTATGAACGCTACCGTCGCGACAAATGGCGTGTCCGACACCTACTGATTTTTTATTAAAATTCTCTTGTTTTTTGTGATAGTCAATCGGTAAACAATGTCTTTCTAGAGAAGAGTACATATACATAATTTATGTTTTGGATTTTTTGATAGTAGTTTATAGAATGCTACTCACTTTGTCTAGACCATCTTGTATGGAGTAAACCTTCTTTATCTATCTTGTTTTGAGTGATAATGTACGTCTACCATATGAGACGAGCTTCTGATGGATATATTGCTCTGTTTGTAAATAAAACTTTGTGCTGTCTGCGACTTTACTGCCACGAGTGTTTTCTTTTAGTCGGGCAAGTAAAATCTGTGTGATGTATGCGAAAATAGCATCATTACACGACCAGGTACCGATATGATCATATACTTACACAGCATTTGAATGACCAAAGCATTTTTTCTACTACTTTATCTATTATGTATCACATCGCCTAAGAAATTAGTTTCGAAATATTACATTTTAACACAAGATTATAAAAATGAATAAAAAAAAACAAATTACATAATAACAGTTACGAAATGACTTTTGTATAGATCATTTTATAACCGGCAGAATAATCCTGAACCTATTACCTCTAGAAAAAGCGCGCGTTGATTGTGTGTATATAGTCTGTGGTTTTTAGTCTGAATGTTTCTAATAAATTGTTGTTGGAACTTATTTGCATTTAATTAAGTAAGATCATCAGGTAGTAGAAAAAGAATTGTTCGTGTCTCGCATAAAAAGGCTTTATTTTAACACTCATATGTAGCTTTCAACGTTCGCCTTCGGTTCACGTCGAAATTCGTGCTACATCGCTCGTGTTAAAATCTCGAATTTTTATGCTCTACACGAAATGTACTTTTATGAATTAGTATATTGTCTGAGAAGGTAGCTATACTTTTTAGGGTTCTGTAGCCAAATGGCAAAATACGGAACCCTTATAGATTCGTCATGTCTGTCTATCTGTCTGTCCGTCCGTATGTCACAGCCACTTTTTTCCGAAACTATAAGAACTATGCTGTTGAAACTTGGTAAGTAGATGAATATTCTGTAAAACGCAATAAGATTTTCAGACAAAAAGAGAAAAAAAACAACAAATTTTGGGGGTTCCCATACTTTAAACTGAAACTAAAAAAAAATAATCATGGAACCCATTCATTCATGTAGGGTATCTATGAATAGGTCTTCAAAAATGATATTGAGGTTTCCAATATCATTTTTTTCTAAACTGAATAGTTTGCGCGAGAGACACTTCCAAAGTGGTAAAATGTGTGTTTAGAAGTTACAGGGAGGGGCCCCTGTAACTTCTAAAATAAGAGAATGATAAAACTAAAAAAAAAAATGTTATGTACATTACCATGTAAACTTCCAACGAAAATTGGTTTGAACGAGATCTAGCAAGTAGATTTTTTTTAATACGTCATAAATCGTAAACCACAATTTACCAAGTGCGGAACCCTTCGTGCGCGAGTCCGACTCGCACTTGGCCGGTTTTTTTCATACAAATCAAAGTCTAAACGGGTAAACAGTACATTAAACCTGCTTGAATGAGAAACATCAAGTCATTGATATTTCCCTGGATTTTCATTGCCATGGTTTTTCCCACCGGAATGCTGCATTTTTCTGTTAGTGAAAGAATTTTCCTCATATAATTTTAACTCTTCATAATATTTGTTTAAAAGTTTAGATTGAAACGAAACGAAGAAATCATACAACAGTATTTGAGTATTCAATCTAGGACTCCGGAAAATAAAACGTATTGAAGAAAATACAAGAGCATTGGAAGAGCTGATCTGTAATAGAATCAGAGAGAAAGTCAGCACACACAACTGTGCCCTGATAGCAACCGCCGTAGATTTGTGGACGAGAATGTTTTCTAGACATGACTGCGGTGGGGGACTATTGTTCACGTGATGCAATCCGATATAGAGCTATGGAAACATTTATTAAAACCAGGGTGAGTATTGACTAAATTACTTTACATCGTTTGTGGTCTCCGTACAATTGAAAAAACTGAAATATACCTCAACTTTGCGAGCTAGCCTTAGCTCTGGGTCTGCAACAGCCCTAGACATAGTTATTTCTCTTCTTTAATTTGCTCTCCGACGAATCAATAGACATATACTATTCATGAAGATGTCACGTCACATAAACTATTTTACAACTTCCGAAGTACCCTGAATCACAATGAAACATCAATGTTGCTCAGTCACTGAATAAACTACATTACATAATAGATATACAACTATTTGATGTACCGTATAAACCTTTGCCAACATTGTAAAACCTACCTATATAATTCAGTCTGTGAGGTATGACTTGCGACTATAAAGTTTATAGGGCCGTCTACAATGTACGTGTACTGACCATCCCGAGCTATATAAGGCTTGTATATCACACGTCACAAGGGCTATACTGATATTAAATAAAAGATTTTTGTGACAATAATAGAGCACGATATTGTACTCGAAAAGGACAATAAACCAACATTTTCATAAAGCCTTTTGTTCTTATTGCTTCACACTTACACAATTTGTATTTATGATGCAAATATAATGAAAAGACGCATTTTCCAACATTGCGTGAGAGTGATTTTTCCAAAGTAATTTCATGCAAGCATCAAAGAGTCTTCCGTTTCTTGATTTTGTTTAGAACTCTGATTGGACATGGAGTAAGGTTCATATTACAAACAATTTGAAGGACCTCCCCTCAACTCCATCGTCAGAACAACGGAAAATACCCTCGATTAATGTCAACCACAGACATAAATCTAACTAAATAACGCAAGTCCCTCCATCTGTATGACAACCAAGCGTGCCACTTTTTCACACAATTTAAAAACAAATTTACTTACCAATGAAAGAAAACATTTCCAATGCCTCGGCCAACTTTTTCTATACAGTCTTTACCGCTCAATATTGCATAAAAAGGCATTTTTCTAGATTACGGTAGATTTCCGGTGCCGATAATGCTAAATGAAAAGATCAAATTACGATCATTGATCGTAATTTTACTCCGTTTTTTGACACGCGAAGTACATGCAATCGTGTCATCTAGTTAGATTTATATCAGTGATGTCAACAAATAACAAGCTAAACTATCAATTTGATGATTCGAGGTGCATTCGAGTTGGAAGACATGACTTGAAGTCTAAGCGTAAGAACCTAACAATGTAGGTGCCAATATTATCTATCGTCTTTTATATAAATGTATTATTATTTTGCCGTCATTCCGTTAAATTATGTTCTTTATCTGAAATCATATCTCAGAAACGAATCTTTTGTGTGCGAATATATTCTAGATAGAACAGAAAATACATTTATATTCCTAACTGATGTCCTATTCTGATCGTATCAAAATAAATCAATCTCGGAGCAAGCGATTCTATAGTTTTCCTATTATTAAATCAAACAAAATTTAGCGATTTAAATGTATGGAGCAGCGGAATGCGTGGAGTAGTGTTTTGTTGAAAGATTTCGCAGTTTTATGGTGAGATCAGTCAGCTTGGTCGGTATTGCTATTGAGCATCATAAACTGAGGTTTTGACGAATAGTACTCAGTGTTTTTAAGATTGAGAATCTATGATTCTATGCAGAATTACAGACTGTAAAATTGGATGTATCTTGGTACAAAAAACAAAATTACGGTTATTTCTGTTTTTTTTTTATAGAAGTTGGCTTCTCCGTAAATTCATTTTCATAAAAGCGATACCAAATTAAATTATGAATGGTGTTCAGGGAAAAAATGATTAACATCAGTTGAATGCCTCCAAATTTTTTTCATAAAATGAAATCGGAAAACTTTCTTAGTAATTTATTATAAGGATAATAAATCTAATTAGAGAAGTTTTTAACAATTTCCGCGAAAGTATTTGGCTTTTTTACTGACCAGTATTTTGAGAAATCTAATTTACCTAGTTACCTACGGGAAATGCCATCTCAAAAACAATTTAAAGAAGAAAAAATATATCTTAAACATGTTTGTTCCTAATAATTAATAAGTTGAATTATTAGCTTCTAAATAAAAAGTAGAGGTTATAAAATAGATATTTAATTTTTCAGAGTGAAGTTAATGAGTCTGGGAGCTCTCGGCGTATTTCTGCTTTAGTGGATTCTGGGCCTGGACCGACGAGATCAAACTTATCTGTATTTTTATACTTCATAAAATATTTCATTTCTTGCAAAGCTAGGCCTATTTAAATCATTATTTTCTAAATTTATAATAATATTTAATACCTATACAATTATGTGCAAAAATTATCATCCGATGTTGTTTGGCTATATTTTTTTTATGATTGGATATCTTTGGGTCTGCTTTTGGATTAGGTTTAGTGGATGTCTTATTTTTTTTTTCCATTAGTTCGAGAAAATGATATCAGCAAAGTAGCCGTCATCGGTGCCATCAGAATTGAATAACATTCGAGCTCGTTTTGTGGCATTTGCATAACTTTTGCTGGAACTTCGATTTCGGCCAATAGATGTTTATCGATTTTCTTTTTAAGGGCTTCAAGAGTCTGAGTCTTGTTGACATAGACCAGAGACTTCAAACACCCCAGCAAAAGAAGTCTGGAACGGTTAAATCAGACGATCTTGCCGGCCAGTGCAAATTGCCAACAGTAGTAAACAAGCGTAAACAGCCCACCATGCAGTAACTTTGAGTGGATGTAATGGCTCTTCATGGGTTATACGCAGATTTTCGGTGCTCCTGAAGTGATAATTTGGGTTATTTACATAATATCGTCGCTCGTGATGATTTTCGATGAAAAATTTGCTTCTTCGTGGTCGGAAGCAAATATTCCGCGTTCTTTATGAGTATAGCGATTCATGTCTCTATGACGTGTATTTTATATGTGTTTACATCAAAAATGTTAAATAAGAGTTAACATTTTCTGCCATTTGTAAAAATTATAACATCTGCCGATAGGGTGATTACTTTTGTGCCACCCTGTACATTCTACCAAAATTATTACATTAATACCTAGTCACGAAAACCAAATGCTAGCGTCCACATAGCACTACAAAAATAGCATTAGTTTTATGCAAAAAACAACATACAAGAAAAGTCTGGTTGATGCTGTGCTAGCAGTAAACCCATCATAACTTTCCCAAACCTTTAACCCATCTTAACTACTTCATACGAACCTCAGGTAATAAGTCGAAGGCATCTTGGCAAGTTATAAATAACAAAACACACACTTACGACCCAATTTCCCAAATTAGACTACATGATACAACAATTACAGATCCTCAAAGAATTGCTAATATCTTTAATAACTACTTTATTGATCAGATTCAACAGTCACCTCAAGTGTCATTTGAAACCAATAATATTCCGAACAACACAAACTCAATGTTTATGGCACCAGTTCTACCCCAAGATGTAATTAGAGCAATAACATCTTTAAAAAATAAAAATAGCGTTGGGTATGACGATATAGCAACGAAAGTTGTTAAATTTGTGGCGAACAATATAGCTGTACCTCTTAGCCATATTATTAATCTCAGCATTGACTCTGGTGTGTCCCCTAATAGCTTAAAAACTGTTATAGTTAAACCGCTTTACAAGAAGAATAAAAAAGAAGAAATAGCTAATTACAGACCAGTAGCCTTAATTCCGGTATTGTCCAAAGTAGTAGAGAAGTTAATCTACGAATTACTTAACAATTTTTTATTTAAATATGACATTTTGTGTAATGAACAAAAAGGTTTTAGGAAAGGCAAGGGCATTAATACGGCTATTTTCGATTTATACAATACTATCATAAAAAATGTAGATAGCAAAGTACCTATTTGCGCAATCTTCACTGATATGACGAAAGCTTTTGATTGCGTAGATCACGACATTCTACTGAACAAGTTGAGTGTTTATGGAATAAGGGGAAATGTTCTCAAACTTATTAAATCATACCTTAGCGATCGTAAACAGTACACGGAAATAACTACAATTTGCCATAAGACGAAGAGTGAAAAAAAATACCGATCCGAAGGACGAACAGTAAAATATGGTGTACCACAGGGCAGCGTCCTCGGGCCACCCCTTTTCTTAATTTATATCAACGATTTGCCACCTCATGTTGATAATCCAATGGTGTTATTTGCCGATGACAGCACCGCGTTGGTAAAATGTAAACATCCGGATGGCTATGAACAGGACATAAATAAGACCCTGGAAGATATCGTACATTGGCTAGAAAGAAACAACTTAGTGATAAACCTACAAAAAACTAATATAATGCACTTCCATCAACGCACAATTCTAAAAAAAGTATCAGTAGAATACAATAAAGAACAAATTAACCAAGTTAAAGTAGCAAAATTTTTGGGGATTTACATTGACAGTCAACTGAATTGGCAACAACAAGCAGAAGAAATTTGCAAAAGGATGAATTCAGCGGTCCTTTAGTAGTATGTCCTTTCAAGGTTGTCCAAAAAAGTTGACATTCAAACTACTTTGGTGGCTTATCATGGTCTGGTTGCATCAGTGTTAAGATTTGGTATTATTTTCTGGGGCAATTGCAGCTCAAGGGAATATATATTCAAAGCACAAAAACGTTGCATTAGAGCGATGTGTGGTTTTGAAGACCACAGACAGTTGCGAACCGAAGTTTAAGTTCCTAAAAGTGCTTACATTTCCGTCATTGTATATTCTAGAAATGGCCATGTTTGTAAAGACCAATAAAAACCAATTTCCGATGATATCAGAAACTAGTAAACGACCCGTTAGAAAACAATACAAAAATTTATTAAAAATCGAGTCCTGCAACACAGCGCTATTAAAAAAGAGCGTTATTTGTATGGGTCCTACCATCTACAATAAATTGCCAGAAGTAATGAAAAATGATACAATTAGAAACTTTAAAAAGAAATTAGTGGCCTTCCTAACAGAAAAATGTTATTACTCGATTAATGATTTTTTAATGGACAAAACTATTTAATCAGCAATGTGTATATTTTTTTTTATTTATTAATTTTTTTTCTGAATAAACGTCTTATTTTGACTTTTTTCAATATTATTTAATTTATGAATAATTGTAATAATTCCGTGACATTTTAATTTGTAATTTTAATTTTTGAATACTTAATTAACAATTTTTATGAATTTAATGATTTAATAATTCTGTGATATTTGAATTTGTAATTTTATTTTGACATATTTCAATATTAATTAATGTATGTATGTATAATTCTAATTATTCTGTGACATTTTAGTTTGTAATTTTATTTTTTAGATACATAATTAATAATTTTTATGAATTTTTGCGTGCCTATTTCTAGGCAGAATGTACATGGCTCACTCCTATTTACAACACCTGTATTTTAATGTAACCTACATTCATTGCAAATAAATGATTTGATTTTGATTGATTTGATTTGAAACAATACACGCGTCCACATGAGTTGCGATCGGCATTTTTGTCATGTCAGCGACGCGGGCATAATCCCCGCATCACGCCAGCCGGCACGCCTCGTCACGCTCCGTCACGCCGCGGGCATGCTTCGTCACGCTCGCGGTACGACAACCATTCATCTTGTTTTGCATTCGGCGGCGTATTTCCGAATTATTAATAATAATATTATTATTATTAATTATTTATTATTGAAAAAGAGGAGTGTTGACGTGAACTGATTGTGATGTGCTGTGACCTGTGACTGGGGTCGTATTGAAAACGTGAAACGTGCGTTTTTAACGCGTGATCTCATGTTTAATGGATTGGAGATTTTGTCTTCCTTGCAAAGATATCCCGTCGCGTCACGTACTGCTGAAAACATGATACAGATCGTGTGAAAACATAATGTTGTGTGTCGTCGAAATGTGTACATAGCTAAACATGTTTAATGCAGTAACTAACAAACAAAGAATATATACAAGAATACCTAGACCGCAAAAACTATTCAAACAGTTATACAGAATATCGGTGCAGGAATGATCCCACGCGGGCCGTAATACCGTAGCATTACTGAAACACTGCACCTCTAATCCTCTATCCAATCACTGCACTAACAACACAATCACGGGATCCAATTGTCTACAGTCTATACCCGACTCCAATTCCCCTCTCATTACAAGCCAATCGTCCAATCGCTCAGCCACAGTGCGGTGCACCATCGAGATGACGTCACGAACACGGCGAGATGCATCACTAACGTGACGTGTGTCGCTAACACGCCGGCGATGGCACATTAATCACATATTGTCTAGGGTGACAGTGCAACACTCCGACACTGTGAGCAGGCGCAGGCCACTCAGAAATGGCGTCGGGCGCGGACATGGCACGGGCGGCATCCTATTCCATTCTAATTTCAAACTTGCTGTTACGATTGAGACAAGAGATTGGGTGGGGGTGCTGTAGTAGCGGTAGGCTGAGGTTGTGCCAATATTTTGTCGTGTTAAGCAGTGCTGGATGTTCAAAGTTATGGTTATTTTGTGCCTCTGTCATGGTTCGATTTAGTCCAGTGTTCTTTACAACTAATAAAATTTGAAATACTTCGGTACATAAAAATCACAACAAAACAGTCATAAAGAATGGTCCTTGTGATGAATTATTATTGGCAATAATAACGTTAGCCATAAATTACCTACGTCAGATTAGTATACAGAAAAGGAATGTTCTACAAATACTCAAAAATTTATTTTTATTTTTAATTAGTTTATTTGGCGGATATTGATACCTAGGAAATTAAAGGAGAATTAACAACAAAATGTTTAATTTCATAATAATATTCCTTCTAATTTTATAAATACTAACAAAATATCATTACATATATAACCGGTTTTGCCAGCGTTACACAGAATCTGAATTGTGTAGGTCTGATAACCTACATTCTAGACTTGATTTCTATTTCGTGGCACTTTGGTAACGCAACACAAAATCCTAAATCTTGTTATATCCAAGCTCTACGTATTAAAAAGTTCTTCCAGTTTCTAAAGGTATAGAAATTAAACTTTTTTTTTTTTTTTTATGATTTCTTTTTTAAACGTTGCCCTACACTAGGAATTTCTTCCTGTATCGTGGGTGCGTTTACAAACATAATATAAACTCACATATACAACACCCAGAGCCGGAACAACTATCTGTAGGTCATACAAATATTTGTTCCGTGCGGGAATCGAACCCGCGACACGCAGCGCAGCAGTCAATCGCTCAACCACTGCGCCAACCGTGCGCCCATATTATGTTCCCATCCTAATTAACTTAGTAGTACAAGTTTCTGTGTGACCATATAAGGCATTAAAATACGATAATTATGCCGAATGAGTGGACAGGTGGGTTGCCGGTGGCAGCGCCGCGCCGTACGGACGGTGACTGCGCTGGGCAGCCCGACAGCCACCTGATCAGGACCGCTGGCTATTGTTAGATGCTGCATTATTGTCTTGGTTTATTTTATCGTGGATGGTTTCTATTTAAATTGCTATATCTAAAAGTATCGCTTTGTTGGAAGAAATAGAAGAAGGTATTTTTTATAAATCCAAAGTTCGGGTTTTTCAATAGGGACGCGCGAACTTTGACAGCGCATAGCAGCCATCTTGGTAAAGCGATAGTTGTCAAATTTAGCATGAACACTTAAATAATCGTGACATTTCACCATGGAACGCTACACGCTTCAACAACGCGTAATTATTTTTTAAATTTATTATCAAAATCAGTGCTCTATTCGCCTAATGTTCCGTGCATTGCGTCCAATTTATGGCGACCGATATCGGACGATGATAACAAATATTTTATGGCCTAGGTCAGATGGTATGGATCTCACAAACATGTGGTTCCAACAAGACGGTGCCACTTGCCATACAGCACGGGAAACATTAAATTTATTGGATGAGAAATTCGAAGGCTTCGTCGTCCCGCGTGGTGGTGACATCAACTGGCCACCGAGATCGTGTGACTTAACACCGCTCGACTACTTTCTGTGGGGTTGCGTGAAGTCTCTAGTCTATGCAGACAAACCACAGTCAATTGCCGCCCTGAAGGCCAACATAACTCGCGCTCATCGTGAAATTGAGTCTCATTTATGCGAAAATGTCATCCACAATTGGTCCACTAGGATACACCACCTACAGCGGAGTCACGGCTGCCATTTGGCTTTAATTATATTCTATACATAATGTCAGCGAATATCCTTTAAAATAAAATAAAAATTGTGGTAATATCACTTAAACAGGTTTTTTATTTTATTTTTAAGTTCGAGCGCTCTTAATGAAAAACCCTTTATATACGAAGGTATATATTATAACTTTGGATGGAAATAAAATAAACAATATTTAGATTTAGTTTCGAGAAAGAGGTCAATCGTCGAATCCGAGTCGGCTGGGCAGCGTTCGGGAAGTTGCGCGGTGTCTTCTCGTCCAACTTACCACAGTGTCTCAATACAAAAGTGTGACCAGTGTGTGTTGCCAGTGATGACAAATGGCTCTGAGACGTGGTCGCTTACAATGGGCCTTATTAGAAAGCTTACAGTCACTCAAAGGGCAATAGAGAGGGCTATGCTCGGCGTTTCCTTGCGTGATCGAATCAGAAATGTAGAGATCCGTAAGAGAACCAGGGTTATCGACATAGTCCGAGAAATGACAAAATTAAGTGGCAGTGGGCAGAGCACATTGCTCGCAGAACGGATGGCCGATGGGGCAGAAAGGTTCTGGAGTGGCGTGAGTACAATGTTTGCTGTTTATTTGTTGTTACATATCACCTGTAAAGGTTGACCGAAGACGCTACGTTAGAACAGCGTAATCCACTGGATACGCAACGCACGGGAAAGATCAATGTGGCGACGCTTGTGGGAGGCCTATGTCCATCAGTGGACGTCTTTCAGCTGATATGATGATGATGATGAGGTTTTTTAAAAGAAAAAAATAAAATTTAGTTTCTTTGCACAACATTAAGTTTTTTTTTTTTTTTTTTTTTTTATCGTCAATAGGCTTGCGCTTGACCACTATCTCACCTGATGGTAAGCGATGATGTGGTCGACGGTGAAGCACGTACAAGCAAAATTAATATAAAAATTGTGTGTAACCCGTTGAATGCCGTAATTACTAAAATAATTAAAAAGCCATGGTGTCTCGCGTAAATCCACGTTTCATGCACTCAAGGGGATAAAGGACGTAAGCTCAAAATGATTTTAGGTGAAGCATCTACGCTCGGAAATTAGGCGATTACATTATTCGCGCATTTATAAAGATCTTTACTTTAATCTGAGACAAGAAGCTTAAGTTATAATCTGTACAAGCGACACTTAAATTATAAAACAAAATCAAAATCAAAATGTATTTATTCAATTAGGCCATTAAGCGGCACTTTCGAACGTCAAAAAAAAAAAAAATTGAATCTAATACTAACCTCCAGTTTCCCAGCCCAAAACCATCGGCGAACCAATGCGACAAACTGCCAAACAAGCGCCATCCGCTGCGATTGGCTGTTGAAAATTCATTCAACAAATCACAGCAGACAACGCGCGCCCGACAACCCGCCACACCAACCCCCCGGCAATTCCGAGCCGGGAAACTGGGGGTAATTGATTCTACCGTCCATTCTGAAATATAGCTTTTTGTGGAGAAGAATGGACAAGAAACTCCACACGTACTCTTTAAAAAAAAATGTGTTTTACAAGTATTTGGTTACATTATCTTGTTGAAAAAAAAAATTCATACATGTGAGAACGATGAAAAAAAAAAAAAAAGTAACGCACTTAAAAGCTTCTACAGTAAAACAAACAATTAAAATACAATAATTAGGTAATTAAAAACAGGCGGAGGCAGCTAAGTTATGACCAATCCCAACTGATGGCGCCCGTTCACGAACATGACACATGGATCGGCACCACTCAGCTCAACCATTATGAAGGGAACCGAATGATCCAACACATGTGCCACCATCAGAGAGACATTAGAGAGAGCATGACACACTATCAACTGCCAGGGCACACTGAAGTCAACGTACGACACAAAGGTATAGCAAATGGTAGATTTACAGTTGGTACATAGTACTCACATATGTGCTGTGCAGTTATATAATATAAAAATAAATTGAGTTTATACAACACAAATACATTCATACAGTCTTCAGCAGGTCCAGCAATACTTCAGAACTTTTCTGCTTATAACTTGTTATTGTGCCCTAGTGACTGTGGAGCTGGACTAGCGCTGAGCCAAGCATTTTTATCAGCGATGTAATCCCCCAACCCATAATATGCCAGCCTGCATAGTGTGCGTTTTATAAAAGTTTTGAATTTCTCCTCATTCAGTTCTAGAATGTGAGGCGGTATTTTATTGTAACATTTTATACAGTATCCCATAAAAGATGACGCTACTTTAGCCAGCCTGAAACCTGGTTGAATTAATTGGTCCCTATTTCTAGTAACATAACTATGTCTATCGCTGTTTTTACTAAAAAGATGTAAATTCTTTCTCACGTACATGATGTTTTCGTAAATATATTGACAAGGTACCGTCATGATGTTAATGTCCTTAAACAGTTCCCTTAGAGAATCGCGCCGGCGAAGATTGTATATCGCTCTGATGGCTCGTTTTTGCAGAATAAAAATTGACTGAATGTCTGCAGCCTTTGCCCATAGTAATATACCGTAAGACATTATGCTATGAAAGTAACTAAAATAGACCAGCCTCGCGGTATCTACATCAGTAAATTGACGAATTTTTCTAACAGCTTATGCTGCCGAACTTAACCGCCCCGCAAGTGATATTATATGAGGACCCCATTGTAACCTTGAGTCTAGCGTGATCCCCAGGAAAACCGTTTTGTCGACGAATTCTAGCTTCTCGTTGTTTAATATAATGTCACAATCATAACTTTTGACATTCGGCAAGGCAAATTTTACACACTTAGTTTTTTTAGCATTTAAAACTAAATTATTACCAGTGAACCAATTCAGAACTTGCTGCAATGCATTATTTACGTCGACAACGTTACTCGTACGTCTATTTATCTTAAAAATCAAAGTAGTGACGTCAGCAAATAACACCATGTTTAGTTTGTCTTTCAATAGATGGGGTAAATCATTAATGTATACTAATACTAATTGAGCCTTGGGGTACCCCCATTTTCACGTTCAACCCCGACGAATTGACACCGTTTATTTGGACTAATTGCTGTCTATCATTCAAATAGGATTTTACTAAACTTAATGCTAAAAGGCCTAGCCCGTAATGCTCAAGTTTCAAAAGCAATGTTACATGATCAACGCAATCAAACGCCTTCGATAGGTCGCAGAAAATACCTATGGCATCTTGCCCCTCCTCCCACGCATCAAAGATGTGTTTTAATAAGGTGATACCAGCGTTGGTTTTACGACGTCCTTTGGTGAAACCATACTGTTTTTCGTGTAGGATTTTATTCGTATTAAAATGAATGAGCATTTGATTTAGCATTATCTTTTCCAATACCTTGCTAAAAACCGGCAGCACGGACACTGGTCTATAATTATTTGTGTCTATAATGTCCCCGGATTTAAAAAGTGGTATAACCTTACTATGTTTCATTAGATCCGGAAAGACTCCTTGATCTACACACAAATTAAAAATCAAAGCTAAGTACGGCGCTATAGTCTGAATAATGGAGGTACAAACTTTGATGGACATGCCCCAAAGATCTTCGCTCAGTTTTACCTTTATTTGCTTAAAAGCCTTTATTACTGTTATTGGGTTTATATGTGAAAAGTGAAATTCAGTCGGGCAGGCTGAAACGTTCGCGTGTAATAAACCAGAAGCGAGCGACGGCGAAGAATTTAAGGGTTCAGTAGTTTTAATTGGGATGCTGGTAAAGAAATTTACAAATTCTTGAGCAACTTCTTTGTTATCTCTAATAAGTCCATGTGAAGTCTCAAGCGTGTAATCAGTATTATTTCTTTTGTTCCTGTTTGTTTCATTGTTTATAATTTTCCAAACCGTCTTAATTTTATTTTCTGCGAATTTAACCTTATTGCTAATGTATATAGCCTTAGCTAGTTTACACGTATTTTTAAAAATTCTTGAGTAAGTAGCAACATATTTACTAAAAGTTTCAGTGTTAATATAAGGCTTAAGGCCATACAGCTCGTAAAGTCTTTCCCTACTTTTCCTGATTCCTTTTGTCGCCCAGTCACTGAATAAAAACTTAGGGCATATAGTTTTAGTTTTCTTCTTAAAAGTATTATTGAATTCTGTTTGAACAACTGAGAAAACATTTTTGAATAAAATATTACCATCATTTACTGTGAGGTCCTGATAACTTAACTTACCAATTAAAGTGCTGTTAAATTTATTTAATTTACCGGATGTTATTGGTCTGGATTGAATCTGCACTTGTTGTATTGGTATGCTGGACTCAAATGTTACCAGTAGCCCACTATGATCCGAAGGCAGACAATTCATAATGGCTTTGTTTAAGTATTCGCAGCAACAAAAAACATTATCAATACATGTAGCAGTAGTCACAGTTGTTCGGGTTGGTTCCTCAAACACATGCGACAAATTAAATGATTTGAAGAGATTTAATAGTCAACTGCTATCTGAATTATTTTCTAAAATATTTATATTAAAGTCACCACAGATTATGACTAGTTTATTACCAGTTGCAAGTTTTGCCAGAACATCTTCCATCACTGACTCAAATATACAGTAGTTTTTATAATTGGGGGGTCTGTAAACGCACACTATAACATGCTTATCCAGCTCAACACAGGACAGTTCAACACTATGTTCAACTGATAGATCTACAATATCTTTACGAGGTTTTGATTTAATACCATTTTTGATTAATATAAGTGAACCTCCACGCAACATAACATTTCTGTTAAAACAGCTGCCCACAGTATAATTTTCAAAATTAATAAGCATTGAATATTCCTTCAGCCAATGCTCAGTAAAACAAATAATTTCAAACATTGTCTTTTCTAAAAACAGTTCTATTTCCAATTGCTTTGCAGAAAAACCTTGAATATTTTGATGGAATAATTTCAAAGAATTCTGCTTAGCCCCTTTTTTTAAATTAACTATGTGAGAGCAAGAAGGTACCGTCTTGTTGGTGGATTTACTCCTAACTATTTCGTTATTGGTACCCTCCGTTGTCCTACAAACTAGTTTAAATTATAAATATTAATAGCAGAATTGCTAACGTTATTAATGTTATTGACCTGTAAATTAGTATTACTACTAATATCAACTACAGTACATGACTTTGACATACTATTTATGTCTGAGTTTAAAGTAAAAGATAATAGCCTCGCTATTTGACGTCTTAACCTAAGAGTCAGATACACTGTATTGCCTGTCGACTTTAATTTATCAACAAAAATGTTGATGTCAAAAAAAACTAATTTGTCACTGTAATGGCTGACAAGGAAATGAACATGTTTATTCAACATATGTATATAATTATTTTGTCTACTAGTAGATTTTTCCAAATATGGAAAAGCACACAATATGATTTTATTGCAATTCAATTTTATCAACTCAGTTACACAATCAGTGATGTCATCTATTTTTACATCCAAACTGTTACCTATAAAGACAGTTAAATTGGTATCTGATTTATATACACTCTTTGTTACAGATTTCATAATATGCTTGTAAGATGACCCAGGCATACAATAATTCAAAGTCGAATGATTCTGATTGCTATTTAAACAACAAAAGGAGGTCTTTAAATAAAATACAGTAAGCAACAGAATAGAAAAGAATAAATTCTCTTCAACCCCGATATACTGCTTGCGACGTAACAAGTTGAGCGCCTCTGCACAATGAAGTAGCCTTTCAAAAGAAAATCCTCCTAACTAACGCCCTTAGAAAATACTTTATGCTTTGGAAAATGTAGGTGACACTACAATGTCTTTAAAAACAGGCTTAGCATGGGGCGAACTTCGAAGTTCTATCGGTCTAACCCGGTTATTTATGACAATTACAGTTTTCTGTTTTAGTTATTACTAGCCTCTGCCCGTGGCTTGGTTCACGTACCACCGGAATAAAAACTATATTCTGCGTCCTTTCCAGGGTCTCAAACTATCTTAATACCAAATTTCATCTAAATTGGTTCAGCCGTTTGGTCATGAAATGGAAACAAATGAACAAACAATCAGAGTAACTTTCGTATTTATAATATTTTAGATTGGATCCCCCACATTCTTCCATCCATGCCATTCCTTAATTCTGAATCCAAAAGTAGGTACGCTTCGATCGATTTTGTCTCACTAACTCGCATTTGCATGTAAATTTGTCCCCTGAGGTTTTTTTGATGGCATTTCCTATTACTCTACAACTAACAGAATCTTTAATTGGTTTGCCGATAACTAACAAGATAATTAATTATTTCCTGATAAAAACCAACAAAGTCAAGGTCCATAGCAGCAACCGGAAAGCAAACAATAGCTGAACCGTGCTGTGTGCAGTTTCCACATGTCGCTCGACAAAATGCCATAATACGGCGGTGAATCGCTCTGCCTCTGCCGAGTTTACTGCCGAGAGGAACCGTCTAAGGTACAAGCTGTCGCGGGAATAAGGCCTATGTTCTAAGTGATTACGGAAGCAACTTACTTCACTCCAAGCGATTGCTTAAATACGCAATAAAAAAGATCATAGGTACGACCATAGTCGCAATATTGTCTCATACCAAGACCATAATCGCACTTTTATCAAAGAACTAGCTGTTGCCCGCGACTTCGTCTGCGAAGCATTAGTAATTCGAATTGCTTATCTATACCAATATTATAAAGAGGAAAGATTTTTTTGTTTGTTTGTTTGTACCGAATAGGCTCCGAAACTACTGCACCGATTTAAAAAAATCTTTCACCAATAGTAAGCTACATTATTCCTGAGTAACATAGGCTATTTTTTTATTACGAAAACGGGTCCTGTGGGGTGGCCCACGGGAGCGAAGCCGCGGGGAACAGCTGGTTTTATATATCGCGGCTTAATATTGTAAATGATAAATAAATGATAAATGATTTTTTTTCTGTAAGTTGGTTTGTACAAACACTTTTACATGTCGATCATATTTTTTAAAACTAGATGAGATCCGCGTTTCCTATCTGACTACTCTGAGAAGAAAGGCCGAAACAAACTCAGAGGTCGCAGTCTCTTTTAAAGTCTTGACAAAATCTTGGTTATATCATGTGAAGACCATGTAGACAGATGTCTGAAATGGTCTTTTGAGGAAAGAACCAGCCAGATTGAGTGGACCTGTCCAGTCAGTGAACGCATTTGTCAATAACCGAGCAGCTCAACTCGGAATTTACGGAGCTCAACGATTCGACGAACAATACCAAAGAAAGGACATTCGGGTAGGCCGCATAAACTACTCAAACTGCCAGACCATGAGTAAAAACTAACTAAGTTATAATAAAAAAACAAAAATCCACATAGTCTTCACATTCACAATAATAAAAATAAAATAATATAATACTTTAAAAAGTAAATATTCTTGTCATTGCAAGAAAACAAAAAAAAATATCAAAGTTAAAAACAAAATTCACGGTGCAAAATATAAAAAAAAAACAAAATTAATTGGAGCAGCTCAATCCCAAGCCTTTTTGTCCTCAACGTAATCTTTAATAGTATAAAACGCTTTCTGACACAACTTACGTTTAATGAATGATTTGAATTTATTAAGACTTAGATCTTGTACGTGGCTTGGAAGCTTATTATAAAAGCGTACACATTGACATCTAAACGAGCCACCTATCTTCTTGAGCCTTGTTGTAGGTACTACAAATTTGTGTTTGTTCCTAGTATTTATGTTATGGATATCACTGTATTTTTTAAACAATTTTATATTTTTATGAGCATATAAAAGATTTTCATAAATATACTGAGAGGGCACAGTCATTACATTAATCTCCTTAAATTTCTCTCTGAGAGAGTGCCTCGGGCTTAATTTATATATTGATCGAACAGCTCTTTTCTGCAAAACAAAGATATTCTGGATGTCGGCGGCATTTCCCCACAACAGAATACCGTACGACATTACACTATGAAAATAGCTAAAGTATACTAAACGGGCTGTCTCTATGTCAGTTAAATTACGAATTTTTCTAACAGCATATGCTGCGGAGCTTAGCTTCTTTGACAATTTATCTATATGTGGGCCCTACTGAAGCTTAGCATCCAAAGTTAAGCCTAAAAATACTGTGCTATTCTCAGGATTCAATTCTTCGCCCTTTATCAACACATCACTTTTCACCTGCCCAACGTGAGGTAGGGTAAACTTAATGCATTTGTTTTTTTTTTCATTAACACCTTAACTGCCAAGTGACCGACAAAGAATACATTTTCAATTGTGTCTCATTGCCTGGCAGTTAAGGTGTTAAGGAGTAAATTGTTAACATTGAACCAGTGAACTACTTTTGAGATCGCGCTATTTACTTCGTCAGTAAACAGCTGCTGCCGTTTAAGTTTAAACAAAAGTGAAGTATCATCTGCAAACAACACTATGTCATGGTTATCCTTTATGAGGTAAGGCAAGTCATTAATATAAATAAGAAACAAGAAAGGACCAAGAATCGAGTCCTGCGGGACTCCCATTTTTACTATAGATCCGGGTGATCTTTTTCCATTAACGTCAACAGTCTGAATCCTATTACTCAAGTAAGAAGTAAGAAGATCCAGAGCGCTGTTCCGGATCCCGTAGTGGCGGAGTTTCCTGATTAGCGTTTCATGAAGAACACAATCAAATGCCTTGGACAAATCACAAAAGATTCCCAGGGCATCGCACTTATCTTCCCATGCATTATAAATATGTCCTAAAAGCTCATCAGTAGTTGAACGACCCCTTGTAAAACCGAACTGTTTGCTATGTAATAATTTATGCTTATTAAAAAATCTTTGCAATTGCTCTAAAATTAATTTCTCAAATATCTTACTAAAAGTAGGTAGTACTGAAATAGGTCTATAATTTGTAGGGTCTGATGTACTACCTGATTTAAACAAAGGTATTATTTTACTATTCTTCATTAGGTCAGGAAACTCCCCACAGTCGATACAATGATTAAAGATAATAGCTAAACTAGGTGCGACAACATCAATAATAGACTTAGCAACTTCTACAGAATGACCCCACAGATCTGCAGTCTTTTTAACATTTAAAGTGTGAAAGGTTTTAATTATGTATCTACAAGTAATATGTTCAAAAAGAAATTCCGTATCGCAGACATTAACATTTTCTTTTAGCAAAGACTCCGCAATAGAAGGTGATGAGTTTAGGGATTTAGTAGTTGAAATGGGAATATCCGAAAAGAAATTTTCAAAGGCCACTGCGACTTGTGAGTCTGATTTTATGATGTTGTCATTAATAGACAGGCTGTAGTTAGTATTTCGGTTACCAGATCTTCCCGTTTCACTACTAATAATATTCCAAGTCGTTTTAATAACATTACTACTGTTTTTAATCTTTGAACTCAAATAATGCGACTTGGCCAAACTACAAACTTTTTTAAATAATTTTGAATAATTTTTAAAATATAAATTAAATTCAGCAGTGTTTACATAAGGCCTTTTACTGTACAGCTCATAAAGCCGTGTTCTACTTTTATGAATACCAATGGTCGCCCAATCACCGAATGATGCGTTACTATTAACGGAGATATTCTTGGGAATAAAGGTCGTATTAAATTGTTTACAGTATATACTAAAAAAAATCATCATATAGGTGATTAGGATCAGCATGAATTGACAAAATTGGTAATTTATTAATGAGTTTAGCCTTAAAAGCTGCCAAACGACTTACAGTTTTGGGGTTAACAGTGATATCCTTTTTAGCCACTTTGTTGTTTAGGTTTTGTATAGTAATCCTCTGCCCACAATGATCAGAATCTAGTAAATTTATAATTTCTTTGTGGACAGGTATAACATTAGTATAAATATTATCTAAGCATGTGGCACTAGTAGGGGTTATTCTTGTGGGCTCCAAAAATAGGTTTACAAGATTGTAGGACTGAAACAGACTTATTATTTTACTATAAGAACCTGAGTTTTCTAATAAATTAACATTAAAATCACCACAAGTGATTATGGATTTATTTGAGTTACAAATCTTGTGTAACACTTCATCCATTACCTTTTCAAAGCAGTCATACAATACTGAAGGGGGTCTGTATACACTTAATACAATAAACTGCTCCAATTCTATACAAGCTATTTCAACTGTCCGCTCAACAGATAGGCTCACAATATCCTTACGGTCCTTAAATTTAAGCTGGTTACTTACTAAAATCGTCGTGTGTCGGTCAGTGTCGTTTCGGCTTCTAGCGAGAACGGTCGCGTCACGCACGCTCTTACACAAGTCTGCGCTCGTGTACAAGTGCTGACGCCGCAACCTAATTACGCCGCGTATTGCCCTCGCGGGCGGTGCAATGACCTAGACTTCTAAGTGAATCATGCATTATTATGAGAATTTGCGGTAAGTTATAATTTTTATAATTATAACTTGTAAACAATTATGGCTTCGCCGAATAAAATAGTCCTCAAAACTGATCTGGAACATCAGTTGTACACCCGGTACAAAGAGGAAGCTAAAGAGCGCCAAGAACTGCAGCAACTAGTACAAGTGCTCAGTAGCCAGGTAGAAGCCTTGCAACACCAGCTGAAACTTATCCAGGAACAAAATAATGTTACTTCAGAGAAGGAACATTCGACAAATGATAAGCCCCAGTCAACAGTCGAATATAAGACTGATGAAGAGGACCTTGCCAGAGAAACTGAGTGGGTACGACAAAAAAGTAGAAAGAAGAGAAAGCTGAATGCTTCACTGTCTCCAGTATCGCAAGGAGCAAGCTCCATGGAACCTCAGGCTGGTACAAAAACCGAGCAACCAAAAATAAAAAAAACTACCACCACCTCCCCCAGTCATAGTAGAAAATATCAGAAACTACCAGAAGTTTTATGATCTTCTCTTGACTTGTTCAAATAAAGAGTCCTTTGTGGTCAAAATGATGAACGGGGCTTCTGTCAAAGTAAACGCCAGGAACGAAGACTCCTACAGAGCGATTACTAAATTATTATTAGAAAATAATTATCTCTGGCACTCCTATGAGAACAAACAAGACAGACCAATTAGGGTCATAGCAAAAAATCTACACTCATCATGTATGCCAAATAGAATAGCTGAAGAATTAAATGCTAATGGCTTTAAAATCCAGGAAGTGGTAAACAAATTAAGTTGGAGGACTAAGGAACCTCTGAATATGTTTATGCTTTCCTTTCAAAAAGACGAAGATATAAATAAAATTTATAGTATTAAGACCATATTAGGTTGTAAAGTAGAAGTGCAGCCTTTAAAAACTTCCAAGCTAATACCACAGTGTAAGAGATGTCAAGCATATGGCCATACACAGAAATATTGCTCCAAGGAACCTAGATGTGTGAAGTGCACAGCCTAGCGAGCATGGGCGTACCCAAGACATTTGTGACAAGACATGATAAATTATGTCATGTCTTACAATTTGTCTTAAATGCTAGCACGGGTCAAACATGTGACATATTTTAAAGGCGCAACATGCCTTTCTAGTTGCTACCCGGCGAGCACGGCCTACTGTGACATGGCTTGTGTCACACATTTCATCGCAGTTAGGGCGATGACGCCATTTTGTCCTAAATAATAGCACCGGCGGCGTGAGAAAATTTCTTGACGTTTATTTGGGACTCATCGGGTCTTAATTGCTAATACGGGCGCACCCATTTTGTCACAAATGTCACATTTTGACAGATGATTTAGAAAAATGTATCACTTTCGTTCGATGGTGGTGATAAAATTTTATAGTTGATAAAAAAATATTTGCCTTCTATTTACTGCACCAAATGGCAATAAATTCATTTTGTGTGTATGGTGATCAATGTTTATTAATTAATTAATTAATTTTATATTATTACTTTTTCATAATTGTAATTTTCTTTATAATTATTTTCTTTTATACCATATTCTTCTTACTTTCTACATTTTTAAATGTTTCTTAAATAAAATCCTCAAAAAACATTTAAAATTTAAAAAAATAGGGGCCCACCGGTGTTGTTCCAAGATATTATATTTTTTTAGTAATTATTAAAATTTTCACAATAATTATATGTTTCTAACAAACACTTAATATGTTATCAAACAAACAAAGAAAAATAAAGTGTGCATAAGTCTATGATCGTGGGTCAAATATTAATTTATTCCCAACAAAATTAAAAAGTTGTTTAGCTGTATAAACGGCATACTTTTTTATATATATGTCGGAAACACGAGGGCTTCCTTCCATATACCCTCGTACTTGTGGGCTTATCGTGGGTTATGCATGCACGAGGCAGGTAACTTATGCCGTTTTAGAGATATTCCATTGTCCAATTCTAGTAGCAAGTTGACGCGCCAGTTTGTAATCGTTTTCACTAGCCAGTAGCCTGATACTTTTAGACGCAACTCCACCGGCACCAATCATGCCACACATCACACCTGATCGCGGTACCGTCTCGCTCCAGTTCTCTCCACTCAAGTCCACCCCGCGCTGCCGCGCGCCTTCGCGTTTCCCTCCAAAATTGCCTGTCACTGTCACATGTCACTTTGCTCTAGGATTCAAATCCTTCACTCGAATTGGACACTGGAGAAAACTAAGTGTTACCAATCGAATAAAATCTAATTGAAATTTGAATCAGAGGCTAAATGTTGCCAATTAAACAAAACTGAACGATATTTCTTCGTTCCCAACTATTAATCATTTACCTTCCTCCGATACGGCCATCTTGACATTCAAACGGTCCCACGTTTGATGTAGAGCGATGAACAACATCGTTACTCAATTGTGATGAAAAACAAAAACCAAGAGAACAAAAAAAAATTAAGTACCTAATAGGTTAAGTTCGGCCGCTCCTGACCAAATAAAAAAAAATTACGTGGTCGTGACATCTTCCACGTGAAACCTTCAATCAACACCTTATATTACCAGCCTACAACAAAAATCAAGTACTTCTTTACTCATGAAAACATAATTCTCATAGCTTTCACACTGTTCATTTGTTTTCTCCATGTAAATCTAGGTCTCCACACCGTACACCGTACACAACCATCGTCGTACTCTCGAAACAGATACCTCACCGTTTAGACAACCATATTAACACTAACACATTCTAAACGGTTACCGAAGCACCAGAGGTACCAGGTTCCCAACAGACGTCAAGTCGGTCTCGAAGCACTAAGTGTGCCTGAAACCACTCAAACGCCCAACACAACATACCATGCCACATACACCAAACAACGGGTCACCGAGGCCCCAGAGGGACCAGGCTCCCCCAGACACACAACAGGTTACCAAAGCCCCAAAGAGACTAGGCTCCCCCCAGACAACAGGTCACCAAAGCCCCAGAGGGACCAGGCTCCCCCAGACAACCGGTCCTCTCGAAGCAACAAGACTGCCAGATACCCATGCCACATACATTAAACAACAGGTCACCGAAGCCCCAGAGGGACTAGGCTCCCCCCCATACATATCCAGCAATGTTTCTTGGTCCCACAGCAATTGCTGTGCCTCCTGATGGTCAACCCTGTGACCATCCTGCAACCATAGTCATCCTGACCAGGCCTCGTAACCCATCTCGGTTACAGCAGTCATCTTTTGACCACTCACCAGCCCACTTTAGGCTACAGCAGTCATCTCTGACCACTCACCAGCCTATCTTAGGCTACAGCAGTCATCTCTGACCACTCACCAGCCCATCAAAGGCTACAGCAGTCATCTCTGACCACTCACCAGCCTATCTTAGGCTACAGCAGTCATCTCTGACCACTCACCAGCCTATCAAAGGCTACAGCAGTCACCGCAGTGACTACTCTTCACCGCACAGTCAGTCCTTTGACCATGCACACGACCTCACCATTGCTAGATTGATTTGAATCAGTCTTCAACATATTACATTCAGTTACGTCAATGGGTACTTAATCTTTCAGATTTTCTCAAACTCATCATGAACCAAACAAAGCCTTTAATTCAACACATAATTGCCACCATTCAGAATTCCATTTCACTTCCAAACAGCACCTTTAAACCAAAATGAAATTTGTTATTTCAATCTTTACTCTGAGTATCAATCTTTATTCTGAATACAACGGCAACCTCACATTCAGGATTTCATACACAGCCAAAAGCATACTCAAGAACTCTATTCTATGTTCATGATTTCATACCAAACTCTCAGTACGATAGGTATAATAACTTACAACACCAAACATTACCAACTTTGCAAACTAAAAATTAAATCATGCACCGCACATCACCGACTTTACATCTGTGTTAACATTATCTTATCCAACTTGAATGAAATAACACAAAATAACGTTAGGTATGTTCAAAATGACCAGCACAGACTATTCAACAAGTTAGCACAGCCATTACTGACAGTATACTTTAAATTCCAAACTTATTATTCAAGTTAGGTAGGTACTAGACTTCCTACATGACACCACACAATTCACAAATACAAACCTTCATTTTAAAGAGATGCTACAATTATTAAAAATTTTGAACAATGTTCAAGATTACCGAGGCCAAGCATCGTTGAACAACACAGAACAAGGAAACCATTCCTAGTTTCCTCCAAAAAAAAAAAACAAAAACCCATGTACCAAGTACATCAAATAGAACCCAAGTATCCCATCCGTGGTCTACAATTCACAATAACTTAGCAAATACATTCGCTACACAGAATGCACTTTCAACTTAAACGCCGAATAAACTCTTGACTCCGTCATCTCTCTGACCCACGAAACTGAGAAACCGTTCTATGTGAATTAAAATGTTGCCAATTGAACATCTATCTCATCCTCAGCCACAACTTGGAACAGTTATTGGCTCTCGAGCATCTCATAATACCTGAACACGTCTTCTCGACACCATCTAAATGTCTAGTTGCACTTGTCATTCACCATAGTCAATTTAAATCATTTTTATTTGTAGGTACCATTAGAATGACATGTTATCAGTTGGTTAGTTCTCTACAATGCGATATATAACAACTTCAGACATTAACTTTACCTTTATTCAACCGTTGGTAGCAACAAAACTAAACGCCAACTGTCTAGGCTATAGTAACGTTAATCCTTGTGATGTTTGCAGGTTGTAAGATTGCAAATCGAGTTGAACAACAAACTATTTCACTAAACTTTAACACTGGTTTGAAAATAATCTTGATTACATAGCTCTTAACTGAAAGTTATTGCATGTCTTTGCAACAATGCAAAAGTTAAAAGTCTAATCCTCACAGTGACTCACACATTGTAACGATTTATTAATAATCTAGTCTTTATCTAGTAACTTTTATGTTAAAAATCATATCAAAGTTATTTGTTTTGTATCATCAAACTTTTTCGAATGTTGACACTTACTTGTCAATGTCTTTATGTCTTAAAGAGATGAGCAAGGGATGACGTTCTGTTATCGATTAATTGACGAATCAATTTTAAGGACAAAAATTAAATAAACGTTTTTTCAATCGATATCCAGTACTGAATCGATCCAGCGAATCAATATTTCACCTTAGAAAATCGAGATAAGATTTTTCTGTTTTGATATGAACCAAAATATCATTTTAAAAATAATTGAATGTTAAACAAAATAAATATTGTTCCCTTATACCTGATACTTTAATTTAGTTGTGAAAACAACCCCAATCGGTCAAAGATACTAAAGATCGACTATTATTATGATTTTTCTTTTTGCGTTCCGTAACTGGATTCAAACTTGTATTGAAAATACCAATGCGAACAGTTAGAAAGTATGTTGTTTCCAAGGAATAGCATATTCACAAATTCCCTTTGAGATCAAATCAACAACAAACTCAGTGGTAGTAATATTTGCGGTAAATCTGAAGTGACACCTATTAATAAAAAATGCATGGCTAAAATTCCTAGTGTTCAAACATATAAAAAAACGGATTGCTAATATCTTTACTTCTCGATTGTCAGTAAACTAACAACCTATTTATTATCTGTGTTTATGCTTGTGACAGCACTAGTGGTCACAAAACTGTGTATTATTGTTCTAACAACATAATAATGTAATGAAATCTCATATTTTTTTTGCGTTTCGTCCCCACGTTCCAATGCTCCGAGTACATTAGAAACATAAAATTGCGAAAATCGTTTTGTTGTTTATTTTGTTGGTGAATAAAAAAGATTAAATACTTGATGAAACAAAATATTTCAAAGCTCGAACAAAGCAAGGATATCAATAGATGGCGTGACATGGACTGACTTCTCATTCTGTCTATGTAAAAATGAATTGTTCATTTTTTAATTGATCATAAAAAAATTCATGCACCTATTCAATAAGTTATTTCAAGCAGCATAGTACGGCTAATGGGGTCCCGAATCTAATTTCGATGATTATTGAAAGAAACATACAGTATCAACACCATTACACAGATAGCGCTGTTTGAATATTTTTTTTACTCTTTTTATGTAACTTACATGACACATTTCCATGAAACAAAATAATGCAATAGTTATAGATTGCAATTAATGCAAGAATTGTAAAACTTAAACTTAAACTGGTAAATCCAAACCCAATACATACTTCGGCTGCCACAAAAATGCACAGCTGCACAGATTGTTGAATGCAGATCAATCAAAGTAACATACCTTAAGCCTGTGCTCCCGGATGGGTCAGGCAGCAGTGCCGACCATGCACACATGCACAAGTCCAGACTCCTAGATGCTACCAGAAAATATTAAATGGATTGATCACCGCAGTGGCATGTATAACACCACTAAATTTCCTCTTTCATAGCGTAGGCTGCGGGTTATGTGTTGCCTTTTGAAATGGAACCTGAGCTCCGCACTTGTATCACCACACACAGCTGGTCACAACAGGTCTTGTGGTATCCACAGCAGCCATGTTGAAGGGCTCAGACGTCCATGCTATTTGTTGCATATTGTACGAATGCCTGAAAAATTCATGTCTATGAGCGAGTTTTCACACAAGCGTAATGTTTTGTTGAATCAAGTTGTAGCTTAAGGATGTTTGCTCTCTTGCACTGTATTTTCACAAGTCGTCTTATTCTCATGCGAGTTCCACTGACAGTATGAAACTGGCTAAGTTTCTTTTAGCATCATAACGAAAATAGAAATTTATTTTAAAATTTTAGCCACTTTATACCGAGAAAAACAATAGGTATTGTGGCTAAACTTCACAAGGCATTAGATAGGTACTAATTATTGTCAGAATACTCAAGTTTATACTTCCCTGTACATCTGTACACCACAGTTGTTTGCCCAGTAGGTATTTATAGTCAGGATTGGGCATCCATGTCATCATTAACATTATCTGCAACCCGACTTCGCATATTGTCTCGGATAGGCCACACTATTCGGTTGAATTCGGGCAACATGATATTCCTGTCTCTAGTAGCCGGCTAGTTGCAAAACGTCTCCATTAGGTAGGTACTTCCATGCCGTTTTGTTGCGCACCAAAGATCGCGCCAGCCATTACTCGTCTCATTTGGTCCATCATCGCCTTGTGCGTGCATTGGCTCATACTTCTGATGTCGGAAACACGAGGGCTTCCTTCCATATACCCTCGTACTTGTGGGCTTATCGTGGGTTATGCATGCACGAGGCAGGTAACTTATGCCGTTTTAGAGATATTCCATTGTCCAATTCTAGTAGCAAGTTGACGCGCCAGTTTGTAATCGTTTTCACTAGCCAGTAGCCTGATACTTTTAGACGCAACTCCACCGGCACCAATCATGCCACACATCACACCTGATCGCGGTACCGTCTCGCTCCAGTTCTCTCCACTCAAGTCCACCCCGCGCTGCCGCGCGCCTTCGCGTTTCCCTCCAAAATTGCCTGTCACTGTTACATGTCACTTTGCTCTAGGATTCAAATCCTTCACTCGAATTGGACACTGGAGAAAACTAAGTGTTACCAATCGAATAAAATCTAATTGAAATTTGAATCAGAGGCTAAATGTTGCCAATTAAACAAAACTGAACGATATTTCTTCGTTCCCAACTATTAATCATTTACCTTCCTCCGATATATATGTCTATGTCGCACTATGAAGTCAACAACAAGAAAAGCCAGTCGCGCCTGTAAACTATGTCACATGGTTGTCCCGTGCTAGCATTTAAGACAAATTGTAAGACATGACATATTTTATCATAACTTACGACCGTAGTCGAAAACCAAGCAATGAAAAAAAAAAAAAAAAACTTATAATTGATGTTGGGATCCTGCTAACATGGGGGTAGCAAAGGGGGTGGCTAAATTTTGGTTATTTTTTGCCTAGGACATACCGTTTTCGAGATATCATTTTGGAAATATAGAGCGTTTTATGCAAAAAAAATAAAATACGGAGGCCCATAATTCGGAAACAGTGCGCCGTAGGGCTATGCTTCTCAGAACATAAATGGTTTTTAAGGCCAAGGTTAAACCGAAACTGCAATAAAATTGGAAAATTACCGAAAAAGAAAAAAATAAACGTCAAGAAGTTATGCCACAAGTCAAGAAAATATCTCACGCCGCCGTGCTAGCATACAAGACAAAATGAGTTTATCGCCCAAACTGTGATTAAAAGTGTGACTTAAGCGATGTCACAGTAGGCCATGCTCGCCGGGCTGGTAAACACTTTACTAAAGACTGCACAAAATCTATAGCAGATAAACCCAAATGCGTTCACTGTGGTGAGCCACACCCAGCCAACTACAGAGGGTGTATGGTAGCCAAAGAATTGCAACAACTGAAAAATAAAGCCATAAAAAAAAAATTTACTACACCTGTCACTCAGGCTCCTAGTGCTAAGAAAAATGTCAAAGAGTATCAAAGGGTATCAAAGAATGTGTCTTATGCGCAAGCTACGAAATCTCTTGAACCACAACCACCAGTGCACGGTTCACAACCCTCCACGTCAATAGACGCCGACACAATAAAAAATATAAATAAAATTTTGAATATTTTAACCTCATTTGAACAAAGGTTAAAAAACCTAGAAAGTAGTGCTACGCAGCTACCTCGTATGACTCAAAAATTAAGAACACTCTAAAAATTATGGCGTGGAATGCAAACGGACTCCTAAAGCATCAAAACGAGCTACAGGCGGTCCTTGCAACAGTAAAAATTGATGTGTGCCTCATATCGGAGTCTCACTTCACAAGAGAATCGTATATACACCTTAACGGATATAAAATATATCATGCACTACACCCTGTCAATACTGCGAGAGGGGGAAGCACCCTTATAATAAGAGAGAACATCTACCATTACCTAGAACTTAAATATGAAGAAGAGTTCATACAAACTGTAGCCGTTAGGGTCAAAACTAAATATCATCACATTACCGTAGCAGCTATATACTGTCCACCAAAGCATGCTCTGAAAATAGAGCAGTACAGAAACCTGTTGAAACTTCTTGGCAACACGTTTATATTGGGAGGTGACCTTAACGCAAAACACATACGTTGGGGATCTAGACTAACCAACACTAAAGGAAGGGAATTGCTTAGTGCTATGCGAGAAATCAATTGCAATGCAATATCAACAGGAAAGCCTACTTACTGGCCTACTGATACCCAAAGAATTCCAGATCTGATCGACTTTTTCATATTTAAGAATCTGTCAGCTACATATCTTCACATACAGGAGGGATTTGATATGAACTCTGATCACTCGCCCATTATCTTAACTTTAAGTGAAACCATAATTCAGAAAGAAAGCAATCCAACTTTAGTGAATTGATTCAAATTGGATTGGGATAGCTTCAAATTCGATTTAGACAATATGATTGACCTCAAAGTACCGCTCAAAAATAATCAACAATTGGATAAAGAAGTGTCAAAATTTGTGACAGACATTCAAAACTGCGCTTGGGGAAATACACCTCTCTTGAAAAAAAAAGTTGCAGGTCATAGTTATCCGTTAGAAATAAGAAACCTCATAGCCATAAAGAGGGCTCAGAGGCAAAAATGGCAACAATCAAGATATCCACCTGACAAAACAATGCTAAATCATCATCATCATCATCATCATTTCAGCCGAAAGACGTCCACTGCTGGACATAGGCCTCCCCCAGGCGTCGCCACATTGACCGATCCCGTGCGTCTCGCATCCAGCGCCTTCCCGCAACCTTAACCAGGTCATCGGTCCACCTAGTGGGAGGCCTTCCAACGTATCGTCTTCCAGTTCGCGGTCGCCACTCCAGAACTTTTCGGCCCCATCGGCCATCCGTTCTGCGAGCAATGTGCCCTGCCCACTGCCACTTAAGTTTGGCAATTCTTCGGGCTATGTCGGTAACTTTGGTTCTCCTGCGGATATCATCATTTCTGACGTGATCACGCAAGGAAATTCCGAGCATAGCCCTCTCCATTGCCCTTTGGGTGACTTTAAGCTTTCTGATAAGGCCCATTGTGAGCGACCACGTCTCGGTCCCATAGGTGATCACTGGCAACACACACTGGTCATAGACTTTTGTCTTGAGACACTGCGGTAAATTGGACGAGAAGATACCACGCAACTTCCCGAACGCCGCCCAGCCGAGTCGGATTCGACGGTTGATCTCTTTCTCGAAGTTGGACCTACCCAACTGGACCGTTTGTCCCAGGTAAACATAATCGTCTACAACTTCAATTGTAGAGTCTCCGATCTTGATAGGAGTGGGTGTTACATGGGCGTTCACCATGACCTTGGTTTTGTCCATGTTCATTTTAAGACCCACTCTTTCGGAAGCTCTACTAAGGTCATCGAGCATTTTACTGAGGCTCTCCATGGTCTCAGCCATAATCACTATGTCGTCGGCAAACCGAAGGTGAGTGATATACTCGCCATTAACGTTGATGCCAAGCCCCTTCCAGTCCAGAACCTTGAAGACGTCCTCCAGCGCAGCAGTGAACAGTTTCGGAGAAATTACGTCTCCCTGTCTTACGCCGCGCTGGAGAAGGATTGGTTTCGAGGTCTGATCCTGAAGACGGACTGACATGGTGGCGTTTTTGTACAGACACTTCAACACCTCAATGTACCGGTAGTCGATCTGGCACCGTTGGAGAGACTGCAGTACAGCCCAAGTCTCGATCGAATCGAAGGCTTTCTCGTAGTCCACAAACGCTAAACAGAGAGGCAAGTTATACTCTTCGGTATTCTGTATAACCTGCCGCAGCGTATGTATGTGGTCTACGGTGCTAAAGCCTTTTCGGAATCCGGCTTGTTCGGGAGGCTGGAAATCGTCAAACCTGCGCGCGAGACGATTCGTGATGACTCTTGAAAACAACTTGTAAACATGGCTAAGAAGCGAGATGGGCCTATAGTTCTTCAGCCGGGCATTGTCGCCCTTCTTGAAGAAGAGTACCACCACACCCCTGCACCATGCCTGTGGCGTTTTGCCCTCGAGTATGACGGAATCAAAAAGCTTCTGAAGGGCCTTGAGGACCGGTTTTCCACCCGCCTTCAGGAGTTCAGCCGTGATTCCGTCATCACCCGGCGCCTTGTTGTTTTTAAGCTGTTTCAGAGCCATCCTAATCTCGTACAGGCTGACGTCCGGGATATCTTCGGTATAGTGTCGGGTCAATCTAGCTCTTGGGTCGTTTGCTAGATGTCGTATGCTAAATAGACTTACAAAAAGATTAAGTAAAGCAATACAGGAATATCATGATGATGCTACACATAATTACTTAAGCCAATTAACAAGTAGTGGAAAAACAGAACACTCACTGTGGAAAGCCACTAAACGTCTGAATAAGCCTATTGTTCATGCATCACCTATTAAACAAATAGATGGCAAATGCATTTACAACAAACTTTTCAAACAAGTGCTGAGGAAAGCTCTGAAAAAATAACACTAGATGTCACTCACCATGACGAGTTGAATATACGATTAGCTACGCCGAAAGAAGTGCAAAATATGATCAAAAACTTAGCCAAAAAGAAATCGCCTGGATACGACCTTATCACTGGAGAACTGCTTCAAAATCTGCCACGAAAAGCCATAGTAAAACTTACAACCCTTATAAATGCAACATTCCGATTGAAACACGTGCCTGATATCTGGAAAGTTGCTGAAGTAATAATGATCCCCAAACCCGGAAAATCGCCTCAGGAAGTAACATCATACAGACCTATATCTCTTTTACCAATCATTTCAAAATTATTTGAAAAACTACTTATAAGACGCATAAAACCAATAATAGAAGACAGAAAACTGATTCCCAATTACCAATTCGGTTTCAGAGAAAAACACTCCACGATAGACCAAGTACATAGAATTACCAACATTATAGAAAGAACCCTAGAAGAAAAAAAAGTCTGTTCTACAGTTTTTCTAGATGTAGCACAGGCATTTGATAAGGTTTGGCATAAAGGTCTCATTTATAAGTTAAGGAAAATGCTTCCTAAACAATTTGCAGACATTTTAGAATCTTACCTAACAGAGAGGACGTTTAGAGTCCGACATGAAGATGCTTACTCAGATCTCAAGCAAATAAAAGCTGGTGTACCACAAGGAAGTGTTCTTGGACCTATCTTGTACCTATTGTACACCTGTGATATCCCAGAAATGAAAAACAACTTTATTGCAACCTTCGCAGATGACACAGCCATCATGGCTATAGGTGTCACTCACAAAGAAGCCGTAGATAAAGTACAAATTGCTGTGAACTCCATCACCAACTGGACAAAAAAATGGCGAATTAAGTTAAATGAGTCCAAATCGACCCATATAGACTTCACAAACCGAAGCCCTAATTATACACCGGTTTATATCAACGGTTGCATAATACCTTACGAAAATACTGCAAAATACCTGGGTATGACGCTTGACGCCAAGCTTCGCTGGAAGGCTAATGTCAAAAAGAAACGCCTGGAGTTAGATATCCGCTACAGGAATATGTACTGGCTACTTGGCAGACATTCATCATTGTCAGTGTACAACAAAGTACTTCTGTACAAACAAGTACTTATGCCTGTATGGGCATACGGTATACAGCTTTGGGGCTGTACAAAACGTACCAATGTTGAAATTATACAAAGATTTCAAAACAAGGTACTGCGGAGCATAGTAAACGCTCCCTGGTATATTAGAAACGAGGACATCCACCGGGACTTAGGAGTGGACCTCGTCGCCAAAGTTATAAAAAAATACGCCGAAGCTCATGAAGAGAGACTTCATAAACATGTGAATGTCGAGGCTATCCAGCTCCTTGACACCACGGACATAATAAGGAGACTGAAAAGGACTAAGCCTTTTGAGTTAGTTTAGAGTGAAATTAGTGTTACGGAGTGCAGTGAGTGCTACCTTTTAAGAACACATGAACTAAGTGTCTTCCCATCATAATAGAGACAATAAGAAAAGTGCCAATGGACACATTCTTTACCGTATAAATTATTAGCAAATTAGGTTAAATTTAAGTTACTTATAAGCCTCAAGGCTAGATTGTGACTGTTATGAAGTAACTATTCAGTTACATCGTAATAAAAAAAAAAAAAAAAAAAATACTTACTAAAATCAAAGAGCCACCATGTATAGCATTAACTCTGCTAAATGAACTACCAACCTGGTGATTATTAAAATTGAACAAAAACTGGTGGCTTTTAAGCCAATGTTCTGTTATACAAAGAATATCAATGCTATTAAAATTCATAAATAAATCTACTTCTAAGTGTAGGTTTTCCATACAAACTTCTACCTCTCTTTCCACTCCCTTAAGTATGATTTCCGTAAGTATATGATATCCAAACAGGATCAAAACTATCCTATGTCCTGCCCAGGGTCTCATAATTTCTCCGAACCAAATTACATTTAAATCGGTTCAGCGGTTTAAGCGTGAAAAGGTAGACAGAGAGACAGACAGAGTTACTTTCACATTTGTAATATTAACTCCGCCCGCGACTTCGTTCGTGTGATGGCAACCAAAAATAAGCTGTTATTAAACCTAATAAAAATGTGGTTTTGTAAAGTTCTACGGTTTATAGGTTTGGGACGATTCGTTATTTGACTTAAAGAATAATACATTTTAGGTTACCGCTACAAAGTAAAATCCGCCCCTTAAAACTAAATATATTATTTTTCTCTTTTTAATTTTTTGTTTATTTTAGTTAGATTGCTCAGTAAGATGTCTCAAAAAACTAAAATCACTTAACCCTATCAGGGAGAGGTAGTTTTAAAAAACGTATTATGTAAACTTTGATTATTTACTTTATCTCCACGGAATGAGACACAACACACACACAAACATAAAAAAGAGAGAGAGAATGTACCTAATAAAGAGTATTCTATTCTATTCTAATGAGATTGTTCATACAAATTGCCCCCTTTTCACCCCCTTAAAGGTTGACAGTTCAGTGGTGACTGCGAACCGGAAAACGCAAATTGGGAAGTCCGACCTGGTCAAGGCTGCGGGAGTCCGGTGGATGCGAAACGCACAGGACCGATCGGTGTGGGAAGGCCTATGTTTAGCAGTGGACGTTTTTTGGCGAAATGATAATGATGGTGTAAGGTTGATTTTCCGCAAAGGACATTGCCAGAATTTGTATAGAGCTGTGCCCTAACAAAAAATATTCATGTACATTGACATACAGTACGTCGTATTAAAGCTTAGAGGTAAGGCTTTACAATAGTTTAAGTTTTATGATCATAGAAGAAGCGAGAGACACTCTAAAAAGAAAACAAAAAAAATAGATAATCATTTTGAATAGCAATGATGTCGTTAAGTGGCATGTGTGATAGTTGACAGTGACAGTTGACAATGACAGTAACAGATGAGTAATTGAGTGCCGTTCAGAAATTAAGAAAAAAGAAAATGTATGTATGAAACACTCTCACTGTCGGTGTTCCAAGCATTTTCATAGAATTACGCTTCGAAAGTCGGCTAGTGAAGAAACGTCGTTTACTTATATTACTGAGATATTATGACTATTATTTATATCATTCATCCTCATAGCGACTTAGCAAAAAATATACAATTGGATATGCAACAAAACACTAAAATAGAACTGTAATCAACAACTGTAACAGTAACTGTCTTTATCTGTATTTTGTAACTGCGGTGTTAAAGATGTTACAATATGCCTTCGCATTCGATTAGTGTCTACAATTCAGGCACCTTGACATCATGAAATCGTGACTCGTGAGCGTCCGAATCCAAATGGTAAACAAACAAGTCCAGTAAGCACAGCACAAATATTCACGAAGAAGCGTAAACGAAAGGCCGATAAACGATAGCGTGGGGTTAAGCTAAAATATCCAACAGAATAACAAACAAGAACACGTGATATGATCAACGCAAGACTGCACCACAGATTAGACGGCACTAGTGCAGTGTGCGCGCGTAGACACGTCATAATGATTAGGACGTTCGTATACACACTGCAATATATTGTCGATGCATTCAGCATTATGGTGACGAGCGGTAGCTTGAAAAATGGTATCTGCGATATTCGTAAAACCTTACCTTTTATTTTAGAGGTAATTATCTTAGCAGTACGGTTCATGCAGTTCTAGTTGTTTTATTTTTTAATCTACCTTCAGGCGTACTTCAGAAATAGTGTTTGTCTTATTCGTGTATCCAAAAGCAAATCCATTACACAGAAACCGCACAAAAACAATTAACATACTTAATTTTTGGAATTTTTTGTCGCCTGTTCTAGAGTAATGTAATTGTTGCCATTAATTTTAATTTATTTTACAAGTAATTTTCACATATTAATAACTGCTGTACATTACGTATTCTGAATCGATTCGTAGGGCAGAATCTGGCCATGTCATTTGTTCTTCGTGCTCCCCTAGATCCCACATCATACATCAAAAACGAAACCTTGTCCAGTATGATTCATAACAAACTTTCACACCCACTTAATCCTATTTTGGGGGGTAGTTTCGAAAAAATATAATGACAACCTTTTATTGTTTACTTAGGTTGGTATTTATGTCAACTATCAAGTTTATTAACCCAAGACACAAAATTCTTTAACAAAACATTATCACCTGTTAAATCGTATTTTGGAGGCAGTTTCGAAAATCTAATAATATCAACCTTTATTGTTTGTTTAGGTTGGTATTTTTGTCAAGTATCAAGTTTATTAACCCAATAAGTAAGATTTTTCAAAAAACTTTAACTCCCCCTAAATCGACTTTTGAGAGTAGTTTCTAAAAACTTATAATGACAACCTTTTTTGTTTATTTAAGTTAATATTTATGTGAAGTTTCTAGTTTATCAACTCAAGAAATAAGATTCTTCAAAAAACCTTAACACCCCTAAAAAACCGTATTTTGCGGTTAGTTTAAAAAAACTAAGAATTTCAACCTGTATTGTTTACTTAGGTTGGTATATATGTCAAGTTTAAAGTTAATTAACTCAAGAAGTAAGATACATCAAAAAAAAATCTTTTGGGGGTAGTTTTGAAAAACTAACAATGAAAGCCTGTATTGTCTATTTAGATAATTCGATTCTTAAAAAAAAAATTAACACCCTAACAAGTTTATTGACCCAAGAAATCAGATTTTTCCAAAACACTGTAATACCTCCTAAATCGTCTTTTGGGAGTAGTAGCAAAAAACTAATAATGACAACCTTTATTGTTTATTTAGGATGGTATTTATGTCAAGTTTCATGTTTATTCACCCAAGAAATCAGATTCTTTAAAAAAAATAAAATCCCCTAAATCAACTTTTGGGGGTATTTTCGTAAACTAACAATGAAAGCCTTTATTGTTTATTTAGATTGGTATTTATGTCAAATTTCAAGTTTATTAACTGAAGTAATAAGATTCTTAAAAAAAACTGTAACACCCCTAAATCGTCTTATGGGGATAGTTTCAAAAAATAATAATAGCAACCATTATTATTCATTTAGGTTAGTATTTGTAGCAAGTTTCAAGTTTATTGACCCTACAAATCGAATCTTTCAAAAACACTGTAATACCTCATAAATCGTCTTTTGGGGGTAGTTGCAAAAAACTAATAATGACAACCTGTTTATTTAGGATGGTATTTATGTCAAGTTTCATGTTTATTCACCCAAGAAATCAGATTCTTCAAAAAATTGAACATCCCCTAAATCATCTTTTGGGGGTAGTTTCGAAAAACTAACAACGAAAGCCTTTATTGTCTATTTAGATAAATAGATTCTTAAAAAAAAAATAACACCCCTAAATCGTCTTTTAGAGGTAGTTTCAAAAAATAATAGTAGCTACCTTTATTGTTCATTTAGGTTAGTATTTGTGGCAAGTTTCAAGTTTATTGACCCAAGAAATCAGATTTTTCCAAAACACTGTAAAACCTCCTAAATCGTCTTTTGGGGGTAGTTGCAAAAAATAATAGTAGCAACCTTTATTATTCATTTAGATAAGTATTTGTGGCATGTTTCAAGTTTATTGATCAAAGAAATCTGATTTTTCCATACAAACTTCAACACCCCCTAAATCATCATTTGGGGGTAGTTTCGAAAAACTAATAATGTCAATCTTTATCATTTACTTAGAATACTATTTATGCTACTAGTTTCAAGAATTTTGGTCGAAGGATTTAGATTTTTCATACAAACTTTCAACCCCCTTTTTACCCCCTTAGGGGTAGAATTTCCAAAAATCCTTTCTTAATGCAGACTTACGTCACTTGAAGAACCTTTCTGCCAAATTTCATGCTTCTAGGCTTAGCAGTTTTGACTGTGCGTTGATTGATCAGTCAGTCAGTCACCTTTCGCTTTTATAGATATAGATTGTAAAACATTATAAAACTCTGTTGTGGATCAAACAGAAGTAAGAAGTTTTAGTGTTAGTAAAAACATACAACAATATATATTAATTAACTTTCCGCTTTCAAAAAATAAACTTCCAGAAAAAAAAGTAGGTGTCGAAAAATAAACCTAACCTAACCTAAGGATATTTTTCATCCCACCATCTCGGAAAGAGTATTTTTAATCTTCAATATCTGAGTGGAAAAGCCGTTTTTATTCACTAGAGGTTAAAGTAAATTGAATTTAGAACAACGTGTGCACTAAGTTTGTGAATTAAAAAAAACATTAAACCTATTTACTGCTACCTCTATGGTGCCGAATATATCATACAACTTTTTTTTAATTTGTTAATAACTCAGACTCGGAACCTTCTTGGTGTTCTTTTTTCAATTTGCTTTGTACGCGGTTCTTTACGCGGCATTTTTTGACGTCATTGTTAAACCTTATATTAAAAACAAGAAACTTGAAAACAAGTGAAAAAACTAAAATGAGTGATTCTAGCGACGAGGAAGTTTGTTTGACGCCAACAGAATTGACTGAAACTGTTAATAATGCGCAAATGAGCTTTCTCCCTCAACAATAACTGTAGCAACGTTACTATAAAATTTTCTTAATTATACCTTAGTATTATTTTGTTATAATTTAAAGATTATTCTGTAATACTTACCTGTCATAATGTAGTAATTAATACCTAAACTGAAATAAAATTGTACCTATCTTGTGATTGTAAACGTTTTTTTTTTGCATTTAGTAATTTCCTCGCTGAGGTGGAATGAAAAGTTACGTGTTGCACTCGAGTGCAAAGATTTTTCACCTCGTGCTCTTTTGATTACCTCGCTACCGCTCAGGATTCTAATTTTGAATCACTCGCTGCGCTCGTGATTCAATTTTAGAATCCTTCGCTTGCTCGGTCATCAAAATATAACACGTTAAAAAGCAACTTTATACTACACCTGCTCGGAAAGTACCTTGATACTTTATCAAATTTACGGTAGAAAGTACGTCATTGCATATCGAACAAATATGCGGCGAGAAAACGCATCTGAGCGGGAGAGAAAAGTGTATGGAAATCCATTTCTTACGTGGTTTTTCTTTTTTAATTTTGGGTAAGACTATGCGCTGGTAACCTAAATATCAAAAGCCAAAAAGTTTTTACAGTGAGTTTTTATCTCCAAGTTCGCAAAATGACACTGGCCACTAGCTGTGTGTTGGATGGTGTCAAACAATTTGAAAAAAGAACATGTGAAAATTGCAGACGCCATTGGCGCCATTTTCAATTTGTGTGTTGTTTGAGGATTCAGTTTTCGTAGAAAAGTAAAATTAAACTATCAAAATGATAAGTAGTGATAGTGATGATGAAGATTTTTTAACTCCGCCGCAGTTGAAGGAAACAGCAAAAATACTGATTGATAACCTTTTACCATAGAAATCAATTAAAAAATATAATAAAACTTATGACGTAATATAATTAGCCAAAAATTTCAATTAGTAAAGATTTAGTTTTTTATTTTTCTCGTAGGTGTAGTATAAAGCACTATGTATCACTCGAGAGAAAGTGCGATTCCCGATCTCGGGTGTTTTAAAGCCCTTGCCTACGGCTCGGGCTTCAAACGACACCCTCGACGGTAATCGGTCACTTTCTCCTCTCGGTGAACAATGTACTATTGCACTCTTGTATAACAAATAACTATTAATCGAAAAGAATAGTATATTATGCAACTAGTGAATAAAAGCTTTTTAGAGGGGGAATGGTATTAAGTTATTTTTGGCTTTGTTGTGTTCTTTTTTTGTAAGGCGGTTTAATTAATTTAAAAAAAAAAAAAGCTCCTTTGACTTTTAGTACCTCAAATTTGCACTAAAATCATTGGCTATAAATGATTTTAGTGGAAAAGTATATCTCATGTCGATTCCAGTAAGCCCAAACACTACTAGGATACATGTTTTATTTCGGAGTTCCAGTGCCTATTTTCACATGACAATCAATCAATCAGTCAATTGTCGACACAGTTGGCGTAGTGGTTGAGCAATCGGCTGCTGCGCTGCATGTCGCGGGTTCTACTCCGAACTCTAGCAACTAATTACTAATTATGATAATATTGCCACAGCTTCCGTAAACTAATCAATCAGAAGTCTCTTTATTTTTTATCATTTCGTGTTACAGTTGTGTCCCGCAAGCAGGGTGTGTGCTTATTTTTATTGTGTAGTACATCGTAAAAAATAAATATATCGAAACAAGAGCCTAAGCTTTTATTTCATTTGGCCACTGCCTATGCCAAAGCATTAAGCAGTAACCGTTTTATGTGCGATTTGTTCCGTGTCCTGGTCGCTTGCTGACTGGGACCCTCCGTAGCGCTTTATTAATGTAGTTTATTTCACCTACACGTTGGTCGTACAATAGCGGGTTATATCGCCCGTATCTTGCGTATGCTGGCCCAGGGACTTCTAAGTCAGGGACTTGTAGCTCATTCATACGATCAACCATATCATGGTGTAAGTACGTCGCCCTCTCGGTCCACTTATCAACATCCATCAGTTTCCAGAGGATGTCAGACTCCAGTCGCCTCGGTAAGCCCGCGGCTGCTTTAAGTGCCATCTTGTATTGTGGCTCAATTTTGTTTCGCAGGTATGGCGCTATACAGGGCCACAACTGAACTGTTCCATAGTCAAGGATAGGTAGGAGGCACGATTGTATCACTGCCATCTTCGTGTCGAGGCTTGCGCGTGATCGGTACCCGATGATAGGTGCTAACGCGGCGCGAGTGCGTCTCGCTTTTTTGATTACCAATTCAACGTGCGGCTTCATTCGCATTGTCTTGTCCAGTATAACGCCGAGGTATTTTACACTATTTTTGTATTCAAGCAGTCTGTCTCCGACTGCTATTTTCTTTTCATAGTTGTGCCTACGGCTGGTAAACATTATGCAATCTGTCTTTTCCACGTTGCACTTGAGCCCCCATCGTTTGTAGTAGGCTAGTATCTCTCTCGCTACCCAGGATGTTTTGTTAGTGGCGATATTCGGTTGTTTGGAGGTGTTCAGCACACAAAGGTCATCTGCATATTGGGACATCAGTAGACCGCTCATTCGACTGGTGTTGATGTCACTGACGTATAGGTTAAAAATTAGCGGCCCCAAGATCGAGCCTTGTGGGACGCCGTGTGGCACGGGTTTCTCGGCGCCGGTCGTGGTGCGAATCTTACCTCTGATTCTGCGCCCATCTAGATAGTTCTCGATAAGTTTTATTATGTTGTTAGGGATGTCTGCAAGTTGTAGCTTTCGCACAAGACCTCTATGGTTTATGGAGTCAAACGCCTTACTAAGGTCCGTAGATATCATTGAGACGCTATGGCCGTCATTGAGGGCGTCTGTAATGTATTTGCCTGTTCTAAGTATCTGTGTAGCCGTCCCGCGTTGCCGAGTGAAGCCATGTTGATGCGGTGGGATGAGCTTGTTGCAATGTTTTGTTATTCTGTCGTGCATGATACGCTCGCACAGTTTGCCCATGATGTTAAGCAGAGTGATCGGCCGATATGATCCGTAAACTAACAAATGAACGAAGCAGGCAATAAAAGGCCTCGATAAAATTTAGGCTAATCACACTTTGGCATACCCTTTATTATAGGCCTTATATATAAAACTCGCTGAGCTGTTTACCCACTAATTTGCAGATTCTTTGTTCAAATACTCCATAAATGAATATAAAATCAACACATGACAATCAATCAATTAATCAGTCAATTGTCGTCACAGTTGGTGTAGTGGTTGAGCAATCGGCTGCTGCGCTGCATGTCGCGGGTTCTACCCCGAACGGAACAAATATTTGTATTGTCTACAGAACAAAAAGAAATAGAATGTTGTTGTCATGTTTTAGATATTTATAAACATCGAACGTCTTGTAATATTTTTTAGCAACTGATCAGAAGATTCTAAATTCAAATTCTCTGTAGACAATTTGAAATAAGAATTTGCTAAACAGCGTCTAGGTTTTTATAAAGAAGAGTACCTAAAGGTATGTCTACAGCTAAATTGGTTGGCTAAAATGGCCCCTATTGCCGTTTTAAAATAAATTGTGTTCAAGTTACCGTGTAGCCTAGGCAAGCCAGTCCAGAATGCACTTAACTGCCTTTAAAACTGTCTGCTATCGACCAATCAACGGTGTCCAAAATAATTGCATCCCGCACTCGCAGGTGCCTTAAATTTGTCTTTCTGTTCATTTTAATTGTCCCGAGTTTTTGCGGAAAACTGGAAACTCACGTTGATAAAGCATTCAATTGTTATGCAAATGGCTTTAATTGCTTGTTAATAATTCGCTATTGTTATCTGAAATGGTGAAATAACTGTGCCTTTTTTGTTATCGGGGGGAAAACTTCAAAAGGAGACTGGGCTTTTGGGCAATAGACTAGGTAGTGTGGGATTTTAACTTACTAAAACCACACCGGTGATCACCATCAGCACATGGAATGAAGGACTTTTTAAAAGACCATCCCGAAACCCCCTCTGTCCGTCGCCTGTTAAGATACATCCCGCGGGATGGATATTACTTTTTTGTTTTGTGACCAGTGCTTGGCAAATCTTATAGATTTTGTGACGTCACTGCGCTAAAAGTGTGTTTTTCGTAAATTACTAACATTGTTTTCGTTGAAAAATTATAATATATTTTTCCTATGACATAAATTGAGTATTCTCTAAAAATACATAATAATATATTGAGCAAACAAATTAAACATTCTGACACAAAATTAACAAGTACATAACTAAGTAACAATATAAACTTTAATTGGATACCTAGTCTACAGCAAGATTTAACTCTAGATACCTACAATAATCCCAAGCATTGCCTACTTCTTTATTCTCAGGCAATTTCGCGCACACGTTGCCCATAAAATCACAACAGCTGAAAAGAGGTGAATTGGGCCGAAATCCATAAATATGGCCAATTGTTACCAGTAATGTGCCTCTTCCCTTGTGTTACGAAATAGCTGACTGTTTCATCCACAGACATACGTGTAACTAGATAACGCAAGTCGCTCCGTTTGCATAAAACCAAGTGTGCTACTTTAAAAAAAAGGAAGTTTATCACTTCTATACGTTCGTATGTAATATTGTTTTCACACACAATTTAAGAAACAAAATTACTTACCGATGAAAGAAAATTGTTCATCCATTGTCTTGGCCAACTTTTTTTGTAAAATATTTACAGCTCACTAAGGCATAGTTAGGCATCCTTCTGGATTTCGGTTGAAAGTTATTTGAATATAAATGTGGATGGATGGAGAGGGAGAGGAAGGCCAAAGAAAAGGTGGATGGACTGTGTGACGAGGGATTTGAAACAAAAGGGAGTCAGTGATAGCGTGACAGGGGACAGAACGGTATGGAAGAAGAAAATGTGTTGCGCCGACCCCGAGTAAGGGATAAGGGCAGGCAGATGATGATGATGTCCGATGCCGATATCGCTAAGTGAAACAGTTCAAAGTAAGAGCACAGATTACATATTAGTTACTACGTAACAGATCCTTCACTCAGTAGAAAATGTCCAATACCTATTGCTATAATAGCCTACTCCGTTGCGTCAGCAAACACTGCATGCTAAAATGTGCCTAAATGCTCAAGCGTACAGTTGTGATTGCTTCGCACCGCGCGATCCCACAGCAATCGTAGGGCTGCCTCTTCGATAAAATTCTAGGGGTCTTTATGTCAAGAGTGAATAGGTTATTTCTAGGCAAGCGTGCTCCACCGTCGACCACATCATCACTTACCATCAGGTGAGATAGTGGTCAAACGCGAGCCTTAAGAGATTATAAAAAAAAACAACTTTTTGTGTCTATGTTATTGAGAACTGTGAATATGTTCTGACTTACGAGTATATGTGGCAGTTTAAAATTGTATCGTTTATAAAATATATTTTTTTATAAATTGGTGCTGATTGTGCAATACATCTAGATAAAACATAATTATAGACGTCAATGTGTAGGTAAAATAATAAAATCTTTAAAAGTTACATGTGTTTTATTTTTATTTATTTTTTTATAAATTTCTTACCCTTTCTAAATGCTCGGTTGTTAAATTTTAGTGTAGAAAAAGCCTGAATCTAATAAAAAGTTTTATGAGATATTGTTTTGGAAAACAAGGGCAGGGAGAATCAAAATGTATGTCATTTCAAATTTCGTAAAGAGTACTACCCGGCCTTTGTTTCATAGTTTTTTCAAAATTATGAATAAAAATAGTCTCAAGTTCTCTTACATAATTATGAAACGCATCTGTTGGCACTTTTAACTTTGCGTAAAAAGACGATGTTTTGTTGAATGCTTTAAAATGGATAAACAATCTATTCGTAGATTCGTAGATTCATTTTAATCGGGAATGTTCTGTAATTCAGCAACAAAGTCAGGACAGGTATGCTTCTTGCTACATTTAAAAAAATCTATGTTAAGGCGTTATCAGTTGGCAAGTCGAAGCGGTAATCAGTTTCACCACTTAAATTCAAAAGCGAAGGTATAATGCGGCGCGAGCTATCTGCATCTCTCTGTGGTCTCAAACATCCAACGTTTTGTTGAGAAAGGTCGCCGCGCCGCGCAACTTGTGTTGGAAGTTTCGTAGGTAGGTATTTGCGCGACTGTCCGTCAAATATTATCACAATTTTATTCTAATAAAAATAGCTTTTTAAACGTTGTTAAAAAAGTGTTTATGATAAGTATAACGTTTCTATGTAACAAAAATATGTAAATCTGTGTCTGAAAGGCAAGCTAATGCTTAATACCTACATAATAAAAATAATTTTTAAACGACAAAAAATTGTAATACTTACCTTTCGTCATTGACAGGTAAATGGAAAAATGTTAGGTGTTTATCCTTTCTTTTACTTGATTTGCACCCATCTACAGCACATAAGGCAACAGACGGCATCGTAGGTACGCGTACGAACGAATGGAACTATTAAAATTGAACAGAGTGCGTGCGCTCCGCTTGCGAAAACCGCACTGAATTTGGTCCGCTAGAGGCCCGAGAGCTAGTGATGGAGTGACGGAGGCCTGGTAAGAGCATAGCTCTCACTTTTATCCCTTTTTTGTCCCGTGAGGTACATACCTACATTCGCGTCATCTAGTTAGATTTATGTCTGTGGTTTCCACACATTTCTTACCAATAGGTAGTTTTGTTGAGTTACCGGGACCCCTTTGTATCAATACTGTAACCTTTGAAAGTATTCCTCACCTGCGCGGGAACATGTTTTCCCTTAGGTATTGAAATGTAAAGAAAATGTGAAGGGTGAATTTGATTTAAGCGGCGTGTGGTATCAATATTCTCGTAAACAGCAAATCTGATTAGTAGTTTTGTTACCTATAAAAACTTGCCAATATTATTTTGTTACTGATCAATACCAGTCAACAACAGATAAGTTATCACTACATATTATAAAACAAAGTCTTTAGCCAATTCTGTCTGTTTGTCTGTTCCCGAATTTTTATGCGGTTTTCACCAATAGGTAGAATGATTCATGAGGATGGTTAAATTGTATAATTTGTTAAGGTTTTGCGTAATTTGGCTACAATATGACGATAATTGTTGAAAATCTCGGAAAAAGTCAAGCCGCCTGGGAGCTTTCATCAAAATGCTAATCCTAATCCCTTTCAGATAAAACAAAACAATGTATGGTGGGATATGACTCTTTTATAGTTCTACAGAAAAGTCCGCGATGACATCTATCTATCTTCTAAGGATAGCTTACTAGGTATACCCATTCTAAAATCTAAAGAAATGATCACGTGTTAAGTATTAATCCTTATCAACTTAAATAAGTTAGTTACCTATGCATTTCATACACATAATGATAATCAACACCATACATATACTTTAAATGAATATCTTAGGAGTTATCGCAAAATAAAATCTAACGCGCACGTAAATAAATTCAAGCGCGGGATCTTACTGCTGACGGGACTCGCTTGATGCGACCCCCGCGACGCGCTCGTCGCTGTCGCCCACTGTTGCAATATAAGCTGAGCGATAACGCGCACGT